>OZ024744.1:75867758-75910258 GCA_964016885.1 Eledone cirrhosa
AGCAAGACACTTTTATTTCTTCACGTTGCTCCAGTTTACCCAGCTGTAGAAATGAGTTGCGGGGTCAAGCTGTATCGGCCATTGCCTTTCCCTTGGATAAAATCAGTGGCATGTAGAGGGGAGGCTTGGTATGCATGGGCGACGGATGGTCTTCCACAAAACGAACTTTGCCCAGGCTTGTGTCTCGGAGGGAAACTTTCTAGGTGCAAAACCATGGTCATTTATATATATATATATATATATATATGCTTAAAATTGGAAAGCAAGAATGGCGGGGTGAGTTTTCCTCGTCAGTGGTCTACTGGAGGTCTCGGATATTTCAACGCTTTAAAGACAATATATCTACCCCCAGAGCCTTCAATAACTGACGAAGTTATTGGGAAAACGGAGGCAGGATGGAAGGAAAAGGGGAGAAAAGAGAAAACACCGAAAAAAACAACACACCGATCAATCTGCGAGCAACTTAAGGTAAGAAAATCGAAGACCACAGCGATAACAGAACTTAAGTTCAAGAGCGTGTGGGCGAACGAAAAGACACGACTGACCCCCGCAAGTGTAAGTGAGAAAAGGACTGCTAGGGGTCAGGCGAGGGAAACAATGAGGTGGTTGCCAGAGAGAGGGTGAGTGAAAGTGAGAGGGAGAAAGGGAGAGGAAGAAAGAGGGGGAAGAATAGATAGTAACGAAATAGGTAGGTAGAAGGAGAGAGATGGGTCACAGCGAAACATGATAAAATATATGGAGAATAGGATTGACTGTGTAGTTGCTAGTTAAGGTAGGCTTAACATTGGAATGAGAATAAGAAGAATACACACACACACACACACACACACACACACACACACACACACACACACACACACACACACACACACACACACAGAAATTATAACAGAACACATGCACTGTTTGGTTTGGGTTGGTTTTCGTTTATGTACCTTTTATATCTCCATAGTTAATTTATCTGGCAATCAATGTTTATCATTGATTGACCAACGGTTAAAAATACAGATATATATATATATATATATAGTATATCAAAGTTCTTTCGTCACATACCTGCGACATCATCAGTGGTACTATTATGTTTCCTCCCGTTGTATTGTAAAGGCTACGACATTTTTATTTTATTTGTTTATTTTGGCAGGTGGATTGGCAGTATCGGTAGAGGGTCGGACGCCATGCTTTGACGCTTAGAGTTACGGCCCTTGCCAATTCTGAGTTCAAATCCCGCCGAGGTTAACTTTGCCTTTCATCCTTACGGGGTCGATAAAATAAAGTACCAGTAATGTACTGGATAATTGCTGGCCTTGTGCCAAAAGTAGAAACAATTATTATTATTATTTGGATTGTCAGAATCGGTAGAGCATCGGAAAACATGCTTTGCGGCATATAGTTACGTGCATTTATCTTCTGTGTTCAAATCCCGCTGAGGGCAAAATACTTTATAAAATTTAGTTACAGACTTTTACGTTATGTGGAGGCGTGTGGCCTAGCGGTGACGGTGTTAGTCTTACGATCATCATGTCACAGGTTCAATTCCTAGACTGGGTTGTGTGATGTGTTCTTGAGCAAAACAAGATTGGTGGATTGGCAGTATCGGTGAAGGGTCGGACACCATGCTTTCCAGCATAGAGTTATGGCCCTTTACGGTCTGAATTTAAATCCCGCCGAGGTTAATTTTGCCTTTCATCCTTACGGGAACCATAAAATAAAGTACCAGTAAGGCACTTGGATAATTGCTGGCCTTGTACCAAAAGTAAAAACAATTATTTCTTCTCCACGGAGATAATGACAGCGAATTGCCTAATCGATAATATTTGCATCAATTTCTTCGACTATCTATCCTAAAGATTCCAGAGTAAAATGACTAAAATCCGACTAGTTTGTTGGCGATATTCGTTATAACTACTATGATTCAACGAGCCTGCGTCAATATGAGTCAATAGAGTGAGAATAAAAATGTCTAGTTGAGCCCTCCTCCATCATACCGTAAATCACACTAGCTAGAGTTATTCTGTTTTGTTTTTATTTTTTGTACTGCACACTATAATATCTTGTGACATTAAGTAAAACAGAAATGCAAAGGAAACAGAGGAGAAAACAAGTTCAATAAACAGTCATAAAATGTTTAAAAAATATGAAGTTATATAAGATTTTAAAAAATTTTATTATTTTTATTTATTATTTTATTTCATTTTATTTTTTTTATCTTTTTTTTATTTGTAAATATAAACTGAATTAAAATTCTAGCATCGTCGATCACTAAAATATTTACCATCACATTTTGGATGTTATCACTGTTATGTTACAGGAGAAAATAAAAAAAATACCTCTGCAAAACAATTTTATGCAAAAGAAACTGAAAAGAAAAATCATGAAAAAAAGAATTTAAATGTTGGAAAAATTATCATAAAAACTATCTCATGTGCAGTGTTCTGCAAACTAATTTTTGAAGACACCATGATGAATGGTAGGATGTATAAATATCTTGAATATTGATTTCTCTCTTAGTCATAAGTCGTGTATTATTTTTGTTGTTTTTGTTGTTGTTGTTGTTGTTGTTGTTGTTGCTGTTGTTATTTTTGTTGTTGTTACTTTTGTTGTTTTTGTTGTTTTTTTTTGTTGTTGTTGTTGTTGTTGTTGTTGTTGTTGTTGTTGTTGTTGTTATGTTGTTTTTGTCGTCGTTGTTGTCGTTGTTGATATAGTTGTTGATATAGGTGATGTCGTGGCTGTTGTTATCGTTGCTGAATTTGTCGTTGTCGTTGTCATTGATGTTGTTGTTGTTGTAGTTAATGTTGTTGTAGTTGTTGTTGATAAAGTTTTAGTTGTTGTTGTTGTTGTTGTTGTCATTATTGTTCTCGTCGTTGTTGTTGTTGTTTCAATTGCTGGTGTTGTTGTGGCTATTGTTGTTGTTGTCGTTGCTGTTGTTGATGTTGTTGTGTACCAGTAATGCACTGGGTAATTGCTGGCTTTGTGCCAAAAGTAAAAACAATTATTATTATTAATATTATTATTATTGTTCTTTGAGTGTCAGTCATTGGTGTTAGTTAACTGGAAAGTTTGTTGAAATGAATATCAAGCCACTACCTGCAACCTCAGATATTCAGGACGTATCGGAGGATTCTTGCTGTTCCCAGCAAGCATGCCTTTTGAAGTGTCATAAAAAGCGGGGCTGGACTAATCTTCTTTAACCATCCGTGAGATAGTACCTAGTGCGCCTATGACAATCGGGACGACCTTGACTTCATGGCAGTTCCAAATCCTTTTTACCTCCCACTTTAAGTATCGGTTAATTTTCTCCCTCTCCTTCTCTTACACTCTCGTGTCGAATGGGAAGGCCACATCCACAATCAGGCACGATCTTTTTTCTTTGTCCAAAACCACCAGGTCAGGTCTATTGTGTTCAGGTTTCTTGTCCGTCTGTATCCTAAAATCCCACAGCACCTTCACCTGATCGTTTTCTATCACCAACTCTGGCTTATGCTCATACCACTTCTCAGAATGTGGTAAATTGTTTACTTTGCATAGGTGCCACTGGATCACCCTGCCTATCACATCATGTCTCCAGCCTTTATAGTGAGTCTGAGCTAGGTGTTTACACTCGGATACAATGTGAGCCAGAGTCTCCTCTCTCTCTCCACAGATCCTGCACAGTGGGTTAGCCTCCTCCTTGTAAATATGGTTTTTCAGCCACTTCGTTTTGAGGGCCTGCTCTTGCGCAGCCATTAGCATTCTTTCTGTAGCCTTTTAAGGTCTCCTCTTCTCAACCAGTTCCATGTCTGTGGATCTCTGAATTCAGTTTTCTCAAAGAAGGTACTATGAAGGGATTTTTCATGAAGGCTGCTCTTTCTCCTCGTTGTTATTTCCTACTTGGAGATCTCCCTGGTCTATTGTCCTCTCCTTCAGTACAATTCTGAGCATTGGCTCCTTACTATCAGTCACGTATTTGTGTAGGTTGTTTTTCTCCATATGAACACAGTCCTCTATCTCCTTAAGTAGAGTCTATCGACATCACTCCTCTTGTGGAACATGTTGTAGATAGTCAATAGGTTCCTAGTCTTCCTATCCATTTCTTTTTGTTCAGCAACATTCTATCTCAGAATTCCAGCACTGTACCTAATAATAGACACAGCTCGGGAATTTACTGCACTTATGGCATTCCTACTGTTCAGATGTGACTTTAATACACTGCTTACTCTAAAAATGTATTTAGATCTTATGAATTCCTTCATTTTTTTGTTCTTGATGTCATCAGCCTCCAGAACACCCAAATGCTTGTATCCTTCTTCAATGTCAATTTCCTTTATCATCTCACCTCTTGGTACCTGGATTCCGTTGCTTCTGCTCAATTTACCCCTCTTCATCACAAGGACTCCACACTTACTAATAACAAATTGCATACGTATATCATTGCTGAAAATACGGACAGTGTCAACAAGCACATCGAACTCCTTCTCACTCTTCCCGAAGAGCTTATGATCGTCCATGAAGAGGAGGTGGTTGATGGTAACCTCTCCCTTTCCCAACTTGTATCCTGCTCTCACTTTTCGCAGTATAATGGTAAGGGGCATCAGGGCAAGGACAAACAACAAAGGGACAGACTATCTCCCTGAAAGATACCTCTCTTGATCTTCACGCCTCCCAAGTATTCTCCAGCTGATGTTAACTCTGTTTTCCAGGACTTCATACTTTTGCTCAACAACTGTCTGATGTTATCTGCCACATTGAAGACATCTAGGCTTTTGGTGATCCAAGAATGAGGCACCATGTCAAATGCCTTTTTGTAGTCTATCCATCCCATGGCAAGACCAGTGTGTCTCCTCTTGCAATTCCTCATTACCATCTTATCAATAAGTAACTGGTCCTTTGTACCAAGGGACTTCTTTCGGCATCCTTTCTGTTCGTCCTGTAACAAGTTGTTTATGCGGAGGTGATGGTAGATTTCCTCAGACACAATGCTTGTTAACAGTTTCCACATTACAGACAGACACGTGATAGGTCTATAGTTGGTAACATCATTACCCTTGGTTCGGTCTTTCATTATCAGAACTGTGGTACCTTTTGTCAACCACTCTGGTACCTCACCTGACATCAAGCAGTCATTGAACATGGTTGTCAGTTTCGGGTGGAGGGATGTTATATTTTTAATCCAATATCCTTGCTCCCCATCTGGGCCTGGTGACTTCCAGTTGGTTAGTTTTTTGGCCTGCCCTTTAACAGTTTCAACTGTGATACTCAAACCAGTTTGTTGGTGTGCTTGTTCACTAATCTCCTTTTGTACTGTCTCAATCCACACTGCGTGACTATTATGTTCAACATCCTGCTCCCATATTCCTCTCCAGAATGTCTCAGTCTGTACCGCCTCAGGGATCAAGTCGTTGCCTCTTTCTTTCCCTTCAAGCTGTCCAAACAACATCTTCTGGTTGTTGTCAAACATGCGGTTCTGTCTATACTGACTGACTCTGCCCTCATACCGCCTAATCTTTGCACTTTTTGCTACAATGCGTTTATTCAGTTCCTCTACGATAATATTTAACTTTTTCCCTCTAGTTTTGGACTTTATTTCTAATCTATTTTTAGTGTCTATGTTTTGTAATGTCCCATTCAGTAGGGACTCAAGCTTTCCAATGTGATTTGACCATTCAGTCTTTTCTTCCACCAAGGTTCTGATCTTTCTTGTTTGTTGTTTCCTCTCGTTTTTATGCCAAGTAATTTCCTCACCGCATTTGCTGTTGCCTTGAGGATATTGTTGCATTGGTGAAAGTTCCTCGCCTCAGGGTATGGGATGACTTTGTTTACCTTAGCTGTTGTTTCTTTTAACTTGTTCCTGTCTACAAATCTTATGTTCATAGGTTTTCCACTATCATTGTTCATTTCATCTACCACTAATTTCAGGATATCAACCAAATCTTGTCCTAGCCCATCAGCATTCATTTCCTCAATGGCCGTATCTTTGTTCCAGATGTTATTAATTTCAGCATTCAGACCATTGTCGGCTTCGGATGCTTCCTCAGGTCTCTCAGCCTCTTCACCTACATTTCCCCCCTGGCTCGTTTGCCTGAAATACTCCACTCTCCATTTCCAACTTTATCTCTCTGCTCAGTTCCTCAAGTTCCAACTCGCTTATCCACCCATTAGTTCTTATTACCCGAGCCTGCCCAGCCAATTTTTGTTCATCTAATTTAAATAGACCAATCTCCTTCCAGATGTTATACATCCGTTTCCTATAGCCTTTTTCCTTGGGGTTACTCTTCAGGTAACATTCCATGACAGTTCTATTCAATTCTTTCGTCCAGTTGGTTCTTGTCTCTTTCCTTCTTCTTCTTCCTCCAACACCAGCAGTATTTGGATGACAGCCAGGCCCCTGCTGCCTGGCCAGGGAGCACTTGCTGGGTGAGAGTCTTTCACATGACGTTCCAGTCTCCTCTTCACCGTTATTCGAACTGTTTAGGTTCGACATTTAAACACTCATATCGAGGATTGGTGAATGTATGGTTACATAACCACCGGTGATTTCATCACCTCACCCCCGGTGATTTTTGCGTGGTATCATCACGCTGTAGACGAACATAAATAAATAAACAAATAAATAGATAAAAACTTTAAAAAATAAACATAAGTTTCATAGTAATGTTTGAATGTCTGACTTAGGTTTTTTTTTTCCTTTTCGTTTTTCAAGGCCAGTAACATCGGTTACTAGTGTTGTTGTTGCTGCTGCTGTTGTTTTTTATGTGTTGGTAGTGGTGGTGGTGGTGGTGGTGGGGTTGTGGTGGTGGTGGTGGAATTATTTGGCTGTTGTTTTCTTCCATTTGTGACCATTTGTAACCATTTTCTTTTTTTACTATAAAATTTCTGATACAAAATTAAATATTAAATATTGGAGCCCTATGCCATAATGTTATGCGTTGTCGCTTCCTGAGAGTTAAGACTGGTATCTTATGTCCCATTTGTAATAAGAATTATTCTATCACAATTGTTTTAAATATGTAAAAAATGAAAAATTTACGGGAGCGATTCCATTACACTCTATCCATCATGTGCGTATTCTTATCCACCACTCTATCCAACATGTGCGTATTATAATAATTATAATAATAATAATATTAATAATAATAATAAAAATAATAATAATAATTATTATTATTATTTTTATTATTATTCCTTGAATCTCAGTCATTGATGTTGGTTAACTGGAAAGTCCGTTGGATTGAATATCAAGCCACTACCTGCAGCCTCAGATATTCAGGACGTATCGGAGGGTTCTTGCTGTTCCAAGCAAGCATGCCTTTTGAAGCGTTCCAAAAAGCGTGAAGGGGCCGATTTTCTTTAACCATCCCTGGAAACTTTTGGAGATAGTCCCCAGTGCGCCTATGACAATCGGGATCACTTTGACTTCATGGCAGTTCCAAATCCTTTTCACCTCCCACTTTAGGTCCTGGTATCGGTTAATTTTCTCCCTCTCCTTCTCTTGCACTCTCGTGTCGAACGGGCAGGCCACATCCACAATCAGGCACGATCTTTTTTCTTTGTCCACAACCACCAGGTCAGGTCTATTGTGTTCCAGTTTTTTGTCCGTCTGTATCCTAAAATCCCACAGCACCTTCATCTGATTGTTCTCCATCACCGCCTCTGGCCTATGCTCATACCATTTCTCAGAATGTGGTAGATTGTTTACTTTGCACAGGTGCCAGTGGATCACCCTGCCCATCACATCGTGTCTCCAGCCCTTATAGTGGGTCTGGGCTAGGTGTTTACACTCGGACACAATGTGAGCCACAGTCTCCTCTCTCTCTCCACAGATCCTGCACAGTGGGCTGGCCTCCTCCTTGTAGATATGGTGCTTCAACCACTTCGTTTTGAGGGCCTGCTCCTGCGCAGCCATTAGCATTCCTTCTGTAGCCTTTTTGAGGTCTCCTCTTCTCAACCAGTTCCATGTCTGTGGATCTCTAAATTCAGTTTTCTCAAAGAAGGTACTATGAAGGGGTTTTCCCTTAAGGCTGCTCTTCCTCCTTGATGTTATTTCCTCCCTGGACATCCCCTGGCCTACTGTCCCCTCCTTCAGTACAGCTCTGAGCATTGGCTCCTTACTATAGGTCACGTATTTGTATAGGTTGTTTTTCTCCATCTGAACACAGTCCTCTATGCTGATAAGACCTCTTCCACCCTCAGATCTCCTTAGGTAGAGTCTATCGACATCACTCCTCTTGTGGAACATGTTGTAGATAGTCAATAGCTTCCTAGTCTTCCTATCCATTTCTTTCTGTTCAGCAACATTCCATCTCAGAATTCCCGCACTGTACCTAATAATAGACACAGCTCGGGAATTTACTGCGCTTATGGCATTTCTGCTGTTCAGATGTGACTTCAATACGCTCCTTACTCTCCGAATGTATTCAGTTCTTAACAATTCCTTCATTTTTTTGTTCTTTATGCCATCAGCCTCCAGAACGCCCAAATACTTGTATCCTTCCTCAGAGTCAATTTCCTTTATCATCTCACCTGTTGGTATCTGGATCCCGTTACTTCTGCTCAACCTACCTCTCTTCATCACAATGACTCCACATTTACCAATACCAAACTGCATACATATATCACTGCTGAAAATACGGACAGTGTCAACAAGCACATCCAACTCCTTCTCACTTTTCCCGAAGAGCTTAAGATCGTCCATGAAGAGGAGGTGATTGATGGTAAGCTCTCCCCTTCCCAACTTGTATCCTGCTCTCACTTTTCGCAGCATAATGGTCAAGGGCATCAGGGCAAGGACAAACAACAGAGGGGACAGGCTATCTCCCTGGAAGATACCTCTCTTGATCTTCACGCTTCCCAAGGATACTCCAGTTGATGTCAACTCTGTCTCCCAGGACCCCATACTCCTGCCTAGCAACTGTCTGATGTTATCTGCCACCCTGAAGATCTCCAGGCTTTTGGTGATCCAGGAATGAGGCACCATGTCAAATGCCTTTCTGTAGTCTATCCATCCCATGGCAAGATCAGTGTGTCTCCTCCTGCAATTCCCCATTACCATCCTATCAATAAGCAACTGGTCCTTTGTACCACGTGACTTCTTTCGGCATCCTTTCTGTTCGTCCGGTAACAAGTTGTTTGTGTGGAGGTGATGGTAGATTTCCTCAGACACAATGCTCGTCAACAGTTTCCACATTACGGGCAGACATGTGATAGGTCTATAGTTGGTAGCATCATTACCCTTGATTCGGTCTTTCATTATCAGAACTGTGGTACCTTTTGTCAACCACTCTGGCACCTCACCCGACACCAAGCAGTCATTGAACATGGCCGTCAGCTTCGGGTGGAGGGATGTTAGATGTTTAATCCAATACCCCTGCACACCATCTGGGCCTGGTGATTTCCAGTTGGTTAGTTTTTTGGCTTGCCCCTTAAGAGTTTCAACTGTGATACTCAAATCAGTCTGTTGCTGTGCCTGCTCACCGATCTCCCTCTGTACTGTCTCAATCCACCCTGCCTGGGCATTGTGTCTAACATCCTGCTCCCATATTCCTCTCCAGAATGTTTTAGTTTGCTCCGCCCCAGTGATCAAGTCGTTGCCTCTTTCTTTGCCCTCAAGCTGTCCAAACAGCATCTTCTGGTTGTTGTCGAACATGCGGTTCTGTTTATACTGGCTGACTCTGTTCTCGTATCGCCTGATTTTTGCACTCTTTGCTACAATGCGTTGCTTCAATTCCTCTATGATAATATTTAGCTTTTTACTCCTAGTTTTGTATTTTATTTCCAGTCTATTTTTAGTGCCTATGTTTTTTAGTGTCCCATTCAGTAGTGACTCAAGCTTTCCTATGTCATTTCTCATTTCCCCGATTTGCCCACTCAGTCGCTTCTTCCACCACGGCTCTGCTCTTTCTTGTCTGTTGTTTCCTCTCGCTTTTATACCAAGTAGTTTCCTCACCGTATTTGCTGTTGCTCTGAGGATATTGTTGCACTGGTGAAGGCTCCTCGCCTCAAGGTATGGGATGACTTTGTTTACCTTAGCTGTTGTTTCTTTTAACTTTTTCCTGTCTACAAATCTTAGGTTCATAGGTCTCCCACTATCATTGTTCAATTCATCTACCACTAAATTTAGGATGTCAACCGAATCTTGTCCTAGCCCGTCAGCATTCATCTCCTCAGTGGCCGTATCTCTGTTCCAGGTATTATTTATCTCAGTACTCAGATCATTGTCTGCTTCGGGTGGTTCCTCCGTTCTCAGGACCTCCTCACCTTCATTTCCCACCGGCTCGCTTGTCTGGCATACTACACCCGCCATCTCCAAGCCATTCTCTCTGCTCAGTTCCTCCAGTTCCAGCTCGCTTATCCACCCATTAGTTCTTATTACCCGAGCCTGGCCGGCCTATTTTTGTTCATCTAATTTAAATAAACCAATCTCGTTCCAGATGTTATGCATCCGTCTCCTGTAGCCCCTCTCCTTGGGGTTACTTTTCAGGTAGCATTGCATAACAGTTCTATTCAATTCTTTCGTCCAGTTGGTTCTGGCCCCTTTCCTTCTTCTCCTTCCTCCAACATCAGCAGTATTTGGTTGACAGTCAGGTTCCTGCTGCTGAGCCAGGGGGCACCTGTTGGGTGAGAGTCTGTCACATGACGTTCTAGTCTCCATTTCACCGTTATTCGAACTGTTTATGTTCGATATTTAAACACTCTTATCGAGGATTGGCGAATGTATGTTTACATAGCCATCTGTGGATCCGCCATCCCACTTGGCCCTTGTGTGGCATTATCACCACGCTGTATACGAACACACATAAACAAACAAACACACAGGCAGAAAGGGCCCCAGAAATGAATAAGCATAAGTTTCATTGTAATGTAGTGTTCGAATGTCTGACTTAGTTTTAGTTTTTTAAGTTTTACTTTTTCCCCCCTCTTCTCTGTCCGTCCGCCTGCTTCTCTCTTCATTCTTATTTTCTTTACGTTTTTGGGGTTTCTTTTTTTTGTTTTTGTTTTTCTCTGTTTGTTTTTCTCGTTTTTTGCTGTTGTTGCTGTGCTACTTTGGTTTTGTTGTTTGTTTTTTCTTTTTTCTTTTGGGTCTATCTATATATTTTGATGCCTTCCTCTTTGTTAGTAGTAGGAATTCTATAATGTGGAAGTAGCAGCCAGCAGGGAAGTGGGAGACTGGCGGCGTTAACGATACTGAGACAGTGGTGGTGGTGATGTCGATACCGAGGCAGTGGTGGCGGTGATGTGACCGTATTACTGCAGTGATGGTGCTGTAGCGGAGTCAAGGGGTGGTGGCGGCGGTGATGGGATAGTGGTGGTAATGATGGCCGTAGTGAGCGGTGGCGGTGAAGGTGAAAATGTGTCGTTATCTGGCTGTTGTGTTTAGTGTACACAGATGATGGGGTGGGTGGTGTATCTAGTTTCTGGTGTTGGTGAGTTTAGCTGTCCTATATAGTGTAGCCAGAGGAGAGGAGGGGAGGGGTTCTTCTTCCATTTATAGCCATTATTATTATTATTATTATTATTATTATTATTATTATTATTATTATTATTTGCATTTATCTTGCTTTATGTTTATACGAGTTATCACCAAGTCACAACCAGTGACCTCAAGACACAACAAGGTCCGCCATGTTCAAGAAAGAACATACATATTCACACATGCATCCTTAGTGTTTAGACTTGTGATGTACTTATATTGACAGGATCTTCCTTAGTATATGGGCAGTTCCCATTAGTACTATCTTTTGTATTTCTCCTATACGCGGGTTTCCTGGGATTTGCGATAAGTAGTCGTTAGACCCCTTAGGTATCATTCCCAGAGCGCCTACAACCACTGGTATTGTTTTAGTTCTCAATTTCCACATTTTTCCAATTTCTATCTCCAGGTCCTTATACTTGCTCAATTTTTCAAATGTTTTTATAGATACATTCTTGTCTATTGGAACAGACATATCAATTAGCAGGCATACCCTCCTTTGAAAGTCCTTCAATATTATATCAGGTCTATTTGCATCTATTTTTCGGTCTGTTTGGATGCTAAAGTTCCACGAAATTGAGATGTGATCTTTTTCAAGTATGGGAGGTGGTTGATGCTCCCACCAATTCTTTTGATGGGGCAGGTCAAAATGCTTACACATTATCCAATGCATGTATTGTGCAGCTCTGTCATGCCTGTTTAGGTATTCGGTTGGAGCTATAGGACTGCACATTGAAATTATATGGTCAATGGTCTCTGGTTGTTTTTTGCATACACGGCATAATGGGCTGCATCCATTTTTTATTATGTTGGCTTGGTAATTTTTTGTTGGCAGACACTGATCTTGTGCCGAAGATGAAATTATGATCGAATGGATGAAAATGAACGAATCTGACATGGGGCAACGAGACACCCTCCCTAAGATCCAGAACTCCAAACAGAACCAAAAGATAATACACAAGACTAACATAATTCTCAAAAACATTATCATCACAAACAAACTAAACATTACTGACTTAAATCATCTCTATTATGCATCGGCTAAAGTCACCACTCACTTATGTGGAGTGAAGATGAAAAAACAAAGTATTATTATTATTATTATTATTATTGTTCTTTGAGTCTCAGTCATTGATGTTAGTTAACTGGAAAGTTTGTTGAAATGAATATCAAGCCAATACCTGCAGCCTCAGATATTCAGGACGTATCGGAGGGTTCTTGCTGTTCCCAGCAAGCATGCCTTTTTAAGTGTTCCAAAAAGCGGGCGGGGCCAATTTTCTTTAACCATCCCTGGAAACTTTTTGAGATAGTACCTAGTGCGCCTATGAAAATCGGGACCACTTTGACTTCATGGCAGTTCCAAATCCTTTTTACCTCCCACTTTAAGTCCTGGTATCGGTTAATTTTCTCCCTCTCCTTCTCTTGTACTCTCGTGTCAAATGGGCAGGCCACATCCACAATCAGGCACGATCTTTTTTCCTCGTCCAAAACTACCAGGTCAGGTCTATTGTGATCCAGTTTCTTTTCCGTCTGTAACCTAAAATCCCATAGCACCTTCACCTGATCGTTTTCTTACACCGAGTCTGGCCTATGCTCATACCACTTCTCAGAATGTGGTAAATTGTTTACTTGGCATAGGTGCCAGTGGATCACCCTGCCTCTCACATCATGTCTCCAGCCTTTATAGTGAGTCATTATTATTATTATTATTATTATTATTATTATTATTATTATTATTATTATTATTATTATTATTATTATTATTATTATTATTATTATTATTATTATTATTATTATTGGCGACCTACGTAGGAAATCGTATTATCGTGAGCTCTGCAAACGTTTGTTGTTTTCAGTAGTTTCAAATTGCCAGTTATGGAAAATTTTTGTTGTTAAGTGTTTATAAGTTCATATATATTACTTTCTGAAAAGGACACAAAAAATATTGGGGCCTTGAGCCCAAAACTTAAACATTTTATTTATCAAACAAAATATTTCTTTGAAAAAAAAACGTCGACGACAAATTTACTGTTATTAACAGACCAACACCCCCCTCTCAACCACCACCAACACCAAGACCATTGTGACCTTGCTACGGTTCCCAACACTGAAAATATAATTAATAGCAGTCTAAATGATTTAGAATTGCCGCATAAAGACATGGATTTCCCGCCATTACCCATCACAGCGACAACAGAAACCAAAAAAAAAAAAATTATTATCTCGTGACATCGAAATAGATTCACCCAGAATCGACTCTGCCACGCCGAATACCACTGACACCACCACCACCACCACCACCACATCCAGGACAACTGAAAATAAAAATAACAATAACGACAGCAACAACAACAATGAGAATAACAACAACAACATCAACACCACCGCAAAACAAAATGTGTCGTTTGCCAAAGCATCCAAGAAAAGCGAAACAATCGAGGTAAGCCAGGATGAATTAAATGAAGCCAAGCGAAGGGTAAGTAGAGATGGGTACAGGGTGAGCCTACCCTCCCCTAATAAAATGGAGCATCGGCGCCTATGCACCGTGTCATATCGGACGATAAACACAAAATCACGCCGAGTTGAACGGGCATCCGAGTCCCAAATACAAAATGTTTTGGGACTATGTGTGGGCGAAAAAAACCGACATCAGACGTGGGCAGAAATATGGAACCGTGGACGTGTTCTTTGGAACACCACAGGAAGCCAGAGAGCACTCCATAGCCCGATTAAGAAGTGACGACTTCACACTCGTCCCAAGCTATTGTGGTCAGAGACTCGTGAAGATCAGGGTGACCCACGTTCCACCGGCCATCGAAATTCCCTGGCTAATGGCTGCCGTCCTCGCCGGCATTGAGGCCAACACGAAAATAATCGAAGGAACAAAAGAAAAGCAGGAGAACTGATCCGGATCTGGGATGAAGCTCCTGATCCAAGCGGACCAAAAAAGTATTGAGGAAATTCCAGAGGTGATAGACCTCACTGACGGCAGCTACCTCACCGTAATCGTTGAGGGTAGAAGGCGTAGGTGTGTCGTTTGTGGTGAAGGAACCCACCTAAGGGCTTTCTGCCCTCAGGCTAAAAAGTTGAGGCCACCTCTCTTACCCACTCCAGTGACTCAACCATCAACACCACCAGCAGCAGAAATTGCAGCAACAACTGTAGCAGCAACAAAAGAAGCAACTGTAACAGCAATAACCCCAGCAAAAGTAGCAAAACCAACACCACCACCAACCACCGCGCTAGAACTAGCACCAGCGCCTACACCATCCACCACGTCACAACCAAAACCAATGCCTGCGGACGATTTCCACTCCCTGGCCTATAACAACTGGAGACGGATTGTGACGACAAGGAGTGGGAAACGGTATCAGGAAAAAAAAAAGCCAAAGAAGAAAAAATCCTCTTCCTTCCCCCTCCAAAAACAAAATACAGAGGGAAACAAATAAACTATCAAACAAAAAAGTTAGGACAAATAAACCACCATCCACACCAGCATCACCAACCCCATCACCACAAACACCAACACCATCACCATCATTAACCCCAACTCCACCATCACCAACACCACAAAAGTCACCAAAAAGCGAAACAGAAACAAACCCAAAACAAACGCAAACAAAACAAAACAACCAAAACTATACACACTACACAGCATTAAATTTGAACAACAACCAATTATTACACTACATCCAACACAACACCAGCATCACAGAAAAAGACTACACAACAACCCAAAAGTTCACACCACCTCCACACATACAAATCACTCGCATCACACAGAAAACGTACACGACACTAAAACAAAAATTCCCCAAAGACATCGGAGACTTCCGACAAGCACTCTCCAGGAGGATTTATACGGACATCCTTCCGGAGGAGGCCACAAGCAGTGAAAAGGATGGATAAACCATCCTTCCTCTACGAGTAGGCAAGTGGTCTTTCCCATCTTTCCCACTCCTTTTCAACATGACCTCACTCAGAATAGGCAGCATAAATGCGCGTGGTTTGGGTTCGTCATGGAAGCAGGGCCACCTGCTCAACGACCTCAGCTCACTGAACATAGATGTAGTGGCGATCAGCAAGACCAGAATCTCCGAAGCACGGGCCTTCGCACCGATCTTCGGCGGCTACGATGTGTACTCATCTCCCAGCCGTCCTGGATCGGGGGTGAGGAGTTGCTGTGCTCTTTCGGAGAGGTTTGGATCTCGCCATACGGGCCATCTTCCTGGACCCAGAAGGTAAGTTGGTGGTGCTGGACGTGACCAGCGGAGACGGGCAAGCTTTCAGGTTAGTGGCCGTCTATGCCCCGACAGGACCAGGGCGGCCAGATTTCTTCCGGCGTCTGGAGACCTTTCTTGGAACGTCTCACTCTTTAGTGTTAGTGGGCGACTGAAACGGTATCTTAGATGCACGCTGAGACTGTGTGGGATATTATTAGCGGATAGAGGAGGAGGGTGCAAGAGTCTCACCAACCTGCTCAGGCGTTTTGAACTGTCTGACAAGTGCCGATTGGATTTCCCGAATGTGCTAATGTGAATTTGGACACCGTCGTCGGGCGCTGGACGGACGGACCGTTTAAATTGCTAGGGGTTTCGTTCGCTCTGGACCTCCAGACGGACAAAAACTGAGACGAGGTGACGAGCAGGGTGGCTTCTCTCACCCAGAAATGGGCCGAGAGGAAGCTATCCATGAAAGGTCGAGCGGAGATGCCGTCGTACCTTGTCCTAATCCCCGCCTGACTGCGCTGGAGCGTTTGCTCTTTCGCTTTTTGTGGAAGGGACGCGCTCCGATTGTCAGGAAATCCATCTGCTGTCAACACCCGCTACGTGGAGGGCTGGGCATGCCGAGGCTGATGATGCGCAGATACGCGCTCAGGCTACGACATCTCCACCTCATCCTCGACGGTGATCAGGTGTGGTCGCCGTTTCCTAGACGCGTCTTTTCCCAGCTCGTCTGCTTGATGGAGTTGTCGTCCTGGGTCAAGCGAAAACCGAGAGGGAGCGCTTGGAGACTGGAATTGACAGCCCTCGACCAATCGGGCAATGTGATCAGTGGAAACTCCACCTCGGCATTCTATAGAGGATTGGTGGAGGGGAAGAGCGACGACGTAGTTGGGAAAACTCTATGCGTCGACGAAAATCAACTAGCCAATCTCTTCGGAAGTACTTTCGGGCCGGGGCCTATGGACAACTTCCAGAAATCCCTGGCCTGGTAGTGCTACCAAGGAGCTTTGCCAGTTCAGGATAAACTCTACAGGCACGGAGGTGCCGTCAGCTGGGCGTGTCCAAGATGCTCGCAGGCCGACGAAACCGTCCTGCACGAATTCGTCTAGTGTCCGGGCATTGCTGACTTGTGGGTTTATGTCGAACACCTGCTGTCGCGTGTAGGACGGATCCAGCTATCAGCTGAGTCCATCGTGAGGATTGCCCCGCCCTCTTTCTTTAGCCGGGAAGGGCAGGTAATTTTTATCTGTCTGATGGCCATGGCGAAAGAGATTGTAAGGGCTGAAGACGAGCACTTACCTCTTCGGTGTTGCCCTGATTAACTTTTTCAAATTTCATTTGAAAAGGAAAATCAGGGTAGAGAGGGATGTGCTCTCTTACCAGCATGTTGTTGAAAGATGGGTGAGAGAGTATGTGCCTGTAAATTGAAGGTGGACAACTGGGAGAGGGCACTTGCCCTGGTGGTCTGGGTCACCGTGGCTTTTTTATGTGCTTTCTCCACGAATGTCCCTCGGAAGTCTACGCCTATTGGAGTATTTTTCATTGTTTCTTTTTTTGTTACATCCTCTGTTTTTTATTTTTTTACACGCAGAAATGCCCATTTGTACCGTCCTGTATTGTCCTGTACTGTCCTTAATGTCTACTTTGTGTAAACCCTTGTGGTTAATAAAGAAAGCATTATTATTATTATTATTATTATTATTATTATTATTATTATTATTATTATTATTATTGGCGACCTACGTAGGAAATCGTATTATCGTGAGCTCCGCAAAGGTTTGTTATTTCCGTTTGTTTAAAAATTGCCATTTATGGAAAATTTTATTGTAAATTGTTTATAAGCACACATACATTGTTTTCCGAAAAGGACACCCAAAAAGATTGGGGCCTTGTGCCCAAAATTTTAACTTTTATTATTATCCAAATTTTTTCTTTGAAAAAAAATGGCTAATTCCTCTCTGCACGAAGCAGCTGAAAGCCTTCCTCACAAAATAACACCTCACACCGACACCACCATTGTAAATGTTACTACGTTTGCCAACACAAAAAAAAAATATAAGCAGTAGCAATATTTTAAATTTGTCTCAGGCAGACATTCATTTCCCGCCATTACCAATGCCTGCAGGTGTTAAACCCTCCACCACCACCACCACCGCGACAACAGAAACAAAAGAAGAAAAACATAAATTAACTCGTGACGTCGAAATGAAATCAAGCAAAATGGACTCTTCCCCACCAAAGACGACTGACGTCACCACCACCACCACAACTGAAAATAAAATTAATATTAACGATAGCAACAACAACAACAATGACATTATAAAACCGACCCTCAGTTTCGCCATCGTAGCAAAACAATTCGAAGCGTTCACGGTAACTCAAGAAGATTTAGAAAATGCCAAACAAATGGTAAAGAAAGATGGGTACAGGGTCAGCCTCACCCCCACCCCACCTAATAAAATGGAGCATCGGCGCCTGTGCACCGTGTCGTATAGAACAATAAATGTAAAATCGCGCCGAGTGGAACGGGCATCCGAGTCCCAAATCCAAAAAGCTTTGGGACATGTGTGGGCAAGAAAAACCCACATCAGACGTGGGCAAAAGTATGGAACCGTGGACGTGTTCTTTGAAACACCAGAGGAGGCTAGAGAACACTCCATGGCCCCATTAAAAAGTGACGACCTCACACTCGTCCCAAGCTATTGTGGCCAGAGACTCGTAAAGATCAGGGTGACCCACGTTCCACCGGCCATCGAAATTCCCTGGCTAATAGCGGCCGTCCTCGCCGGCATCGAAGCCAACACGAAAATAATAGCAGTAGCAAAAGAAAAGCAGGAAAACTGGTCCGGATCTGGGATGGAGCTCCTGATCCAAGCGGACCAAAAAAGCATTGAGGAGATCCCAGAGGTAATAGACCTCACTGACGGCAGCCACCTCACGGTAATTGTCGAGGGCAGAAGACCTAGGTGTGTCGTTTGTGGTGAAGGAACCCACCTAAGGCTTTCTGCCCTCAGGCTAAAAGGTTGAGGCCACCTCTCCTACCCACCCCAGTGACACAACCATCAACACCACCAGTAGCAGAAATGGCAGCAACAACTGTAGCAGCAACAACAGAAGCAACTATAACAGCAACAACCCCAGCAACAGTAGCAAAACCAACACCACTACCACCACCAGCAAAACCAACACCACCACCACCCAACGCTTCAGAACTAGCACCAGCGCCTACACCATCCACCACACCACAACCAAAACTAACGGCTGTGGAGGATTTTCCACTCCCCGGCCTATCACAACTGGAGACAGATTGTGACGACGAGGAGTGGGAAACGATATCCGGAAAAAAAAAAGAAACCAAAAAAGAAAAAATTCTCTTCCTTCCCCCTCCAAAAACAAAATACAGAGGGAAACAAATAAACTAAGAAACAAAAAAGTTAGGACAGATATGCCACCATCCACACCAGCATCACCAACCCCATCAACCCAAACACCAAACCCATCACCTACACCACAAAAGTCACCAAAAAGCGAAACAGAAACAAACCCACAACAAACGCAAACAAAACAAAACAACCAAAACGATACACACTACACAGCATTAAATTTGAACAACAAGCAATTATTACACTACATCCAACACAACACCAGCATCACAGAAAAAGACTACACAACAACCCCAAAATTCACACCACCTCCACACATACAAATCACTCGCATCACACAGAAAACGTACATGACACTAAAACAAAAATTCCCCAAAGACATCGGAGACTTCCGACAAGCACTCTCCAGGAGGATTTATAAGGACATCCTTCCTGAGGAGGCCACAAGCAGTGAAAAGGATGGAAAAGCCGTCCTTCCCCTACGAGAAGTAAGGTAAGTGGTCTTTCCCATCTTTTCCACTCCTTTTCAACATGACCTCACTCAGAATAGGCAGCATAAATGCGCGTGGCTTGGGGTCGTCATGGAAGCAGGGCCACCTGCTCAACGACCTCAGGTCACTAAACATAGATGTAGTGGCCATCAGCGAGACCAGAATCTCCGAAGCACAGGCTTTCGCACCGATCTTCGGCGGCTACGATGTGTACGCATCTCCCAGCCGTCCGGGATCGGGGGTGAGGAGTTGCTGTGCTTTTTCGGAGAGGTTTGGATCTTGCCATACGGGCCATCTTCCTGGACCCAGAAGGTAAGTTGGTGGTGCTGGACGTGACCAGCGGAGACGGGCAAGCTTTCAGGTTAGTGGCCGTCTATGCCCCGACAGGAGCAGGGCGGCCTGATTTCTTCCGGCGTCTGGAGACCTTTCTTGGAACGTCCCGCTCTTTAGTGTTAGTGGGCGACTGGAACGGGATCTTAGATGCACGCTGGGATTGTGTGGGATTAGTGGATAGGGAAGGAGGGTGCAAGAGTCTCACCAACCTGCTCAGACGTTTTGAACTGTCTGACAGGTACCGAATGGATTTCCCGAATGTACCAATATGGACTTGGACAAATCGCATAGGGTCATCCAGATCATATCTAGATAGAGTATTTTGTAGGGAAATAGATAGGTCTAGCATAGGCTGTCCACAATTCAAGATAGTCAGCTACACGGACCACAAATTCGTGATCTGTGTGCTTGACTTAGATAGGCTTCATAGACGAGGACCCGGCTACTGGAAGCTAAACGCGTCCTTACCAGCGCGCAAGGCCTACAGAGACCGGATTAGCGAACTAGTTAAGCGGGCGTTGACGGGGGCCATCGTCAACAACAAGTGGTGGTTTGCTCTGAAAAGAGCAATTAGAATAGAGTCCATTAGGTTTAGTAAGACTTTAGCAATAGAGAAAAATAGAGCAGAGGGAGAATTAGTTAGAAAATTAGATGAGGCGCTTAGCAAAGGCATCTCGACCGACGTACTTGCGGCGAAATTGGCCCTTGACCAATTCTTCAATGCAAGGCACGAAGGCTGCGTTGTCAGAGCTAGGGTGCGTGCTCTCAGACACGAGGGGACGAAAGCCGTTCAATGGGCCCGAGTGGCGGAGGCGCGTCGTAGCAACAAAGCCACGATCCGGTCTTTGGTGGACCACGACGGGCGCATGCTACTCGATCCCGGGCAAATGTGTGAAGCTTTTCAGCGACACTTCGCTCAACTGTTCGGGGGCAGTGGCGGGCCGGATCGAGGGATGGACTTTAGTGTCTACCTCGACGGACTGCCGCGGCTTTCGGCCACTGAGGCGGAGTGTTGCGAAAAGCCGATAACAACCGCTGAAGTACGGGATGCAATGACTAGTTGCACAAGGGGCAAATCGCCTGGTTTGGATGGTCTGCCCTATGAACTTTACGTACAAATGCCAAACTTGTTCGGAGGCCTCTTGGCGGACGTCTATTGCAACTGGCAACAGAACGGTAGAATTCCCAGCTCTGTGAGCCGAGGAGCGGTGGCGCTGCTGAGAAAGGATCCGAACAAGGGGGATAACATAGATAATTTTAGGCCCATAACTCTGCTAAACACAGAGTTCAAGATTTTGGCCAAGGTGCTAGCAAAGAGGTTGGCGCTTGTCGTTGGTGGTCTGGTGGGAGAGGCACAGACATGCACCATTCCCGACAGATCCATCCAAGACAACCTCCACCTCATGCGATACATCGTAGAGAGGGTAGCTAGGGAACCTGGCACGGGTGGGTCTTTGATCAATTTAGATCAGTCGAAAGCCTTCGATAGGGTCGACCATCGTTTCCTAGCGGCAGTCCTGAGGGCGGCTGGCTTTGGGCCCGTCTTCAGAGGCTGGATCGCTGCCATGCACAGCGACATCTGCTCTGTAGTGAGAGTGAACGGTCACCTTTCGGAACCGTTCAACATCATGCGCTCGGTCCGCCAAGGATGTCCCCTCTCGTCCCTATTGTACGTATTGACTCTCGAGCCATTACTGCACAAACTGGAGACGTTGAGGGGGGTCCCGCGCGAACTAGGATGCGGAAGATCCGTGTCAGCATATGCCGACGATGTCACCGTAGTGGTGTCGAGCGCCAAACACATCGAGGCGATCGGCACTACACTAAGAGAATACGAAGCGGTGACAGGAGCAATGATCAACCAGGAAAAGTCAGTGGGCCTGCAGCTCGGCACCTGGAGAGGCAGGTCCATGCCGTCCAACAGTGTCGTCGGGCGCTGGACGGACGGACCGGTTAAATTGCTAGGGGTCTGGTTCGGTCCAGACCTCCAGACGGACAAAAACTGGGACGAGGTGACGAGCAGGGTGGCTTCTCTCACCCAGAAATGGGCCGAGAGGAAGCTATCCCTGAAAGGTCGAGCGGAGGTGGCGAATGCGTACATCGCATCCGTCATCTACTACCGCCTGACCGTCGTACCTTGTCCTAAGCCCCGCCTGACTGCGCTGGAGCGTTTGCTCTTTCGCTTCTTGTGGAAGGGACGCGCTCCGATGGTCAGGCGGTCCATCTGCTGTCAACACCCGCTACGTGGAGGGCTGGGCATGCCGTGGCTGATGATGCGCAGACACGCGCTCAGGCTACGACATCTCCACCTCTTCCTCGACGGGGATCAGGTGTGGTCGCCGTTTGCAAGACACGTTTTATCCCAACTCGTCTCCTTGACGGAACTGCAGTCCTGGGTCAAGCGAAGACCGAGAGGGAGCGCTTGGAGACTGGAATGTCTTCAGGCGCTCACAGCCCTCGACCAATCGGGCAATGTGATCGGTGGAAACTCCACCTTGGCGTTCTATAGGGGATTAGTGGAGGGGAAGAGCGACGACGTACTTGGAGAAACTCTAGGCGTCGACGAAAATCAACTAGCCAATCTCTTCGGAAGGACTTTCGGGCCGGGGCCTATGGACAACTTCCAGAAATCCCTGGCCTGGCAGTGCTACCGAGGAGCTTTGCCAGTTCGGGATAAACTCTACAGGCATGGAGGTGCCGTCAGCCGGGCATGTCCGAGATGCGCGCAGGGCGACGAAACCGTCCTGCACGCACTCGTCCAGTGTCCGAGCATTGCTGACTTGTGGGTTTATGTCGAACACCTGCTGTCACGTGTAGGACCTATCCAGCTATCAGCTGAGTCCATCGTGAGGATTGCCCCGCCCCCTTCCTTTTGCCTGGAAGGGCAGGCAGTTTTTTTCTGTCTGGTGGCCATGGCGAAAGAGATAGTATGGTGGACACGTTTGAAAGGGCTGAAGACGAGCACTTACCTCTTCGGTGATGCCCTGATTAACTTTTTCAAATTTCATTTGAAAAGGAAAATCAGGGTAGAGAGGGAAGTGCTCTCTTCCCAGCATTTTGTTGAAAGATGGGTGAGAGAAGCAAGTATGGCCCGAATGAATGGGCCTTCTCTGAGTATGTGTCTGTAAATTAAAGGTGGAAAACTGGGAGAGGGCACTTGCCCTGGTGGTCAGGGCCACTGTGGTCTTTTAATGGGCTTTCTCCACAAATGTCCCTTGGAAGTCTCCCCCCTATTGGGGAATTTTTCTTTGTTATTTTATCTCAACCTCTGTTTTTTTACACGCAAAATGCCCATTTGTACCGTCCTGTATTGTCCTGTACTGTCCTTAATGTCTACTTTATGTGAACCCTTGTGGTTAATAAAGAAAACATTATTATTATTATTATTATTATTATTATTATTATTATTATTATTATTATTATTGGCGACCTACGTAGTAAATCTTATCATCGTGAGCTCCGCAAAGGTTTGTTATTTCCGTTTGTTAAAAATTGCTATTTATGGAAATTTTTTATTGTTAACTATATATAAGCGCACATACATTGTTTTCCGAAAAGAACACCCAAAAAGATTGGGGCCCTGTGCCCAAAATTTAAACTTTTATGATTAGCAAAACATTTCTTTTTTAAAAAATGGCTAATTCACCACTGCACCAAGCAGCTGAAAGCCTTTCTCACAAATTAACACCTCACACCGACACCACCATTGCAAATGTTACTACGGTTGCCAACACAAAAAAAAATATAAGCACTAGCAATATTTTAAATTTGTCTCAGGCAGACATTCATTTCCCGCCATTACCAATGACTGCAGGTGTTAAAGCCTCTACCACCACCACCACCACCGCGACAACCACCACCACCACCACCATAACCACCACCACCGCGACAACAGAAACAAAAGAAGAAAAAAATAAATTAACTCGTGATGTCGAAATGAAATCAAGCAAAATGGACTCTTCCCCACCAAAGACGACTGACGTCACCACCACCACAAATGAAACTAAAATTAATAATAACAAAAATAACGATAGCAACAACAACAACAATGACGTTAAAAAAACCGCCCTCAGTTTTGCCAGAGTAGCAAAACAGTTCGAAGCATTTACGGTAACTCAGGAGGATTTAGAAAATGCCAAACAAATGGTAAAGAAAGATGGGTACAGGGTCAGCCTCACCCCCCCCCCCCACCTAATAAAATGGAGCTTCGGCGCCTATGCACCGTGTCGTATCGAACAATAAATTTAAAATCCCGCCGAGTGGAACGGGCATCCGAATCCCAAATCCAAAAAGCTTTGGGACATGTGTGGGCAAGAAAAACCCACATCAGACGTGGGCAGAAATATGGAACCGTGGACGTGTTCTTTGAAACACCAGAGGAGGCTAGAGAACACTCCATGGCCCCATTAAGAAGTGACGACTTCACACTCGTCCCAAGCTATTGAGGCCAGCGACTCGTAAAGATCAGGGTGACCCACGTTCCACAGGCCATCGAAATTCCCTGGCTAATAGCGGCCGTCCTCGCCGGCATCGAAGCCAACACAAAAATAATAGCAATAGCAAAAGAAAAGCAGGAGAACTGGTCCGGATCTGGGATGGAGCTCCTGATCCAAGGGGACCAAAAAAGCATTGAGGAGATCACAGAGGTAATAGACCTCACTGACGGCAGCCACCTCACCGTAATTGTCGAGGGCAGAAGGCCTAGGTGTGTCGTTTGTGGTGAAGGAACCCACCTAAGGGCTTTCTGCCCTCAGGCTAAAAGGTTGAGGCCACCTCTCCTACCCACCCCAGTGACACAACCATCAACACCACCAGTAGCAGAGATGGCAGCAACAAATGTAGCAGCAACAACAGAAGCAACTATAACGGCAACAACCCCAGCAACAGTAGCAAAACCAACACCACCACCTCCAGCAAAACCAACACCACCACCACCCAACGCTTCAGAACTAGCACCAGCGCCTACACCATCCACCACGCCACAACCAAAACTAACGCCTGTGGACGATTTTCCACTCCCCGGCCTATCACAACTGGAGACAGATTGTGACGACGAGGAGTGGGAAACGATATCCGGAAAAAAAAAGAAACCAAAAAAGAAAAAATTCTCTTCCTTCCCCCTCCAAAAACAAAATACAGAGAGAAACAAATAAATTAACAAACAAAAAAAGTTAGGACAAATAAACCACCATCCACACCAGCATCACCAACCCCATCAACCCAAACACCAACACCATCACCATCATTAACCCCAACACCACCATCACCTACACCACAAAAGTCACCAAAATGCGAAACAGAAACAAACCCACAACAAACGCAAACAAAACAAAACAACCAAAACGATACACACTACACAGCATTAAATTTGAACAACAAGCAATTATTACACTACATCCAACACAACACCAGCATCACAGAAAAAGACTACACAGCCAACCAAAAATTCACACCACCTCCACACATACAAATCACTCGCATCACACAGAAAACGTACATGACACTAAAAAAAAAATTCCCCAAAGACATCGGAGACTTCCGACAAGCACTCTCCAGGAGGATTTATAAGGACATCCTTCCTGAGGAGACCACAAGCAGTGAAAAGGATGGAAAAACCGTCCTTCCCCTACGAGAAGTAAGGTAAGTGGTCTTTCCCATCTTTTCCACTCCTTTTCAACATGACCTCACTCAGAATAGGCAGCATAAATGCGCGTGGCTTGGGGTCGTCATGGAAGCAGGGCCACCTGCTCAACGACCTCAGATCACTAAACATAGATGTAGTGGCCATCAGCGAGACCAGAATCTCCGAAACACGGGCTTTCGCACCGATCTTCGGCGGCTACGATGTGTACGCATCTCCCAGCCGTCCTGGATCGGGGGTGAGGAGTTGCTGTGCTTTTTCTGAGAGGTTTGGATCTTGCCATACGGGCCATCTTCCTGGACCCAGAAGATAAGTTGGTGGTGCTGGACGTGACCAGCGGAGACAGGAAAGCTTTCAGGTTAATGGCCGTCTATGCCCCGACAGGAGCAGGGCGGCCTGATTTCTTCCGGCGTCTGGAGACCTTTCTTGGAACGTCCCGCTCTTTAGTGTTAGTGGGCGACTGGAACGGGATCTTAGATGCACGCTGGGATTGTGTGGGATTAGTGGATAGAGAAGGAGGGTGCAAGAGTCTCACCAACCTGCTCAGGCGTTTTGAACTGTTTGACAGGATTTCCCGAATGTAATTAGCAAAGGCATCTCGACCGACGTACTTGCGGCGAAATTGGCCCTTGACCAATTCTTCAATGCAAAGCACGAAGGCTGCGTTGTCAGAGCGAGGGTGCGTGCTCTCAGACACGAGGGGACGAAAGCCGTTCAATGGGCCCGAGTGGCGGAGGCGCGTCGGGGCAATAAAGCCACGATCCGGTCTTTGGTGGACCACGACGGGCGCATGCTACTCGATCCCGGGCAAATGTGTGAAGCTTTTCAGTGACACTTCGCTCAACTGTTCGGGGGCAGTGGCGGACCGGATCGAGGGATGGACTTTAGTGTCTACCTCGACGGACTGCCGCGGCTTTCGGCCACTGAGGCGGAGTGTTGAGAAAAGCCGATAACAACCGCTGAAGTACGGGAGGCAATGACTGGCTGCACAAGGGGTAAATCGCCTGGTTTGGATGGTCTGCCCTATGAACTTTACGTACAAATGCCAGACTTGTTCGGAGGCCTCTTGGCGGACGTCTACTGCAACTGGCAACAGAACGGGAGAATTCCCAGCTCTGTGAGCCGAGGAGCGGTGGCGCTGCTGAGAAAGGATCCGAACAAGGGGGATAAAATAGATAATTTCAGGCCCATAACTCTGCTAAATACAGAGTTCAAGATTTTGGCCAAGGTGGTAGCAAAGAGGTTGGCGCTTGTCGTTGGTGGTCTGGTGGGAGAGGCACAGACATGCGCCATTCCCGACAGATCCATCCACGACAATCTCCACCTCATACGATACATCGTAGAGAGGGTAGCTAGGGAACCTGGCACGGGTGGATCTTTGATCAATTTAGATCAGTCGAAAGCCTTCGATAGGGTCGACCATCGTTACCTAGCGGCAGTCCTGAGGGCGGATGGCTTTGGGCCCGTCTTCAGAGGCTGGATCGCTGCCATGCACAGCGACGTCTGCTCTGTGGTAAGAGTGAACGGTCACCTTTCGGAACCGTTCAACATCATGCGCTCGGTCTGCCAAGGATGTCCCCTCTCGTCCCTATTGTACGTATTGACTCTCGAGCCATTACTGCACAAACTGGAGACGTTGATGGGCGTCCCGCGCGAACTAGGATGCGGAAGATCCGTGTCAGCATATGCCGACGATGTCACCGTAGTGGTGTCGAACGCCAAACACATCGAGGCGATCGGCACTACACTAAGAGAATAAGAAGCGGTGACAGGAGCAATGATCAACCAGGAAAAGTCAGTGGGCCTGCAGCTCGGCACCTGGAGAGGCAGGTCCATGCCGTCCAACAGCGTCGTCGGGCGCTGGACGGACGGACCGGTTAAATTGCTAGGGGTCTGGTTCGGTCCAGACCTCCAGACGGACAAAAACTGGGACGAGGTGACGAGTAGGGTGGCTTCTCTCACCCAGAAATGGGCTGAGAGGAAGCTATCCCTGAAAGGTCGAGCGGAGGTGGCGAATGCGTACATCGCGTCCGTCATCTACTACCGCCTGACCATCGTACCTTGTCCTAAGCCCCGCCTGACTGCGCTGGAGCGTTTGCTCTTTCGCTTCTTGTGGAAGGGACGCGCTCCGATGGTCAGGCGGTCCATCTGCTGTCAACACCCGCTACGTGGAGGGCTGGGCATGCCGTGGCTGATGATGCGCAGACACGCGCTCAGGCTACGACATCTCCACCTCATCCTCGACGGTGATCAGGTGTGATCGCCGTTTGCTAGACACGTTTTTCCCCAGCTCGTCTCCTTGACGGAGCTGCAGTCCTGGGTCAAGCGAAGACCGAGATGGAGCGCTTGGAGACTGGAATGTCTTCAGGCGCTCACAGCCCTCGACCAATCGGGCAATGTGATCGGTGGAAACTCCACCTTGGCGTTCTATAGGGGATTAGTGGAGGGGAAGAGCGACGACGTACTTGGAGAAACTCTAGGCGTCGACGAAAATCAACTAGCCAATCTCTTCGGAAGGACTTTCGGGCCGGGGCCTATGGACAACTTCCAGAAATCCCTGGCCTGGCAGTGCTACCGGGGAGCTTTGCCAGTTCGGGATAAACTCTACAGGCATGGAGGTGGCGTCAGCCGGGCATGTCCGAGATGCGCGCAGGGCGACGAAACCGCCCTGCACGCACTCGTCCAGTGTCCGAGCATTGCTGACTTGTGGGTTTATGTCGAACACCTGCTGTCACGTGTAGGACGGATCCAGCTATCAGCTGAGTCCATCATGAGGATTGTCCCACCCTCTTCCTTTAGCCGGGAAGGGCAGGCAGTTTTTATCTCTCTGGTGGCCATGGCGAAAGAGATAGTATGGTGGACACGTTTGAAAGGGCTGAAGACGAGCACTTACCTCTTCGGTGATGCCCTGAATAACTTTTTCAAATTTTATTTGAAAAGGAAAATCAGGGTAGAGAGGGAAGTGCTCTCTTCCCAACATTTTGTTGAAAGATGGGTGAGAGAAGCAAGTATGGCCCGAATGAATGGGCCTTCTCTGAGTATGTGTCTGTAAATTAAAGGTGGAAAACTGGGAGAGGGCACTTGCCCTGGTGGTCAGGGTCACTGTGGTCTTTTAATGGGCTTTCTCCACAAATGTCCCTCGGAAGTCTCCCCACTATTGGGGAATTTTTCTTTGTTATTTTATTACATCCTCTGGTTTTTACACGCAGAAATGCCCATTTGTACCGTCCTGTATTGTCCTATACTGTCCTTAATGTCTACTTTATGTAAATCCTTGTGGTTAATAAAGAAAACATTATTATTATTATTATTATTATTATTATTATTATTATTATTATTGTTATTCCTTGAATCTCAGTCATTGATGTTGGTTAACTGGAAAGTCCGTTGGATTGAATATCAAGCCACTACCTGCAGCCTCAGATATTCAGGACGTATCGGAGGGTTCTTGCTGTTCCAAGCAAGCATGCCTTTTGAAGCGTTCCAAAAAGCGTGAAGGGGCCGATTTTCTTTAACCATCCATGGAAACCTTTGGAGATAGTCCCCAGTGCGCCTATGACAATTGGGATCACTTTGACTTCATGGCAGTTCCAAATCCTTTTCACCTCCCACTTTAGGTCCTGGTATCGGTTAATTTTCTCCCTCTCCTTCTCTTGCACTCTCGTGTCGAACGGGCAGGCCACAATTATTATTATTATTATTATTATTATTATTATTATTATTTGTTTGTTTGTTTGTTTGTTTGTTTATTAGTTTGGTTGTCTATTTGTTCGTATCGTGGCACGTGTGTACAGATCACTCCGTACGTTTGTTGTTCATTCACCTTGTTATAAAACTTTGTTTTTGTGTGGAAAATGTTGTCTCTTTATCTTTCTTGTTTTCTGGTTAAGCTGACAGGGATCCTGATGAACTAATCAGTTTTTTTCTATCTGTGGTCGTTATAGGGTAAATCTGCACATGTATTTCATATATACAGTCTTTTTTTTTTTAAAGCACGGCGGACGAAGAGGTGCCACCCACAGAAAGACACAGCCGACTGTCTGTAAAATAGAACAGCCAAAGTTCAAACACTACAGAAAACAAAAGCAACAGTGACTACAAAGCACATAAATCAAGTGCAAAAATGTTTTCCTAGGATTTAAAAAACTTGATAACTTCGCTGCCATTACTATCACCAGATCAACAACAAACAACGCAATGATAAGAACAATAACAACAGCAAAAACGGTAACAACAACAATACATTTGCATCAAGTCCAAAGAGCTGGAGCTGACACTACAATCCCACGTGGAGAAAGCTCTGACGAGCTCGATGTCAGACATACAACACGTTGCAAATGCCATGCAGTCTAACATTTCATTTCTCTTCAAAAGCAAGAGCCTTGAAATGAAATACTCTGTAGTCCCCTATAACCCGGGCCAATTCATAATATGTCCCTCTTAGATGGGAAGAAGAACAGTGAGTGTCCGAGTAGCTGGGATACCGCCAGAATCAGACATCTAGTGGATCATAACTAGCATCGCCCTTGAGCGCACTAAAACCCTTCTGGAAGTAAAGTGGACTCGGAAGGAGAACAACATGTAACAACATGAAACAACGCCCACCGCAGAAAACACCATACACACACTCATACCAACACAAACACACCGGCAACAACACCTACTCCACTATCAGTCCAGCTGGCAATACAACACCATCAGTAGCACCATCAACTCTACCAAAACCACAAATAACCACGACAGAATGAAATCATACGGACACACAACAGCAAACAAACGCGAAAGCACCCAACTTCGTGTTACTGAGGAAGGCAAACCAAGAAATAATGTTCTTCATAACACGAAGTGCAGATATCGTGAAAGAGGGAGAACTCTTTGAAACCAGAACACATAAAGTACCAGAAATACTAATCATGGTCCACATGTACACGAAAAATAAAAAAAAACATTACTGAGAGTTTCCCATACAACGTAGGGGTCCCTAACGTAAAAGCCACTTCTAGACTTTTAAAGGGGTTCTCAAAAGAACCCCAACCAGACATGGAGGTCGAGCCAACCGATCTCAAAGAGTGATGGGCAGGTAAGTAACCAATATATATTTCCTTGTCTATCCAACCAGCATGACAATTCTAAAAGTGAGGTGGGTTTGTTCTGAAAGCATGGTCACTTACTCAATGATCTCAGGTGAATTGTTATGGATTTGACAGGCGTCAGCGAGACAGAGATATCTGACGCGTGCTCCATCTTCCATTCTTGACGAACCCATGCATCTTTTAGTCGACCTGGAATGGGAGGCGGGGTAGCAGTACTTTTTAGGAAAGGCCTGGATCTCGAAGTATGGACGATCTTCTTGAACCCGTGCGGTAAGTTGGTGGTCCTGTATGTGAGTAATGGTGAAGGAACTGCTTTTAGTTTGATGCTCATCTGGGGATGGACGGCCGGATTTATTTAAGCGTCTGGAAGCCTTTCCCGGAACGTCGCGCCCGTTACAGTTAGTGTGGGGCTGGAATGGCATCTTGGACGTATGCTGGTTGGATAAAAAGAGTAAATATATATGGGATTCCTACCTGCCTGTCGCTCTTTGAGATCGGGTGGCTCGACCTCCATGCCTGGTTAGGGTTCTTTTGAGAACCCCTGTAAAAACCTAGAGGTGGCTTTTACGTTAGGAACCCCTACGTTCTATGAGAAGCTCTCAGTAATGTTGTTTTTTTTCGTGTACATGCGGACCATGATTAGTATTTCTGGTACTTTATGTGTTCTGGTTTCAAAGAGTTCTCCCTCTTTCACGATATCTGCACTTCGTGTTATGAAGAACATTATTTCTTGGTTTGCCTTCCTCAGTAACACGAAATTGGGTGTTTTCGCGTTTGTTTGCTGTTGTGTGCCCGTATGCTTTCATTCTGTCGTGGTTATTTGTGGTTTTGGTAGAGTTGATGGTGGTACTGATGGTGTTGTATTGCCAGCTGGACTGATAGTGGCGTTGGAGTAACTAGATTTCCCGAATACACCAGTGTGAAACTGTACCAATCGCATTAGCTCATCCAGATCATATTTAGACAGGTTGTTCATTAGGTTAAGGAGTTTGAACAAGATACGATGTCCTCGCATGCAGATCACGAATTTGTAATCTGAATAGGCGACCGTTTGTGATCTAGGTTGAATATGTAGACAGGGACCTGGTTACTGGAGGCTTAACACGTCGTTCCCGGTGCGTAAAGCCTACAACCAATTGACAGGGGTTATAGCCAACAACAGGTTGTGGGTCGCTGTGAAGAGTGTAATTAGCGTAGAATCAATAGCATTTAGTACATAATTAGAGTAGGAGAACATAGACCAGAGGTGTAGTTAGTAACTAAATTAGAAGAGGCGATTAGGGATGTCATTGCAATCAACGTTCTAACGGTGAGAATGGTACTTGAACATGAAACGTGAAACACAAAGCTTGCATTGTCAAAGCTAAGAAACGAGAGAGAGAGAGAGAGAGAGGGAGAGAGAGAGAGAGAGAGAGAGAGAGAGAGAGAGAGAGAGAGAGAGAGAGAGAGAGAGAGAGAGAGAGAGAGAGAGAGAGAGAGAGAGAGAGCAAAAGCTGTTTGATGAGCACGATTGGAAGAGGTGCAGCATGGAAACAAAGTCATAATACGGTCTTTGATAAACTGAGAGGAGCGTGGGCTGCTCCATGTGTGCGGTTTTTCAACGACACTTTACGCGACTATTCAGAGCGAGCGGGAGGTGGGGTCGGAAATAGTAGTATACTACAGTAACTGACACGATGGCCAGCCGTATTTCTGGGCAACTGATGCGGAGGACTATGAGACACCGATAACAGTAGCTGAGATACGGGAACCCCTGGCAGACTGTACGAGGCCCAAATCACCCGGTTTTGATGGCCTATCCTACGAACTTTTCGAAGACATATAAACCGTGTTCGATGTTCCAGGAGAACGGGAGAATTTCCAGTTCTGTAAGCCGGAGCGTTGTTACTCTGATGAGGAAAGAGGCAAACAAGTGGGGCGTTATGAATCATTCATTACGCATAACTGCTCAACACAGAGATTTTAGCCGAGGTGTTAGAAACGAGGTTGTTGCTTGTCATCAAATATCTGGTAGGAGAAGCGCAAACTTGCGCAATCCCAAAGAGGTTAATGTACGATGCGCTCCACTTCATGCGATACATCATACAGAAGGTAGGGAGCAAACCTGGCTTCGGTGGTGTTATGATCAATTCAGAACAATCTAAAACTTTCGATAAGGTCGATCATTTACATGGTACCTGTCCTCAAGGCAGCCGGCTTCGGTCCTGTCTTCAGCAGCTAAATTGCTACAATGCACAGCAGTATATGTTGTTTGTTGTTACTGTTGCTATAATTGTTGTTGTTGTTGAAGTGGCATGTTAGCTGGCTTGAATGTTTATTCAGCTGCACTTTTTTCTCTTTGCTTAGCTCTGCCACGCGTCAGAGTCACTCCCTGCCATTTCGGATGCTTTCCGGTCGTTCCTGAAATTTTCCTCATTCGAAGAGAGTAGAGGATATTGAGGTTATGTCCATGTCTCCAGGCATTTGTCTAGCTTTTGTTGTTGGTTTGAATACATCTTTATGAACTGTATGTCTATTGTAAAACTTTGTGTCTGCTACAGTAACAACAGTACCAACAACAAAGGCATAAAAAAAGAGAGAGAGAAAAAAAAAAACTCCTCAACTTTACCAATTTTCTAACAATACCCAAATGAAACATTTACTAAATACTAGATTTTTTTCAACACGCTGACGCATATGTGTATATGTGTGTGCGTGTGTGTGTGTAGATTGTACACACAAGTGTAGTGAATGTTAGATACTGTTTTCCGTAGCTTGTCATCACCCCTTCCTTCCTCAGTAATCTCTAGTGCGTGACGTAATCACCCCTTCCTTTCTCAGTCATCTCTAGTGAGTGACGTCATCACCCCTTCCTTCCTCAGTAATCTTTCGTGTGGCAGTAGGATGGACGAAAGTCGCTTAAATATATATAGAGATTGTTAAGAAATTCAACTAAGATATAAAAATGAGTATGGAATTAAACAAATGTACTAAATCTATAATAACAAGAAGCTGAGAATATTATCTCTATATATAAAACAGAGGATGTCTGTGTGTCTGTTTCCCTAAAACTCGAGAAGTACCCAACTGGTTTTTTTCAAACTTTATACATGTAACTCGTATGACCCCGGAAGTGTTTTGAGCAAAAACAATTTCAAATTTTCAATGCCCTAGGGACCGCATTAGGCGATTTAGCGATCTCTTTCTCTTTCTCTTAGTCTTTCTCTTTTTAGATAGATACATAGATATGACGTCGCGCCTTCATAATATCTGTCTGTATGCCTGACTGTCTGCATTACGTCATTATGACGCGATCAGTGTGTGTGTATATATATTCTTATGCCAGGGAACGTCTTCACGAACCAAAGTATCGTCTTCCTGTTTTCCAGATTGATTTTTTTAGTTTAAGAAGATCCCGTTAAGGTTGAAAGCAGCGATTCTTTGCTTAAACATTAATATGTTATTTTAATATAGATATTCGTGTACAGATATTTTTGCATACACAAAAACAAAATATAAACAAACAAGGCCAAAGATTACATCAATTAGTCTTAGTGTATGTACTTCATACTGCTTTTAGGTAGAATATCCCGTTAAGGGTGAAAGCAGTGATTCTTTGCTTAAACTTTACTCTGTTATTTTAATATATATATATATATATAAATATATATTTATGGACAGATATTTTTGCATACACAATAACAAAATATAAACAAACGTATTTATTTCACGAGGTTCGATAAGGATAAATATATATCAAATATATAAGAACCCTATAGCAAATCCCGAGCAACGCCGGGCCATTCTGCTAGTATAATATAAAGACACCGAAATCTGAGAAGTAGTCTAGAACCAGTCAAAGAATTATTTAGAAGGAAATGAAAAAAGTGTTTCAACACAGAGAAATGATGGAGAATATTAAATGATATATATCACTAAAGGGTCAGAATATTCTTTATATTTTATTTATGGAATATATGATGTAAATACAGTTTAATAGAAAAAGAAAAAAAAATAGATTGAAAAGAAAGAATGGAATGTAAAATTTAAAAAATATAAAGAAAAAAGAAAAACCGAAAAAAGGGAGTAATGGCAAGGATACTAGTGTCACAGAATAATGGGGAGGTGGGGGGTGATTGGACTCTGAGCCTAGGGCGTGGCAGTAAAGGGACTGCGCCTCGCGGACAACACTGCAACAATCTATACATAATATAAAAGAAAGGTGTTTATTGGTTGGCTGGTTGGTTTAATCACACGAAAAGTACACACTCACACACACACACACAAATAGATGGACACACATCTAAAGAGAGAGAGACACACACAGAGGGTAAGGCAGAAAGAGAGAGATAGGGCGTTACAGAAAGAGATACAGATACAGAAAGAGATACAATTTAAGTGTTAGATATTCAGACAGAGAGAGTGAGTGAGTGATGTCCCACAAAAGTATCAGTTGAAGGTTTAACAATATTGTGTTAGCTTTTATAAAGTAGTTTTACAGTCTTTGATTTTTACAGAACAAAGAAAAGTTGATACTATTTGAAATTAATTTACCCTCCAGCTTTTATCCATATACTACTTACAGTCTGTACTAACAAAGCAACACTTCAGAAGCAATGTTATGCGGTATATTGTTGTATTTCAGATGATGTCCTTTGGAACTGAAAAAGATCATACTGACTTTGGTTATTTCACAACATTTAAAATCCAAGGCCGATGTTACCATTTAATCGGCAGTATACTCCCCCAGCCTAATAAGGAAGTTTTATGATTGTCTCTCTCTCACATATACTCACACACACATTACGGTCTCACCTCATACCAGACAACACATTAAATACAATCGTTTACTCTTAACTGTTCTCCCGGGCGAAACCGGGTACCTCAGCTAGTGAGAAATAAAATAATAGAAATAAATGCACAAGTTATTAGCTACAGCTTCAAAGTAATACACTGGAGGTTGATAGAAAAATGCAGGAAAATACTACGAGTGTTCCAAAATCGATGGAACTAGTATATAGGTATTGTGCACGGAAGGAGGATGGAGTCTGATACAAACTGAAATCTTACTATAGAGTAAAAACAATGAAACTAGAAACAATACATAGAAACAAACAAAAGAAAACTGATGATGGCATTGGCGGCTCACTTGTTGTTGTTGTTGAGGATGATGGTGGTGGTGGTGGTGGTGGTGGTGGTGGTGGTGGTAAGGATGATGATGATGGTGGTGGTGGTGGTGGTGGTGGTGATGATGCTGATGATAATGGTGGTGATGATGGTGATGGTGATGATGATGATGATGATGATGATGATGACGGCAATGATGATCCCTGTTATTGGCCACAAGGATCCGTGGCGTAGAGGACATCATAATTACCCCACAGAATATGGTTTACATCTAATGAAAATGGTCGAACTTCCCCCAAACAAAAATGACTTTAATCCTCTTTATAGCGTCAGGTAAGAGAAAAGGAAATGTCGAACCTCAAAATGATCAATGCTTTATAGAATATAACCCAATTCTTATCTATACATCTATACATCTATACATCTAAAACAGAGAATGTCTGTCTGTCTGTCTGACTCCCTAAAACTCGAGAACCACCCAACCGATTGTTTTCAAACTTTACACATGTAATACTTATGGTCGTATGAGTGTTTTGAGCAAACAATATTTCAAATTTTCAATGTCCTAGGGATCGCATTAGGCGATTTATCGATCTCTCTCTCTATAATTCTTAGTCTTTCTTTTTAGATAGATACATAGATATAACTTTGCGCCCTTATAATATCTGTCTGTATGTCTGGCTGTCTGCATTACGACATTATGAGGCTGTGTGTGTGTATATAAATGTATATATAGTGTGTATATATAGTGTGTAACGTTTTTCCAAATATTTACTTCTGCGTTCACAGATTGATTTTTTAGTTTCAGAAGATCCCGTTAAGGGTGAAAGCAGCGATTCTTTGCTTAAACTTTAATCAGTTATTTTAATATATATATATATATATATATATATATATATATATATATATATTAAGAAGAGCAGAACAAACAAACATAGTTCTTTAAAAAGATTTTTTTAATAATTTAACTATTTACCCGTTCATAATGGTATTACCGGCGGTTTCACTTTACAAAAGGTTAGAGATTCGGGGAATTTTTAACGGAAAAGTAAAGTTCATCAGATAGCTATTTCCATACAGTAGGAACTAGTTCCAAAATCTGCAAATTATATTGTCAACTACCAGCTAGTATGAGTAAGGCTGTTAAAATGACCCACACATGAACTGGCCACTAGAAAAAGCGGGAAATATTTCAGACACGTTCGTGGTTATTCTGCTAAAAAAAATAGCAGTAAGGAGCAACGAATTATTATTTTCTCAACATAGATAGGAGAATACATAAAATGAGGTAAATATCTCCCTGAGTACTAAGTACCCATAGAGATATATAGTGTGTCTATAATATAATTGGTGTTCAATGGTACTAATTCGAGATACCATGGGTACTTAGTACTCAGGGAGATATTTACCTCATTTTATATATATATATATATATGTGTGTGTGTGTGTGTGTGTGTGTGCGCGCGCGCGCGCGTGTGTGTGTGTGTGTATGTGTGTGTGTGTGTGTGTGTGTGTGTGTGTGTGTGTGTGTGTGTGTGTGTGTGTGTGTGTGTGTGTGTGTGTGTGTGTGTGTGTGTGTGTGTAATTATATATTCGTGTACAGATATTTTTGCATACACAATAACAAAATATAAACAAACTTATTTATTTCACGAGGCTCGATAAGGATAAATATATATCAAATATATAAGAACTCTAGAGCAAATCCCGAGCAACGCCGGGTCATTCTGCTAGTAAAGACTAAATAAATCAAGGCACTCAGTCTCTACTACAATTACTCTTCCCACAAAACAACGAGAGAATCTCTCACTCACTGTCTGGCTGCTTGGCCCGCCTGAAAGAGTAGCCAAATCTCCCTGAAATCACATCCTATCACTACTTTTGGACAAGGAGGAGAAGAAGAAGAAGAAGGAGCAGGAGGAGGAGGAGGATGAGGAGGAGGAGGAGGAGGAGAAGAAGAAGAAGAAGAAGAAGAAGAAGAAGAAGAAGAAGAAGAAGAAGAAGAAGAAGAAGAAGAAGAAGAAGAAGAAGAAGAAGAAGAAGAAGAAGAAGAAGAAGAAGGTAGCGTAAGAGATAAAGTGATCATGATTATGATTATGATCATCATCGTTGGCAGCAGTAGCATTATTTTATGCAGATTTAACATTTATTCACGCAATCTATACGCAATCTAACGAAAAAAGAGAGAAAAAAAAAAAAAAAAAAAAAAAGCAACCATTGTAAAGGGGAACAACTTTGCACCGCGGATTTTGCGACTTACTGGCCTTCACCAAAGAAAAGAAAAAAAGTTGTTTAAAGCTTTAAGATTATCAATCCTTCACACACACACACACACACACACACACACACACACACACACACACACACACACACACACACACACACACACACACACACACACGGACACATGTATACACAAATACACCTCATTCTCAAATAAACAAACAAATATACTCATATACAGCCCCCATCCACCCCATCAAACTCGAACTCTCGACTGTCGAATAATCATCCACTTCTCCACCGCTTAATAGTTTTTTAAGATTTGTCCAGCTCCCCAGCTTATTAAATTTTGCTAATCTGTCTCCGGCGAAATTTTATTTTCAGTGATAGCATTCCTGCAACAATTAATTTTCTTTAAAAAATCATTATACATGACAAAAAGTTACATTTCTAGAAATCCCATAAGTTAGAAAATAAATAGGATGGATTGGAGTCTCAATATATAAACTAAACCAGTAATTCTAGTTTTTAAAATAAATCAAGGAAGACAACCTAGAAAAATTATCGATTTTTTCCAACCCCACAGCTTATCCCCCACTCCCATTATTTGGGACGCGTGAGTATAATTACATATAATGCTATGAACAACAGAAGCAGTACTTAGTACGTTGTAAAATTTTGATGTTAATGAATCTTGGGTAATGATCGAAGGAATACGATCGTGAATAGAAGCGGCTGAAATAGGGTTCCTCCGAAAGGTCTTTGAGATCAGAGAGTCACTCCAGGTAGAGCCACTCCTTCTACGAATTGAGAGATCACAGCTCGGATACTATGGACATGTGGTTAGAATATCTCAGAAAAGAATCGCTGGATAGATTTTACGGGTAAAACCAGCAGATAGGAGACCCAGAGGTAGACCCCCAGCAAGATGGTTGGATAACCTCCATGAGCTTGGTTGGTCACTCTTGGAGATCTAGCTGGATCTATTGGAGGCGGTTGGTTCTGGCAGGAGCCGCTGAAAGGAGTGTTTGAGGACTCTGCCCCCATGACCCTCTGATGAATAAGTGGGCGATAAAAGAAGAAGAAAAAGAAGAGTGTGTGCATATGTGTGTGTATGAGGTGGTGGTGGCGGTGGTGGTGGTGGTGGTGGTGTGTGTGTGTGTGTGTGTGTGTGTGTGTGTGTGTGTGTGTGTGTGTGTGTGTGTGCGTGCGAGTTGGCCTCCGAGGAATTTGAACTGAGAACGTTCAGATGGTGGAACAAATATCGCAAAGCTTTCGTTCGACGCTCAAATGATTCTACTAATCAATAATATCATGTCCGATCTTGTCCACGGGGCGCAGCCCCAGCACTGGACGCTCTAGGCTTCGAGTCCATCCCCCTCCTCATCGCCCTCCTAAGCTTCTGTGACCCTACAGTCCTTGCCTTTTCCTCCATTTTCCGTTTTTAAATATTTGTAGTGTTGCTGTTATTTGAAATAAATTTACTCTTTTACTCTTTCAACTGTTCCAGCGATCCAGGCAAGGACATGCTGGGGCACCACCCTTGATGACTTTTTAAAATATTTTTTATTAATAATAACTTATTTAATTGTTTTAACCAAGTGAATTCAATTGAATCATGTCATGTTGAACCCCACCTCCACCTTCACCGCAACACCTTCATAACGAACATATATATAAGACATTTTGACAGAAAATTCACATAAATTCAAACTGCGCACAGAATATATGAAAAAAAACTTTTTTGATATTTAATATTTGATAAAATTGACATACCCATCGAAACCGGTTATATCTGACAAAATTTAAATCCATTTAATTTAACAACTATAGAATAATTATGTCGGCTTAAAGAAAAAATAATTTTTTTTAAAAATATATTAAAGTAGGGTTATGTAAGGAAAGTAACTCTTGCACCAGACATCAATTATTATCTCCCTTGCTTTTATAACTTCATTCAGATTGTCACTAAATTTTTTATTTGAAAATATTTTGTTTCGGACGGTAAGATATAATTTCAGAGAGGTTTAGCTGTTTTGTTACAACTATGACTATAATAATAATAATAATATTGGTTTCTATATTTGGCACAAGGCCAGCAATTTGAAGGGAAGGAGAAAATCAATTAAATCGACACCAGTGGGTTACTAGTACTTTATTTTACCCACCTCGTAAGGTTTAAAACCAAAGTTAATATACGCATTCAATCATTCATTGGACAAACCATCGGTGAGAAAACACGCATAAACACACACACACACACACACACACACACACATATATATATATAATTAGTTATGTAATAAATAACATAAGGTAATTATTTCATTTATCAGTGGTTTCTTGAAAGCAAACAAATTTTGCTTTCAATCATCAGAATGAAAAAACCTGGTGTATTTATTGACATTGGATTTTAAAAACAAAAATATAATCTATATGAAAGTGAGGCTGGAAAAGGAAGAATAAAAGGAAAAATAAACGCACATGTACACACACACATATACATACACACGCACATATACATACACAATACATATACATACATATATATATATACATATATTTATATATATATATATATATGTATATATATATATATATATATATGTGAATATATATATATATATATATATATATATATATATATATATATATATATATATATATATATATATATATATATATATATATATATATACATGCATATATACACACATACATACACGTACAAATACACATACATATACATATACATACATACACACATATATATCCACATATCCATACATACACATACACACAAATACACAAACACACACACATGTATATATATATATATATATATATATATATATATATATAAATGAAAGGTATAGAAAGTATTGTAGCAAGAAGCCAACAGTATTCCATAATATATATATATATATATATTATATATATATAAGTATGTACACGTACATACATATATGTATACAGACGTACAGTAGTATGTATATATATATATACATACATGCACACATATATATGTATGTACGTATGGATTCACCGAACATTTATTATAATGCTCGGTGTGTTTGTAAACAAACATCCCGTATTAAGCCGTAGTGTCTAGCAACCATCGTTGCTCGTTTGTTCAACACTGACAAAGGTACTAGTTTCAAGCTTATTAGCTATCGTCAGCAACATATACCATCCTGCCAGATTGTTGAACGTATATACTTACCTTATGCATATTAACGGCTGAGTAGCCCAATTTGCAGGATGTTTGTTTACAAACACACCGAGCATTATAATAAATGTTCGGTGAATCCATACGTACATATATTTAAATGAAATAACAGGAGGCTGGACTGGTGTAAATCCTTGAAAGGTTTATTATACTATGATCATTTCAATGACCGGGTTCCATATGAATCCGGTGATATCATCAGGTATTGGAATATAACAAAGGAATATGTAAAAAGCCATGGGTCCGAAAAACCATGGGTCCGAGAAACCAGAGACGAACACACCTTAAGATATATATATATATATGTGTATATATATATGTATGTATATGTATTGTGTATGTATATGTGTGTCTGTGCATGTGTGTTTATTTTTATTTTCCTTCTTCCTTTTCCAGCCTCACTTTCATATAGATTATATTTTTGTTTTTAAAATCCAATGTCAATAAATACACCAGGATTTTTTCATTCTGATATTTGAAAGCAAAATTTGTTTGCTTTCAAGAAACCACTGATAAATGAAATAATTACCTTATGTTGTTTATTACATAACTATTAAGCTCTGTAACCTACATAGAGCACTTTTTTTCCTGGACCTTTCCGACGGAATTACTTCATATATATATATATAATTAGAATTGGTGCTCTGGAATAGCGATATATATATATATGAATGTATATATAGTGTATTTTGTAATACACTGTATGCTTAATTAAAAGCATTCTGAAGACCTTACGCTATTGTTTTAAAGTAGTGACTATGTCACTTACTTCTACTTTCAGCAAACAAGGGGAGATAAGCTGACAGAGCTCTGTTTCGTACTTGTTGGTACTTATCAAAGCTAAGCACTCCTCCTGTTTGCTGAAAATTATGAATGTTGGATGTATATACATTCATATATATATCGCTATTTCAGAGAACCAATTCTAATTTTCAATTTCTGCTGGACCGGCAACCGGTCTGTATAACCAGTTCCTGATTATTACTGGAATTCTATAAGAATCCCACATTTATAATTTTCAGCAAACAGGAAGAGTGCTGAGCTTTGATAAGTACCAAGATGTCAGCTTATCTTCCTGTTTTATGTGAAAAAAGTGGTTTGGGAGGCATTAAGATTTGGTTGGTTGTCGAATGTCACGTGAATAAGCACTATAAATTTCGCGCCAATTCATGTTGCAAACATTCTTGTAGTCAAAACAATTTTGATTGGTCGGTAGAAGTCACGTGAATGTTTAAATTGATTTGAGCGGGAGCTGGTTTAGCGCCAAATGTAGGTTTGTCGAAGAGTGTCCTTTTCCGCTTGATTGAGTTGCAGTCATGTTGAGAGGTT
>OZ024744.1:75912758-75970258 GCA_964016885.1 Eledone cirrhosa
TGGTGTTTTTGATTAATATTCCCTCAACCAACAATATGCCTTATGAAGTTAAGAAAACATAACGATAACCCGAATGTTATAACAAAAGAGGATGCTGGGGATAAAAACTGCACTGGTTATTTATTAACAAAGATCGAAAATGTAAACACTGCAACGCAGAGAAAAACATTAGCGTAACCAAATTATCAGTTATGTCTGTCTGCACGCCTATATCACCTCTCTGCACGACTGTCTGTCTGCACGCGTATATCACCTCTCTGCACGACTATCTGTCTGCACGCGTATATCACCTCTCTGCACGACTATCTGTCTGCACGCGTATATCACCTCTCTGCACGCCTAACGAAATTTACAGATACATATATTTTAAATAAACTTATATAATTTTTGCTTTTTTTTACGAAATATTTGCTTGTTTTACGTAGTCTTTAAATAGACTTGTTTTCAAGTAAAAATATTGTTTTAAAAGGCTTTTAAATGGAAATGAAGCAAAACGGAAGCTTAGTGTTCGAACTGATGAATTTTGCAGGTCAAAATTTTGCTGGCTCGACAACTGTTCGTGTATTGTGTTAATGTCATTTTAAACGCTGAGAAAGCCAGCGTAATTTTTTTAATTTTTGCCAGCGTAATTTTTTTAATTTTTGCACGCAGAAAATGTAAAGAGAACGTAAGACGCTACGCTGAATGTAAACAGAACAAAGGGAAATCATTTTTTTAATTTTTGCACGCAGAAAATGTAAAGAGAACGTAAGACGCTACGCTGAATGTAAACAGAACAAAGGGAAATAACTCATCACTTACGCTCAAAAATCGATACATTATATTCGATTTCGTCAGATAGGGCGGGTCAATTTGAAATATTTTTTTCCGATGTCTTCGCTAGGGCTCAATGTACAAGTATAGCAATTTCGGTGCAATTCCGTGAGAGATTCTAAGAGGAGATGTGTGCCAAAAATCGATAGAGAGACAGACAACCTCAGTTTTATATATATAGATGTCTGTCTGCACGCCTATATCACCTCTCTGCACGACTTCTGTCTGCACGCCTATATCACCTCTCTGCACGACTGTCTGTCTGCACGCCTATATCACCTCTCTGCACGACTGTCTGTCTGCACGCCTATATCACCTCTCTGCACGACTATCTGTCTGCACGCCTATATCACCTCTCTGCACGACTGTCTGTCTGCACGCGTATATCACCTCTCTGCACGCCTAACGAAATTTACAGATACATATATTTTAAATAAACTTATATAATTTTTGCTTTTTTTTTACGAAATATTTGCTTGTTTTACGTAGTCTTTAAATACACTTGTTTTCAAGTAAAAATATTGTTTTAAAAGGCTTTTAAATGGAAATGAAGCAAAACGGAAGCTCAGTGTTCGAACTGATGAATTTTGCAGGTCAAAATTTTGCTGGCTCGACAACTGCTCGTGTATTGTGTTAATGTCATTTTAAACGCTGAGAAAGCCAGCGTAATTTTTCTAATTTTTGCCAGCGTAATTTTTTTAATTTTTGCACGCAGAAAATGTAAACAGAACGTAAGACGCTACGCTGAATGTAAACAGAACAAAGGGAAATCATTTTTTTAATTTTTGCACGCAGAAAATGTAAAGAGAACGTAAGACGCTACGCTGAATGTAAACAGAACAAAGGGAAATAACTCATCACTTACGCTCAAAAATCGATACATTATATTCGATTTCGTCAGATAGGGCGGGTCAATTTGAAATATTTTTTTTCCGATGTCTTCGCTAGGGCTCAATGTACAAGTATAGCAATTTCGGTGCAATTCCGTGAGAGATTCTAAGAGGAGATGTGTGCCAAAAATCGATAGACAGACAGACAACCTCAGTTTTATATATATAGATGTCTGTCTGCACGCCTATATCACCTCTCTGCACGACTGTCTGTCTGCACGCCTATATCACCTCTCTGCACGACTGTCTGTCTGCACGCCTATATCACCTCTCTGCACGACTGTCTCTCTGCACGACTGTCTGTCTGCACGCCTATATCACCTCTCTGCACGACTGTCTGTCTGCACGCCTATATCACCTCTCTGCACGACTGTCTGTCTGCACGCGTATATCACCTCTCTGCACGCCTAACGAAATTTACAGATACATATATTTTAAATAAACTTATATAATTTTTGCTTTTTTTTACGAAATATTTGCTTGTTTTACGTGGTCTTTAAATAGACTTGTTTTCAAGTAAAAATATTGTTTTAAAAGGCTTTTAAATGGAAATGAAGCAAAACGGAAGCTTAGTGTTCGAACTGATGAATTTTGCAGGTCAAAATTTTGCTGGCTCGACAACTGTTCGAGTATTGTGTTAATGTCATTTTAAACGCTGAGAAAGCCAGCGTAATTTTTTTAATTTTTGCCAGCGTAATTTTTTTAATTTTTGCACGCAGAAAATGTAAAGAGAACGTAAGACGCTACGCTGAATGTAAACAGAACAAAGGGAAATAACTCATCACTTACGCTCAAATATCGATACATTATATTCGATTTCGTCAGATAGGGTGGGTCAATTTGAAATATTTTTTTCTGATGTCTTCGCTAGGGCTCAATGTACAAGTATAGCAATTTCGGTGCAATTCCGTGAGAGATTCTAAGAGGAGATGTGTGCCAAAAATCGATAGACAGACAGACAACCTCAGTTTTATATATATAGATTACAATTGTTTCCCCGGCGAACAGCTCAGGTGCGATCTGTATGTGGATCGACCTGACTCTAGACTCGCTGGTTCCTCAGACACGTCTATTGATTTCGGAGCAGATCCTCTTTCTGTGGTTCTGACCCTACGGGTCTATATCGTCCAATTTCATGCTGTTTACGCGTCCTTGGGTTGGTCACGGGTGAGTGACGTCATCATAATTCTGACCACTGGGAGCAGCGCACTGACCATCGGGGCTTGAGCTGTCACTGACCCAGAGTCCCATCGGCAAAATTACTGCTGTGTTTGCCTGTTATCACTCCCATACGCACGGACACACACATGCACAGAGACACGGACAGATACATATAGTGTGGCTCGCGTGCTTACGTTCACACACGTGCCCACAGAAACATATACGTATATTCATATATACACACACACATAAACAGTCACACAAATATACACATACATGCACACACACACACACACACACACACACATACACACCTGTATATATACATACACACACTCACCCATACATACAGACATACGCACACATGCACATATATATATATACACATGGACATATATACATACACATACGCCCACACGGACATATACACAAATAGATATACATACACGTACATATATATATATATCTACATATTTGTCCCTCTACACGTGTGTAGACACACACACACAGACACACACACTCACACATATACATACACACACACGTCTACTCTTACATGTATAAATGTATATATATATATATACACACACACATAAACAAATATGTAAAAATATATAAGAAAAGTATATAAAGATACAGATTGGGCTGTACGTGAGAACATACACCTTGATGTACATGCTGACAGAGTTGGTATTATGATGCGAGCGTTGATTACTCCACGTTTAGAATCCTTAAGCATATGGGGAGCTCATGGTAGTAATGTAAAAAGTATGCCCAGACCATACATAGTAAATGCCTGCAGAATATATAAAAGATATATCAGAAATATAAAGAAAAAGTATATAACGATACACATTGGGTTGTACATGGAAAAATACATGAGGTGTTACATAATGGAATGCGTGCAGAATATGCACACACTACTGAAAAGATAGACATGCCAGGAGTGTGTGAACAGGCTATAATAGAGTATGTTACTGTGGGTGAGATAGAGTGTCTTATTGATGTATGGTATGGGACTGAATATCCACGGAAGTTGAGCCACTGTGTCCCGGCTCCTGCGATGTCGTTGTTTAAGATGACGTGCAGAGTCCGATAGGTAGCATAGATTGTGTCGACTTACCCCACAGGACATACATATTCAACAAGGTATGGTGTCAGTCCCTTTGAACCCGAGCCGCCGCCACCCCGACTGACGTCCCCTTCCCCGTATGCCTTTAGTTATGGACCATCCGGTGGTGTCCATGCGGAGAGTGTGCACATTCTCTGGTGTCTGCATGTTATGATAATCCCCGATTTCAGGTTGACTGCGTCATCCTTTAATCTCACTATCTCCATGGCCTCGGATAAGCATAGCCTACACTTCCTCTCTCCAGCCGAATATGCATTTGCATGATGAACGATACTCCAGTTGAGATCATACGGGGTGTTGGTGTCTTTCAAATCCCATATTAGGTCCGCCAGCCTTGTGGAGTGTCTCTTGCTCCGGTCCTTGAAAGAGTTTGTGTGATTATACATCCTCAACTTAAAGTTCGTGGATGTTGCGCCGATGTAGGTGCGTTTGGTGTTGTGCGTGTTAACCACACATTTATATACTAGGCCCTTCGTTAGGCATCTTCCCTGTAGAGGACATTGTGTTCCCGCCCTGCAGTTGCATGCTCGGTCGTTATGTTGCTCATCTCTTACGCTGGGCCCTGGGTCTACTGCGGCATTCCCCCGATTTTCTGGGTGTTGTTCTGTCAGTGCGATGGGTTCCTCTCCGTCATTCAGTTCCGCCTGGCATTCGTTTACAGCGTCATCCACGAGTGTGGCGGCCGCCGCGGGGACCGGACCATAGTTGAAAACCCTGTCTCCAAGTGGCCCTCCAGGCCTCGCGGGACCGTCAGCCGCCCGCCGCAGTGGGCGGTCGAATTTCCCCAACCTCACCGCGTTGGGTTTGGCCATGTAGTCTGCCATGTTAGGTGCGGTGGAGAAGGAGAACTTCACTGTGTGGCGGTTGAACATTCTGTGGTATCTGTTCGATGGCGGGAAGCACTCGTCCAACGCTCCGAAGAAGAGGCCTGGTACATTGCTGCATACATGCTTCGAATACGGCGCGTTAAACCACGTAATGGTCTTAGACCTTGTCCTATTCCGTCGTCTCTGTGTAGTAGTAGTAGTAGTAGTAGTAGTAGTAGTAGTAGTAGTAGTAGTAGTAGTAGTAGTAGTAGTAGTAGTAGTAGTAGTGGTAATGTGTGTTAGGTCAGGTGTCCCTCCCGGGTTGTGTCTACCCGTTATTTCGTCCCCAATGTTACGCTACGCTATCTATATATCTACCGTGTGTGTCAGGATTACGCCGATCGCTTACTGAAATGTTCTGTTCTCTATTGTCGGCTCTACTGTTAATCCCGTTAATGCTATCTGGTGCTGTTGCCGGGGCTGTGTCTATGCTATTGACCCGAGTGATCCCTCTATCTGGTTCTACGTCCAGATCTGTCCTTACTCTGGCACTAGTTTCAGTGTCCGCGTCGCGTATTGTGTCTGTGTCCGGATTCAGTCTACGTGTACTGTGTGGCAACCGCGTGTGCCTTCGTCTGTCTTATTGTCAGTCTTGTGTCCTTGCGGTAATCTATATTACTAGCCCTATTCCTAGATGCGTATTCCGGGTTGTTCTGCCTACCTATGGAAGTACTAATACTATCCTTATATCTGCTTGTCTCGCCACTGGGCCCTTCCCTGTCTGGGGTGTACACTATGGCTTCTGTGTAACCGGCCCTGCGCAGTGCCTCATTATAATAATCGGCGTGCTGGTTAAACACGTCTGCGTTAGCCGACAGGGTGGATATGCGTTTGGATGCCCCTTTTACTATGGCGTCTATTACGGACTGGGGGTGGTTCGAGTGCCTGTTCACATAATGCAGGTTCTCGTTGGGCTTGTGGTAAGGCAGGTGTATGCCTCTATTCAGTTCCAGAGTTACATCAAGGAAATTCACTGTCTTAGTGCTAGGGTCTATCAGCACGGATAAGCCGTGCTGCTTATCCGAGGCCATGGAGATAGTGAGATTAAAGGATGATGCGGTCAACCTGAAATCGGAGATTGTCATGGCCTTGAGACACCAGAGAAGATGCCCACTCTCTGCATCGACACCACCAGACGGTCCATAACTAAAGGCATACGGGGAAGGGGACGTCAGTAGGGGTGGCGGCGGCTCGGGTCTAAGGGGACTGACACCATACCTTGTTGAATATGTATGTCCTGTGGGGTAAGTCGACACAATCTATGCTACCTATCGGACTCTGCACGTCATCTTAAACAACGACATCGCAGGAGCCGGCGCACAGTGGCTCAACTTCCATGGATATTCAGTCCCATACCATACATCAATAAGCCACTCTATCTCACCCACAGTAACATACTCCATTATAGCCTATTCACGAACTCCTGGCATGTCTATCTTTTCAGTAGTGTGTGCATATTCTGCACGCATTCCATTATGTAACACCTCATGTATTTTTCCATGTACAACCTAATGTGTATCGTTATATACTTTTCTTTACATTTCTGATATATCTTTTATATATTCTGCAGACATTTACTATGTATGGTCTGGGCATACTTTTTACATTACTACCATGAGCTCCCCATATGCTTAAGGATTCTAAACGTGGAGTAATCAACGCTCGCATCATAATACCAACTCTGTCAGCATATACATCAAGGTGTATGTTCTCACGTACAGCCCAATCTGTATCTTTATATACTTTTCTTATATATTTTTACATATTTTTTCATGTGTGTGTGTGTATATATATATATATATATATATATATATATATATATATATATATATATATATATATATATATATATATATATATAATATATATATATATATATATATAGAGAGAGAGAGAGAGAGAGACAGAGAGAGAGAGAGAGTGAAGTATATTTCTAATGTCTTGATTTTTATTTCATTGTTTTAACACACACACACACACACACACACACACACACACACACACACACACACACACACACACACACACACACATATATATATATATATATATATCTATATATATATATATATATATATATCACAAAACAGAGTCAGTAGTATTTATTACAACATACACACGGAAAACAACTTGAATCTGGATATTTTCAAAACATATTTCATAGGGATCGATTAGCAGTTTGACATGGAATACTTGAACATACAAGCGTCATCGTAATAATATTGTTGGCTATTGTTTCCCCACAGAACCTTTCAATATCATAAATATAGATATACATGTTGCTGATGAAGTGCCACAATTCCTAATTATATGTAGACAACAATCTGGATGACGACATCAATAATGACGCTGTTGATGACAATTGTAATCATATAGACAAGTTAAACAAGAATAATTGCAATCTAAACTATAATAAAAGAAGGTCTGCGGGACTGCGGGACTGCGTACGGTTTTTTCTTTTTTTATCCCGTTAGTAAAATAAGTTGGATTACTTTGAATAAATAATTGTTTCTACTTTAGGCACAAGGCCAGCAATGACCCAGTGCATTACTGGTACTTTATTTTAGCGACCCTGTAAGGATGAAAGGCAAAGTAAACCTCGGCGGGATTTGAACTTAGACCATAAAGGGACGTAACTATGCTGGAAAGCATGGCGTCCGACCCTCTACCGATACTGCCAATCCACTGCATTGAATAAATAATTGTTTCTACTTTAGGCACAAGGCCAGCAATTAACCAGTGTATTACTGGTACTTTATTTTATCGACCCCGTAAGGATGAAAGGCAAAGTTAACCTCGGCGGGATTTGAACTCAAAATGGCAAGGGCCGTAACTATATTCGCCAAAGCATGGCATCCGACACTCTACCAATACTGCCAATGAATGGATATTACATAATTTATCTACTAAATTTCGTAAACAAAAATAATTTCGTAAAAATAAACAATTTAAAATTGACTTCTTTTCAAAGTTGCACTTCCGGTATATCGATGCCACCACCATCACTTCAACTACCATATATATAGAAAGAGAGAGTGTGTGATGTCAACACTTCCGGTGGCGATCACTTAAATAAACATACTAATTTTCTGTCACTAATTTTCTCCTAATGCAGTTTATATATAATATCGTCTTTTTTTAATGTATCATGGATTACGTTACTGATTACATAAGACAGTGTAACAACGTCTTTGTTCAATTTCTGTTTATATTGTCAACTACCATTTTATTTGATGTATCATATCTATATGTATATATACTTGCGTATAATATCAATATACACACTACACATGCTAGCAGAAAACCACACGTAGGGTAGTTTATCTGTTAGTGACGTTAATGATAATGATATATATTATATTACAAATATTCTATGAATAAAACCCAACGACAAAAACATAAATACATACAGATACAAATATGAACATATAAACACAAACATTCCGACACTCACACATACAGAGACACACTCGCTCTCTCAAACACTACACACACTGTTATATATATATATATATATATATATATATATATATATATAACGAAGGAAGTGTGGTAAGGAACCAGCTGAACTAAAACGCACCAGAGTACTCGATACGTTGGATAGTAGAGAGGGTAATAGGAAAAGGTTCAAGACCCCCCCCCCTCTGACGACCATGCACACACACACACACACCATCTATATCTATAACTATCTATCTCTTTGTGCTCCTGTCGAGGGGCGTAGGTCACATATATTTATACATACGCATACACACGCATACACACACGCATGTTTATATTGGAGAAGAAAAAGAATATAATTATTCCATTCGCCAGGAGAACGTGGCTAACAACGGCTCCTTAAATTGCACAAATGCAAAATTGCTTACTTACAAACTAAGGGAGATAAACACTTCGATAATTTATTCAGTTATCTCCCTTATAATCTGTGTCTGTAATTTGTCATTTTAATTAGTGTATTTTTTTTTTAAATTAAAATATAAAAGTTTATTCATGGAATATATAATGTAAATACAGTTTAATAGAAGAAAAAAAAGAAAATTTATATTAAGAAGAAAGAGTGGAATGTAAAATAGGGAAATATTGGTCTACCTGGCCATTTACAGTCCAGTGTATGGTCTACCTGGTCATTTACAGTCCAGTGTATGGTCTACCTGGTCATTTACAGTCCAGTGTATGGTCTACCTGGTCATTTACAGTTCAGTGTGTGGTCTACCTGGTTATTTACAGTCCAGTGTATGGTCTACCTCGCCATTTACAGTCCAGTGTATGGTCTACCTGGTCATTTACAGTCCAGTGTATGGTCTACCTGGTCATTTACAGTTCAGTGTGTGGTCTACCTGGTTATTTACAGTCCAGTGTATGGTCTACCTCGCCATTTACAGTCCAGTGTATGGTCTACCTGGTCATTTACAGTCCAGTGTATGGTCTACCTGGTCATTTACAGTTCAGTGTGTGGTCTACCTGGTTATTTACAGTCCAGTGTATGGTCTACCTCGCCATTTACAGTCCAGTGTATGGTCTACCTGGTCATTTACAGTCCAGTGTGTGGTCTACATGGTTATTTACAGTTCAGTGTGTGGTCTACCTGGTTATTTACAGTCCAGTGTATGGTCTACCTCGCCATTTACAGTCCAGTGTATGGTCTACCTGGTCATTTACAGTCCAGTGTATGGTCTACCTCGCCATTTACAGTCCAGTGTATGGTCTACCTGGTCATTTACAGTCCAGTGTGTGGTCTACATGGTTATTTACAGTTCAGTGTGTGGTCTACCTGGTTATTTACAGTCCAGTGTATGGTCTACCTCGCCATTTACAGTCCAGTGTATGGTCTACCTGGTCATTTACAGACCAGTGTATGGTCTACCTCGCCATTTACAGTCCAGTGTATGGTCTACCTCGCCATTTACAGTCCAGTGTATGGTCTACCTGGTCATTTACAGTCCAGTGTATGGTCTACCTTGTCATTTACAGTCCAGTGTGTGGTCTACCTGGTTATTTACAGTCCAGTGTATGGTCTACCTCGCCATTTACAGTCCAGTGTATGGTCTACCTGGTCATTTACAGTCCAGTGTATGGTCTACCTGGTCATTTACAGTCCAGTGTATGGTCTACCTGGTCATTTACAGTTCAGTGTGTGGTCTACCTGGTTATTTACAGTCCAGTGTATGGTCTACCTCGCCATTTACAGTCCAGTGTATGGTCTACCTGGTCATTTACAGTCCAGTGTATGGTCTACCTGGTCATTTACAGTTCAGTGTGTGGTCTACCTGGTCATTTACAGTTCAGTGTGTGGTCTACCTGGTTATTTACAGTCCAGTGTATGGTCTACCTCGCCATTTACAGTCCAGTGTATGGTCTACCTGGTCATTTACAGTCCAGTGTATGGTCTACCTGGTCATTTACAGTTCAGTGTGTGGTCTACCTGGTTATTTACAGTCCAGTGTATGGTCTACCTCGCCATTTACAGTCCAGTGTATGGTCTACCTGGTCATTTACAGTCCAGTGTATGGTCTACCTGGTCATTTACAGTTCAGTGTGTGGTCTACCTGGTTATTTACAGTCCAGTGTATGGTCTACCTCGCCATTTACAGTCCAGTGTATGGTCTACCTGGTCATTTACAGTCCAGTGTGTGGTCTACATGGTTATTTACAGTTCAGTGTGTGGTCTACCTGGTTATTTACAGTCCAGTGTATGGTCTACCTCGCCATTTACAGTCCAGTGTATGGTCTACCTGGTCATTTACAGTCCAGTGTATGGTCTACCTCGCCATTTACAGTCCAGTGTATGGTCTACCTGGTCATTTACAGTCCAGTGTGTGGTCTACATGGTTATTTACAGTTCAGTGTGTGGTCTACCTGGTTATTTACAGTCCAGTGTATGGTCTACCTCGCCATTTACAGTCCAGTGTATGGTCTACCTGGTCATTTACAGTCCAGTGTATGGTCTACCTCGCCATTTACAGTCCAGTGTATGGTCTACCTCGCCATTTACAGTCCAGTGTATGGTCTACCTGGTCATTTACAGTCCAGTGTATGGTCTACCTTGTCATTTACAGTCCTGTGTGTGGTCTACCTGGTTATTTACAGTCCAGTGTATGGTCTACCTCGCCATTTACAGTCCAGTGTATGGTCTACCTGGTCATTTACAGTCCAGTGTATGGTCTACCTGGTCATTTACAGTCCAGTGTATGGTCTACCTGGTCATTTACAGTTCAGTGTGTGGTCTACCTGGTTATTTACAGTCCAGTGTATGGTCTACCTCGCCATTTACAGTCCAGTGTATGGTCTACCTGGTCATTTACAGTCCAGTGTATGGTCTACCTGGTCATTTACAGTTCAGTGTGTGGTCTACCTGGTCATTTACAGTCCAGTGTATGGTCTACCTCGCCATTTACAGGCCAGTGTATGGTCTACCTGGTCATTTACAGTCCAGTGTATGGTCTACCTGGTCATTTACAGTTCAGTGTGTGGTCTACCTGGTCATTTACAGTTCAGTGTGTGGTCTACCTGGTTATTTACACTACAGTGTATGGTCTACCTGGTCATTTACAGTCCAGTGTATGGTCTACCTCGCCATTTACAGTCCAGTGTATGGTCTACCTGGTCATTTACAGTCCAGTGTATGGTCTACCTGGTCATTTACAGTTCAGTGTGTCGTCTACCTGGTTATTTACAGTCCAGTGTATGGTCTACCTCGCCATTTACAGTCCAGTGTATGGTCTACCTCGCCATTTACAGTCCAGTGTATGGTCTACCTGGTCATTTACAGTTCAGTGTGTGGTCTACCTGGTTATTTACAGTCCAGTGTATGGTCTACCTGGTCATTTACAGTCCAGTGTGTGGTCTACATGGTTATTTACAGTTTAGTGTGTGGTCTACCTGGTCATTTACAGTCCAGTGTATGGTCTACCTGGTCATTTACAGTCCAGTGTGTGGTCTACATGGTTATTTACAGTTTAGTGTGTGGTCTACCTGGTCATTTACAGTCCAGTGTATGGTTTACCTGGCCATTTACAGTTCAGATTGTGGTCTACCTGGTCATTTACAGTTCAGTGTGTGGTCTACCTGGTTATTTACAGTCCAGTGTATGGTCTACCTCGCCATTTACAGTCCAGTGTATAGTCTACCTGGTCATTTACAGTCCAGTGTATGGTCTACCTGGTCATTTACAGTTCAGTGTGTGGTCTACCTGGTTATTTACAGTTCAGATTGTGGTCTACCTGGTCATTTACAGTCCAGTGTATGGTCTACCTGGTCATTTACAGTCCAGTGTGTGGTCTACATGGTTATTTACAGTTTAGTGTGTGGTCTACCTCGCCATTTACAGTCCCGTGTATGGTCTACCTGGTCATTTACAGTCCAGTGTGTGGTCTACCTGGTCATTTACAGTCCAGTGTATGGTCTACCTAGTCATTTACAGTTCAGTGTGTCGTCTACCTGGTTATTTACAGTCCAGTGTATGGTCTACCTCGCCATTTACAGTCCAGTGTATGGTCTACCTCGCCATTTACAGTCCAGTGTATGGTCTACCTGGTCATTTACAGTTCAGTGTGTGGTCTACCTGGTTATTTACAGTCCAGTGTATGGTCTACCTGGTCATTTACAGTCCAGTGTGTGGTCTACATGGTTATTTACAGTTTAGTGTGTGGTCTACCTGGTCATTTACAGTCCAGTGTATGGTCTACCTGGTCATTTACAGTCCAGTGTGTGGTCTACATGGTTATTTACAGTTTAGTGTATGGTCTACCTGGTCATTTACAGTCCAGTGTATGGTTTACCTGGCCATTTACAGTTCAGATTGTGGTCTACCTGGTCATTTACAGTTCAGTGTGTGGTCTACCTGGTTATTTACAGTCCAGTGTATGGTCTACCTCGCCATTTACAGTCCAGTGTATAGTCTACCTGGTCATTTACAGTCCAGTGTATGGTCTACTTGGTCATTTACAGTTCAGTGTGTGGTCTACCTGGTTATTTACAGTTCAGATTGTGGTCTACCTGGTCATTTACAGTCCAGTGTATGGTCTACCTGGTCATTTACAGTCCAGTGTGTGGTCTACATGGTTATTTACAGTTTAGTGTGTGGTCTACCTCGCCATTTACAGTCCCGTGTATGGTCTACCTGGTCATTTACAGTCCAGTGTGTGGTCTACCTGGTCATTTACAGTCCAGTGTATGGTCTACCTGGTCATTTACAGTTCAGTGTGTGGTCTACATGGTTATTTACAGTTTAGTGTGTGGTCTACCTGGTTATTTACAGTCCAGTGTATGGTTTACCTGGTCATTTACAGTCCAGTGTATGGTCTACCTGGTCATTTACAGTTCAGTGTATGGTCTACCTGGTCATTTACAGTCCAGTGTATGGTCTACCTGGTCATTTACAGTCCAGTGTGTGGTCTACATGGTTATTTACAGTTTAGTGTGTGGTCTACCTGGTTATTTACAGTCCAGTGTATGGTTTACCTGGTCATTTACAGTCCAGTGTATGGTCTACCTGGTCATTTACAGTCCAGTGTGTGGTCTACCTGGTTATTTACAGTCCAGTGTATGGTTTACCTGGCCATTTACAGTTCAGATTGTGGTCTACCTGGTTATTTACAGTCCAGTGTATGGTCTACCTCGCCATTTACAGTCCAGTGTATGGTCTACCTCGCCATTTACAGTTCAGATTGTGGTCTACCTGGTTATTTACAGTCCAGTGTATGGTCTACCTCGCCATTTACAGTCCAGTGTATGGTTTACCTGGCCATTTACAGTTCAGATTGTGGTCTACCTGGTTATTTACAGTCCAGTGTATGGTCTACCTCGCCCTTTACAGTCCAGTGTATGGTTTACCTGGCCATTTACAGTTCAGATTGTGGTCTACCTCGTCATTTACAGTCCAGTGTATGGTCTACCTCGCCATTTACAGTCCAGCGTATGGTTTACCTGGCCATTTACAGTTCAGATTGTGGTCTACCTGGTCATTTACAGTCCAGTGTGTGGTCTACCTGGTTATTTACAGTCCAGTGTATGGTTTACCTGGCCATTTACAGTTCAGATTGTGGTCTACCTGGTCATTTACAGTCCAGTGTATGGTCTACCTCTCCATTTACAGTCCAGTGTATGGTTTACCTCGCCATTTACAGTTCAGATTGTGGTCTACCAGTTCAGTGTGTTGGCTGTTCCTCGAAGCTATTGTTGAACAAACGGATGATGACAGTCATCAAAACAAAGCATAGTCATCGAAACATAGCAGAGTGAGGATGTTTGCTTGCAAATGAATCGATTATTATTATCATTATTATTATTATTGTTAATAAAGAAATCATTATTATTATTATTGTTCTTTGAGTCTCAGTCATTGATGTTATTTAACTGGAAAGTTTGTTGAAATGAATATCAAGCCGCTACCTGCAGCCTCAGATATTCAGGACGTATCGAAGTGTTCTTGCTGTTCCCGGCAAGCATACCTTTTGAAGTGTTCCGAAAAGCGGGGCTGGACTAATCTTCTTTAACCATCCTTGGAAACGCTTTGAGATTAGTACCTAGTGCGCCTATGACAATCGGGACGACCTTGACTTCATAGCAGTTCCAAATCCCTTTTTTACCTCCCACTTTAAATCCTGGTATCGGTTAATTTTCTCCCTCTCCTTTTCCTGCACTCTTGTGTCGAATGGGCAGGCTACATCTACAATCAGGCACGATCTTTTTTCCTTGTCCAAAACCACCAGGTCGGGCCTTTTGTGTTCTAATATCTTGTCCGTCTGTATCCTATAAATCCCATAGCACCTTCACCTGATCGTTTTCTATCACCGACTCTGGCTTATGCTCATACCACTTCTCAGAATGTGGTAAATTGTTTACTTTGCATAGGTGCCAATGGATCACCCTGCCCATCATGTCATGTCTCTAGCCTTTATAGTGAGTCTGGGCTATGTGTTTACACTCGGATACAATGTGAGCCACAGTCTCCTCTCTCTCTCCACAGATCCTGCACAGTGGGCTAGCCTCCTCCTTGCAAATATGGTGTTTCACCAACTTCGTTCTGTGGGCTTGCTCTTGCGTAGCCATTAGCATTCCTTCTGTAGCTTTTTTAAGGTCTCCTCTTTTTAACCAGTTCCATGTCTGTGGATCTCTAAATTCAGTTTTCCTAAAGAAGGTACTATGAAGGGATTTTTCATGATGGTTGCTCTTCCTCCTTGCTGTTATTTCCTCTTTGGACATCCCCTGGTCTATTGTCCTCTCCTTCAGTACAATTCTGAGCATTGGCTCCCTACTGTCAGTCACGTATTTGTGTAGGTTGTTTTTCTCCATCTGAACACAGTCCTCTATGCTGATAAGACCCCTTCTACCTTCAGATCTCTTTAAGTAGAGTCTATCGACATTACTCCTCTTGTGGAACATGTTGTAGATAGTCAATAGCTTCCTAGTCTTCCTATCCATTTCTTTTTGTTCAGCAACATTCCATCTCAGAATTCCGGCACTGTACCTAATAATAGACACAGCTCGGGAATTCACTGCACTTATGACATTCCTACTATTTAGATGTGATTTTAATACGCTCCTTATTCTCCTATTGTACTCAGATCTTATCAATTCCTTCATTTTTTGGTTCTTGATGTCATCTGCCTCCTCCAGAACACTCAAATATTTGTATCCTTGTTCAGTGTCAATTTCCTTTATCATCTCACCTGTTGGTACCTGGATTCCGTTGCTTCTGCTCAATTTACCCACTTCATCACTAGGATTCCACACTTATTAATACCAAATTCCATACATATATCATTGCTGAAAATACGGACAGTGTCAACAAGTACACCCAAATCCTTCTCACTCTTCCCAAAGAGTTTAAGATCGTCCATGAAGAGGAGGTGGTTGATGGTAAGCTCTCCCTTTCCCAACTTGTATCCTGCTCTCACTTTTCGCAATATAAAGGTCAGGGGTATCAGGGCAAGGACAAACAGTAGAGGGGACAAACTATCTCCCTGGAAGATATCTCTCTTGATCTTCACGCCTTCCAAGGATTCTCCACCCGATGTTAACTCTGTTTCCCAGGACTTCATATTCTTGCTCAACAAATGTCTGATATTATCTGCCATCTTGAAGATCTCTGGGCTTTTCGTTATCCAAGAATGAGGTACCATGTCGAATGCCTTTTTGTAATCTATCCATCCCATGGCAAGAGCAGAGTGTCTCTTCTTGCAATTCCTCATTACCATCTTATCAATAAGTAAATGGTCTTTTGTACCAAGGGACTTCTTTCGGCATCCTTTCTGTTCATCCGGCAACAAGTTGTTTATGTGGAGGTTATGGTAGATTTCCTCAGACACAATGCTTGCTAACAGTTTCCACATTACAGACAGACATGTGATAGGTCTATAGTTGGTAACATCATTACCCTTGATTCGGTCTTTCATTACCAGAACTGTGGTACCTTTTTTCAACCACTCTAGTACCTCACCCGACATCAAGCAGTCATTACACATGGTTGTCAGTTTCGGGTGGAGGGATGTTATATTTTTAATCCAATACCCCTGCACACCATCTGGGCCTTGTGATTTTCAGTTGGTTAGTCTTTTGGCCTGCCCTTTAAGAGTTTCAACTGTGATACTCAAATTAGTTTGTTGGTGTGCTTGTTCACTAATCTCCTTTTGAACTGTCTCAATCCACGCTACCTGACTATTATGTTCAACATCCTGCTCCTATATTCCTCTCTACAATGTATTAGTCTGTTTCGCCTCAGGGATCACGTCGTTGCCTCTTTCTTTCGCTTCAAGCTGTCCAAACAACATCTTCTGGTTGTTGTCAAACATGCGGTTTTGTCTATACTGACTGACTCTGCTCTCATATCGCCTAATCTTTGCACTTTTTGCTACAATGCGTTGCTTCAGTTCCTCTATGATAATACTTAGCTATTTCCCCCTAGTTTTGTATTTTATTTCCAATCTATCTTTAGTGTCTATGTTTTGTAATGTCCCATTCTGTAAGGACTGAAGCTTTCCAATGTATTTTCTCATTTCCTAGATTTGACCATTCAGTCGTTTCTTCCACGAAGGTTCTGATCTTTCTTGTTTGTTGTTTCCTTTCGTTTTTATGCCAAGTAATTTCGTCACCGCATTTGCTGTTACTTTGAGGATATTGTTGCATTGGTGAAGGTTCCTCGTCTCAAGGTATGGGATGACTTTACCTTAGCTGTTGTTTCTTTTAACTTTTTCCTGTCTACAAATCTTAGGTTCATAGGTTTTCCACTATCATTATTCATTTCATCTACCACTAACTATAGGACATCAACCAAATCTTGTCCTAGCCCGTCAGCATTCATTTCCTCAATGGTCGTATCTTTGTTCCAGATGTTATTTATTTCAGCATTCAGATCATTGTCTGCTTCGGATGCTTCCTCGGGTCTCTCAACCTCTTCACCTTCATTTCGAACTGGCTCGTTTGCCTGACATACTCCACTCTCCATTACCAACTTAATCTTTCTACTCATTTCCTCCAGTTCCACCCATTAGTTCTTATTACCAGAGCCTGCCCGGCCAATTTTTGTTCATCTAATTTAAATAGACCAATCTCGTTCCAGATGTTATGCATCCGTTTCCTTTAGCCTTTTTCCTTGGGGTTAATCTTCAGGTATATTATTATTATTATTATTATTATTATTATTATTATTCCATTGGGTGGTGGATTGGCAGTATCGGTAGAGGGTCGGACGCCATGCTTTGACGCATTGAGTTACGGCCCTTGCCATTCTGAGTTCAAATCCCGCCGAGGTTAACTTTGCCTTTTATCCTTACGGGGTCGATAAAATAAAGTACCAGTAATACACTGGTTAATTGCTGGCCTTGTAGCTAACGTAGAAACAATTATTATTATTATTATTATTATTATTATTATTATTATTATTATTATTATTGAATGCTATGGTTGACGGAGGCTCGGCTCTGTAAGGTATTGTATATTTTGACCGCTATAACAATTGTAAATTGTTTAAAACTTTAACCAACTTGTAGACAAAAACACCCTCCTCCTCGTGAGAGGGGTCTTTCTGCCCGTTATTTGGCCCTTCGGGGTTAAATAACCGCCTATTGGGGTTTTGTGCCCAATATTTATTTTAAACAAAAAAACAACATGGCTACGAAAAATAATTTTCATAGGTCACTCCCACTCATTCCGTCTTCTTCTTCCTCAATCGTCACTACAGCAGAGAGAAGATTGTCCCTCTCCCTCCCTTCTCTAAATGTGTCTCTCTCCCTCCCTTCTCTTTCGCAAGCGACGCCAGAAAAGAAAAATCACGTGCAAAGCGAGCAAGATTTCTCCACGACGACGACGACAACGACGAAAAAGGTGTGCGGGAAATACGAAAACCCATTTCATTCGTCTGACCTCAGGAATAATAGCAGTAGCAGCCGTAATAACAGCAGCAGCAGCAACAGTGACTAGGAAAACAACAGTAGCAGCCGCAACAGCATCAGCATCAGCATAAACAACAACAGCATTAGCAGCAACAACAACAGCAGCAGCAGCACCAGCAGCAACAACAACAACAACCACAGCAACAGCGGCGGCGGCAGTAGTCGTAGTACCTGCAGCAACAACAACAGTAACAGCAGCTCTGACGACAACAACAACCACAACAGCAGCAAAGAAAAATCAATCTCGTTTGCAGGTATCGCAAAGAACCTGGAAACCATCCTCATAACAAATGAGGAATTAGAGGAAGCGAAGAAGATGGTGACAAAAACTGGACACCGAGCAACCTGCAAGGCAGTGGAACATTTTTTCGAAACCCAACAGCACTGTACGGTCACGTACCGTACAGTAAGTACAAAATCCCGTAGGGTTGAAAGATCCACAGAGGCTCAAATACAAAAAGCCCTGGGGTCTGTGTGGCAGCGGAAAACGCACATCACCCGAGGCAAGAAATATGCCACCGTAGACGTACTTTTTGCCACACCCCAGGAGGCAAAGGCTCAATCCTTAGTGACCCTAAGGAGCGAGGAAATGGTGTTGATGCCCTCCTACTGCGGGCAAAAATTGTGAAGGTCAAACTGACCCCCCCCCCCCGGGATGGCCCCTTCTTGGCTGGCCGCGTCTGACTCGTCGGAATCGAGGACAAAACAACTGTACTGCAAGTACAGAAAAAAGTAAGAGAAGATTGGGTCGGCACTTCCATTGAGATGTTAATCCAAACCAACCAGGAGTGCATCGAAGCTATCCCGGATGTGATAGACTTCGATAACGGCACTCAACTGCCCATAAGTGTTGAGGGCAAACGCCCGAAATGCTTTCGCTGTGGATCGAAGACTCACCTCAGGGCCTTCTGCAACGAGAAGACCCTGAGAAAGGAGAAAACCCCCCTCCTTCCGAAACCGGCTCCACGGCTACCAGCAACAGGACAAGCGGCAACCAGGAACGATAGGTCCGTGGCACCCATACCCACGCCACGGAAATCAAAAACAGCAGCAGCAGTGGAAGTATTAACAACAACAACAGCAATAACAAATGCAGCTGCAACAGAGACTCCAGTGCAAACATCACCAACAACAACAAGTGAAAGAGTGGAGCTGGTACCCCTCCCCGACCTCACAGAATCAGACATGGAGTGTGAGGTGGGAGAGGGATGGCAAAAGGTCGTAAGAAGGCACAAACGCAGAGCAGCGCATCGTCGCCTTTGAAAAGGGAGGAGAGAAATGAAAAAAGGGTAAAGGCTATTGCAAAGAGACTCACAGCAGCAACACCACCAACACCACCACCACCCACACTAGCACCACCATCACCACCGGCGACAACCCAACCGCCAACAACACCTTCAACACCACCACCACAAGCACCAACATCGCAAACACAACAAAACACACACACCCAGCAACAACGACAAGAAAATAGCAGAACCACACCCCACCCCCAGAAAAACAAATGCACAGCAATAAATACACACAACAGAGAAACTAATGACTTACATAATTGAACACACAGACATTTCACAACACGACTACCAGCACCAATCAAAACGCCAACTAACATAAGACTGCTAAGAATAGCACAGAAACAATACCCAAACATTAAAACGAAATTCCCCAACGCTGTTGGTGATTTCAGAGACCTAGGAGGGACACTCAACGGAAGAGTATATTCGGACATACTCATAGAAGAGCCGACGCCCAGCCGAAGGGACGATTCAACGGTTCCTTCACCAGACGATCAAGTGAAAAGTGATGGAAAAACCATCCTTCCTCTACGAAAAGTACGGTAAGTGGTCTTTCCCATCTTTCCACTCTATTTTAAACATGACCTCACTCAGAATAGGCAGCATAAATGCGCGTGGCTTGGGGTCGTCATGGAAGCAGGGTCACCTGCTCAACGACCTCAGGTCACTAAACATAAATGTGGTGGCCATCAGCGAGACCAGAATCTCCGAAGCACGGGCCTTCGCACCGATCTTCGGCGGCTACGATGTGTACGCATCTCCCAGCCCTCCTGGATCGGGGGTGGGGTGGGAGTTGCTGTGCTTTTTCGGAGAGATTTGGATCTTCCTAGACCCAGAGGGTAAGTTGGTGGTGCTGGACGTGACCAGCGGAGATGGGCAAGCTTTCAGGCTAGTGGCCGTCTATGCCCCGACAGGAGCAGGGCGGCCTGATTTCTTCCGGCGTCTGGAGAACTTTCTTGGAACGTCCCGCTCTTTAGTGTTAGTGGGCGACTGGAACGGGATCTTAGATGCACGCTGGGACTGTGTGGGATTAGAGGATAGGGGTGGAGGGTGCAAGAGCCTCACCAACCTGCTTAGGCGTTTTGAACTGTCTGACAGGTACCGATTGGATTTCCCGAATGTGCCAATGTGGACTTGGACAAATCGCATAGGGGTCATCCAGATCATATCTAGATAGAGTATTTTGTAGGGAAATAGATAGGTCTAGCATAGGCTGTCCACAATTCAAGATAGTCAGCTACACGGGCCACAAATTCGTGATCTGTGTGCTTGACTTAGATAGGCTTCATAGACGAGGACCCGGCTACTGGAAGCTAAACGCGTCCTTACCAGCGCGCAAGGCCTACAGAGACCGGATTAGCGAACTAGTTTAGCGGGCGTTGACGGGGGCCATCGTCAACAACAAGTAGTGGTTTGCTCTGAAAAGAGCGATTAGAATAGAATCCATTAGGTTTAGTAAGGCTTTAGCAAGAGAGAAAAATAGAGCAGAGGGTGAACTAGTTAAAAAATTAGACGAGGCGCTTAGCAAAGGCATCGCGACCGACGTACTTGCGGCGAAATTGGCCCTTGACCAATTCTTCAATGCAAAGCACGAAGGCTGCGTTGTCAGAGCTAGGGTGCGTGCTCTCAGACACGAGGGGACGAAAGCCGTTCAATGGGCCCGAGTGGCGGAGGCGCGTCGTGGCAACAAAGCCACGATCCGGTCTTTGGTGGACCACGACGGGCGCATGCTACTCGATCCCGGGCAAATGTGTGAAGCTTTTCAGCGACACTTCTCTCAGCTGTTAGGGGGCAGCGGTGGGCCGGGTTGAGGGATGGACTTTAGTGTCTACCTCGACGGACAGCTGCGGCTCTCGGCCACTGAGGCGGAGTGGTGCGAAAAGCCGATAACAGCCGCTGAAGTACGGGAGGCAATGACTGGCTGCACAAGGGGTAAATCGCCTGGTTTGGATGGTCTGCCCTATGAACTTTACGTACAGATGCCAGACTTGTTCGGAGGCCTCTTGGCGGACGTCTACTGCAACTGGCAACAGAACGGAAGAATTCCCAGTTCTGTGAGCCGAGGAGCAGTGGAACTGCTGAGAAAGGATCCGAACAAGGGGGATAACATAGATAATTTCAGGCCCATAACTCTGCTAAACACAGAGTTCAAGATTTTGGCCAAGGTGCTATCAAAGAGGTTGGCGCTTGTCGTTGGTGGTCTGGTAGGAAAGGCGCAGACATGCGCTATTCCCGACAGATCCATCCACGACAACCTCCACCTCATGCGATACATCGTAGAGAGTGTAGCTAGGGAACCTGGCACGGGTGGGTCTTTGATCAATTTAGATCAGTCGAAAACTTTCCATAGGTTCGACCATCGTTACCTAGCGGCAGTCCTGAGGGTGGCTGGCTTTGGGCCAGTCTTCAGAAGCTGGATCGCTGCTATGCACAGCGACATCTGCTCTGTGGTGAGAGTGAACGGTCACCTTTCGGAACCGTTCAACATCATGCGCTCGGGCCGCCAAGGATGTCCCCTCTCGTCCCTATTGTACCTATTGACTCTCGAGCCATTACTGCACAAACTGGAGACGTTGATGGGCGTCCCGCGCGAACTAGGATGCGGAAGATCCGTGTCAGCATATGCGGACGATGTCACCGTAGTGGTGTCGAACGCCAAACACATCGAGGCGATCGGCACTACACTAAGAGAATACGAAGCGGTGACAGGAGCAATGATCAACCAGGAAAAGTCAGTGGGCCTGCAGCTCGGCACCTGGAGAGGCAGGTCCATGCCATCCAACAGCGTCGTCGGGTGCTGGACGGACGAAGCGGTTAAATTGCTAGGGGTCTGGTTCGGTCCGCCAGACGGACAAAAACTGGGACGAGGTGACGAGCAGGGTGGCTTCTCTCACCCAGAAATGGGCGGAGAGGAAGCTATCCCTGAAAGATCGAGCGGCGGTGGATAACGCGTACATCGTGTATGTCATCTGCTACCGCTTGACCGTCGTACCTTGTCCGAAGCCCCGCCTGACTGCGCTGGAGCGTTTGCTCTTTCGGTTTTTGTGGAAGGGATGCGCTCCGATGGTCAGGCGGTCCATCTGCTGTCAACACCCGCTACCTGGTGGGCTGGGCATGCCGTGGCTGATGATGCGCAGACACGCGCTCAGGCTACGACATCTCCACCTCTTCCTCGACGGTGATCAGGTGTGGTCGCCGTTTGCTAGACACGTTTTTCCCCAGCTCGTTTCCTTGACGGAGCTGCAGTCCTGGGTCAAGCGAAGACCGAGAGGGAGCGCCTGGAGACTGGAATGTCTTCAGGCGCTCACAGCCCTCGACCAATCGGGCAATGTGATCGGTAGAAACTCTACCTCGGCGTTCTATAGAGGATTAGTGGAGGGGAAGAGCGACGACGTACTTGGGGAAACTCTAGGCGTCGACGAAAATCAACTAGCCAATCTCTTTGGAAGAACTTTCGGGCCGGGACCTATGGACAACTTCCAGAAATCTCTGGCCTGGCAGTGCTACCGAGGAGCCTTGCCAGTTCGGCATAAACTCTACAGGCATGGAGGTGCCGTCAGCCGGACATGTCCGAGATGCGCGCAGGGCGACGAAACCGTCCTGCACGCACTCGTCCAGTGTCCGAAAATTGCTGACTTGTGGGTTTATGTCGAACACCTGCTGTCGCGTGTAGGACGGATCCGGCTATCATCTGAGTCCATCGTGAGGATTGCCCCGCCCTCCTCCTTTAGCCTGGAGGGGCAGGCAGATTTTATCTGTCTGGTGGCCATGGCCAAAGAGATAGTATGGTGGACACGTTTGAAAGGGCTGAAGACGAGCACTTACCTCTTCGGTGATGCCCTGATTAACTTTTTCAAATTTCATTTGAAAAGGAAAATCAGGGTAGAGAGGGAAGTGCACTCTTCCCAGCATTTTGTTGAAAGATGGGTGAGAGAAGCAAGAATGGCCCGAGTGAATGGGCCTACTCTGAGTACGTATCTGTAAATTAAAGGTGGAAAACTGGGAGAGGGCACTTGCCTTGGTGGTCAGGGTCACTGTGGCCTTTTACTGGGCTTTCTCCACAAATGTCCCTCCGAAGTCTCCCCCCTATTGGGGAATTTTTCATTGTTATTTTTTTGTTACATCCTCTGTTTTTGTTTTTTCACGCAGAAATGCCAATTTGTACTGTCCTGTATTGTCCTGCACTGTCCTTAATGTCTACTTTGTGTAAACCCTTGTGGTTAATAAAGAAAGCATTATTATTATTATTATTATTATTGGCGACCTACCTAGGAAATCGTATTATCGTGAGATCCGCAAAGGTTTGTTGTTTTCAGTTGTTTCAAATTGCCTGTTATGGAAAATTTTTGTTGTTAAGTGTTTATAAGTTCACATATATTGCTTTCTGAAAAGGACACAAAACAACAAAAAAAGAAATTATTATTTTGTGACATCGGAATGGATTCATCCAGAATCGACTCTTCCACGCCGAACACCACTGACACCACCACCACCTCCACCACAGCTGAAACTATAAATAACAATAACAACAACAGCAACAACAAAACAACAATCATAATAACAACAACAACATCAACACCACCGCAAAACAAAATGTGTCGTTTGCCAAAGCAGCCAAGAAAAGCGAAACAATCGAGGTAAGCCAGGATGAATTAAATGAAGCCAAGTGAATGGTAAAAAAAGCTGCGTACAGGGTCAGCCCCCCCACACACACCTAATAAAATGGAGCATCGGCGCCTATGCACCGTGTCATATCGGATTATAAACACAAAATCACGCCGAGTGGAACGGGCATCCGAGTCGCGAATACAAAAAGCTTTGGGACATGTGTGGGGAAAAAACCCCACATCAGACGTGGGCAGAAATGTGGAACTGTGGACGTGTTCTTTGAAACACCACAGGAAGCCAGAGAGCACTCCATGGCCCGATTAAGAAGTGACGACTTCACACGTCCCAAGCTATTGTGGTCAGAGTCTCGTGTAGATCAGGGTGACCCACGTTCCACCGGCCATCGAAATTCCCTGGCTAATGGCTACCGTCCTCGCCGGCATCGAGGCCAATACGAAAATATTGAAGTAACAAAAGAAAAGCAGGAGAACTGGTCCGGATCTGGGATGGAGCTCCTGATCCAAGCGGACCAAAAAACAGTGAGGAAATTCCAGAGGTGATAGACCTCAATGACGGTAGCCACCTCACCGTAATCGTTGAGGGTAGAAGGCCTAGGTGTGTCGTTTGTAGTGAAGGAACCCACCTAAAGTCTTTCTGCCCTCAGGCTAGAAAGTTGAGGCCACGTCGCTTGTCCACCCCAGTGACTCAACCATCAACACCACCAGCAGTAGAAATGGCAGCAACAACTGTAGTAGCAACAACAGAAGCAACTGTAGCAGCAACAACCCCAGCAACAGTAGCAAAACCACCACTACCACCACCGTGCTAGAATTAGCACCAGCGCCTCCACCAAACTCCACGCCACAACCAAAATCACCGCCTGTGGAGGATTTTCCACTCCCCGACGTATCGCAACTGGAGACAGATTGTGACGACGAGGAGTGGGAAACTGTATCAGGAAAAAAGAAAAAAAGAAAAAGAATCCGAAATGAAGAAATTCTCTTCCTTCACCCTCCAAAAACAAAACACGGGGGGAAACAAATAAACAAACAAACAAAAAAGTTAAGACAGCTATACCACCATCTACACCAGCATCACCAACCCCATCACCACAAACACTAACACCATCACCGTGATTAACCCCAACACCATCATCACCTACACCACAAAAGTCACCAAAAAGCGAAACAAAAACAAACCCACAACAAACGCAAACAAAACAAAACAACCAAAACGATACACACGACACAGCATTACATTTGAACAACAACCAATTACTACACTACATCCAACACAACACCAGCATCACAGAAAAAGACTTCACAACACCCCAAACATTCACACCACCTTCACACATACAAAATCACTCACATCACACAGAAAACGTACATGACACTAACACAAAAATTCCCCAAAGACATCGGAGACTTCCAACAAAGGACATCCTTCCGGAGGAGGCCACAAGCAGTGAAAAGGATGGAGAGACCATCCTTCCTCTACGAGAAGGTAAGTGATCTTTCCCTTCTTTCCCACTCGATTTCAACATGACCTCACTCAGAATAGGCAGCATAAATGCGCATGGCCTGGGGTCGTCATGGAAGCAGGGCCACCTGCTCAACGTCCTCAATCACTAAACATAGATGTCGTGGCCATCAGCGGGACCAGAATCTCCGAAGCACGGGCCTCCGCACCGATCTTCGGCGGCTACGATGAGTACGCATCTCCCAGCCGTCCTGGATCGGGAGGAGAAGATGCTGTGCTTTTTCGGAGAGGTTTGGATCTCGCCATACGGGCCATCTTCTTGGACCCAGAAGGTAAGTTGGTGGTGCTGGACGTGACCAGCGGAGACGGGCAGGTTTTCAGGCTAGTGGCCGTCTATGCCCCGACAGGAGCAGGGCGGCCTGATTTCTTCCGGCGTCTGGAGACCTTTCTTGGAACATCCCGCTCTTTAGTGTTAGTGAGCGACTGTAACGGGATCTTACATGCACGCTGAGCTTGTGTGGGATTAGCGGATAGGGGATAAGGGTGCGAGTGCCTCAACAACCTGCTCAAGCGTTTTTAAATGTCTGACAGGTACCGATTGGATTTCCTGAATGTGCCAATGTGGACTTGGACAAACCGCTTCGGGTCATCCAGATCATATCTAGATAGAGTATTTTGTAGGGAAATAGATAGGTCTAGCATAGGCTGTCCACAATTCAAGATAGTCTGCTACACGGACCACAAATAAGTGATCTGTGTGCTTGACTTAGATAGGATTCATAGACAAGGACCCGGCTACTGGAAGCTAAACACGTCATTAACAGCGCGCAAGGCCTACAGAAACCGGATTAGCGAACTAGTTAAGCAGCGTTGACGGAGGCTATCGTCAACAACAAATGGTGGTTTGCTCTGAAAAGAGCGATTAGAATAGAGTCCATTAGGTTTAGTAAGGCTTTAACAATAGAGAAAAATAGAGCAGAAGGCGAACTAGTAAGAAAATTAGACGAGGCGCTTAGCAAAGGCATCGCGACCGACGTATTTGCGGCGAAATTGGCCCTTGACCAATATTTCAATGCAAAGCACGAAGGCTGCGTTGTCAGAACCTGGGTGCGTGCTCTCAGACACGAGGGGACGAAAGCCGTTCAATGGGCCCGATTGGCGGAGGTGCGTCGTAGCAATAAATCCACGATCCGTTCTTTGGTGGACCACGACGGGTGCATGCTACTCGATCCTCGGCAAATTTGTGAAGCCTTTCAGTGGCACTTCGGGGGCAGGGGTGGGCCGGATCGAGGGATGGACTTTAGTGTCTATCTCGACGGACTGCCGCGGTTCTCGGCCGCTGAGGCGTAGTGTTGCGAAAAGCCGATAACAGCAGCTGAAGTACGGGAGGCAATGACTGGCTGCACAAAGGGTAAATCGCCTGGTTTGCCCTATGAACTTTACGTACAGATGCCAGACTTGTTTGTAGGCCTCTTGGCGGACGTCTTCTGCAACTGGCAACAGAACGGGAGAATTCCCAGCTCTGTGAACCGAGGAGATATGGCGCTGCTGAGAAAGGATCCGAACATAGATAATTTCAGGCCCATAACTCTGCAAAACACAGAGTTCAAGATTTTGGCCAAGGTGCTAGCAAAGAGGTTGGCGCTTGTCGTTGGTGGTCTGGTGTGAGTGCCGCAGACGTGCGCCATTCCCGACAGATCAATCCACGACAACCTCCACCTCATGCGATACATCGTAGAGAGGGTAGCTAGGGAACCTGGCACGGGTGGGTCCTTGATCAATTTAGATCAGTCGAAAGCTTTCGATAGGGTCGACCATCGTTACCTAGCGGCAGTCCTGAGGGCGGCTGGCTTTGGGCCCGTCTTCAGAGGCTGGATCGCTGCCATGCACAGCGACATCTGCTCTGTGGTGAGTGTGAACGGTCACCATTCTGAAGCGTTCAACATCATGCGCTCGGTCCGCCAAGGAATTCCCCTCTTGTACATATTGACACTCGAGCTACTACTGCACAAACTACAGACGTTGAGGGGGGGGGGGTCCCGCGCGAACTAGGATGCGGAAGATCCGTGTCAGCATATGCAGATGATGTCACCGTAGTGGTGTCGAACGCCAAACACAACGAGGCGATCGGCACTACACTAAGAGAATAAGAAGTGGTGACAGGAGCAATGATCAACCAGGAAAAATCGGTGGGCCTGCAGCTCGGCACCTGGAGAGGCAGGTCCATGCCATCCAACAGCGTCGTCGGGTGCTGGACGGACGAAGCGGTTAAATTGCTAGGGGTCTGGTTCGGTTCGGACCTCCAGACGGACAAAAACTGGGACGACGTGACGAGCAGGGTGGCTTCTCTCACCCAGAAATGAGCAGAGAGGAAGCTATCCTTGAAAGGTCGAGCGGAGGTGGCGAATGCGTACATCGCGTCCGTCATCTACTACCGCCTGACCGTCGTGCCTTGTCCTAAGCCTCGCTTGACTGCGCTGGAGCGTTTGCTCTTTCACTTTTTGTGGAAGGGACGCGCTCCGATGGTCAGGCGGTTCATCTGCTGTCAACACCCGCTACGTGGAGGGCTGGGCATTCCGTGGCTGATGATGCACAGACACGCGCTCAGGCTACGACATCTCCACCTCTTCCTCGACGGTGATCAGGTATGGTCACCGTTTTCTAGGCGCGAAGACTGAGAGGGAGCGCTTGGAGACTAGAATGTCTTCAGGCGCTCACAGCCCTCGACCAATCGGCCAATGTGATCGGTGGATACTCCACCTTGGCGTTCTATAGAGGATTAGTGGAGGGGAAGAGCGACGAGGTACTTGGGGAAACTCTAGCCAATCTCTTCGGAAGAACTTTCGGGCCGGGGCTATCACAACTTCCAGAAATCCCTGGCCTGGCAGTGCTACCGAGGAGCTTTGCCAGTTCGGGTTAAACTCTACAGGTATGGAGGTGCCGTCAACCGGGAATGCCCGAGATGCGCGCAGGCGACGAAACTGTCCAGTGTCTGAGCATTGCTGACTTGTGGGTTTATGTCGAACACCTGCTGTCGCGTGTAGCATGGATCCGGCTATCAGCTGAGTCCATCGTGAGGATTGCCCCGCCTTCTTCCTTTAGCCGGGAAGAGCAGGCAGTTTTTATCTGTCTGGTGGCCATGGCGAAATGTATAATATGGTGGACGCGTTTGAAAGGGCTGAAGACGAGCACTTCGGCGATGCCCTGATTAACTTTTTCAAATTTCATTTGAAAAGGTAAATCAGTGTGGAGAGGTAAGTGCTCTTTTTCCAGCATTTTTTTTGAAAGATGGGTGAGAGAAGCAAGAATGGCCCGTGTGAATGGGCCTACTCTGTGCCTGTAAACTGAAGGTGCAAAACTGGGAGAGGGCACTTGCCCTGGTGGTCATTTCAGGTATTAACAATTGTTTCATTGATCAGGTGAGTCTAGAGGCCGCTAATCGCTCGAAGTTGCGTCACTCGATCTCCATTACATTATTTACCTCTGATCAAATCCTCCGAATACAGATAATTCATACATGGCATGATATAAATAGAGAAATAGCGTAGAATCAAAACAATAACAGTAATAATAACGTATACGATAAATAGGTAAAGAAGTTACAGATGTAAAAAGTAAAAAGTAAGAAAAAAGATACAAGAAAAAAACTAAGAAAATGGAAAAATAATAAAAATATAAATAAATAAGGATAAATGAGAGCATATATGTACAGAATATGATAGTGGTGGTGGTGAGTAAGTGTCCGTATAAAGATGCTGTGGTGGATTTAGTGCTAACATGAAAAGCCATATTCGAAACGTACATAGATACGTGTAGAGAATCTGAGGTAGTGACAGATAAAAGAAAAAACAATAAATAAAAAATCAATTGGGAGATACTAGTATGAGACCCAAGGGCTAAGGGTGGATGGTGAAGGAGGGGGGTTGACAAGTGTGTGGGGTAAATGTTTTGCTGATTGTCTTGTCTTATTGGGGTTGATGTGGTTTCAGGGAGAGAGGGTGAAAGATATGTTAAGAGATTTATCATCTAGTGACCAGTCGGCTGTTTGACAGCTAATAGCGGCGTGATGGTATGTATTCCGTACGTTAAAATCCAGGTGGTTCAGTTCTAATTTTGGGATTGCTGGGTCGAATCACGGTGGTTTGAAATTTGTGAACTTGGTAGCTATTTTATACTTACAGAAAATTGATCTTTCTATTTTGCTGTTAAGCAGCATCTTATCGTACCTTAAAATATGGAGTAGCTCCATATTGCAAAGTCTGCAGTGGGACATTCCATTGTCGTAGGCCCTTGCTCTCGATAATTTTGACCAGCTAATCCTATATTCCCGAGTTTGTGCTTTTAAGCTGCCAGATTTTATTGGCGAGCGTTGTAGAGTTCTCCAGTCTAAGGTTCTTCATGGAGTGTCTGTGAACGTACCATCTTTATTTGAATTCCCCAGCCGTGGAACCTATGTAGTGCCAAGTAAAGTTGCCTGAATTTATAGTACACAGGTACACCATACTTGAATCCAGGCATTTATTTTGTAGTGGGCACTTATCCGGTAGGTGGCAGTTACAGTTGGAGGATTTTCTGGTTCTCCATTGCGGTTTTGTATGTTGTTATGGGTGGGTTGAGATTTAGGCCTATTAATGTTTTGTTGTGATGCACCTTGATGTGTGTGTGGTTGCGATTTGTTATGTGTTTGCATTTTGTATTTGGTACTATGGTGTATGTTGGTAGCCTATTTTATTTAGAGATATTTTTGTGGTTGATTTTATGTATGTGTGATTCTATGTTGGCTGCAGTAGAGTAAGATAGTTTGATAGTTCTTCTATTAAAGATTCTCTGGTATTTGTGAAGTTTAGGGATGTGTTTGTCGATTAGCTTAAAGAATGTAGAAGGTAGTTTGGTTTTTATAGAGGAGTTGAATATTGGATTGAACCATAAATATTTTCTATCTCTGGATCCTCTGTAGTTCCTAGGGATCCTTATAATTAGTGTTCGGTTCAGTTATTTTTGGTGCTCGTCTATTTCTATGTTTAGTCCTATGTTTGTTATTTCTATAGGTGTGGGTAGTGTAGTTGTCGTTAGGTTTGTTGCTGCTGTCTCTATCTGCTATGTATTCGAGCCCCTCTTAATGTAAAGCTATGTTATAATAGATTGCGTGTTCGTTAAAAATCTCTAGGTTAGAATATAGGCGGGATATTCTGAGGGATATACTATGTGCTATGGAGTTAATTATGGATCGGAGTGGTTTGAGTTATAACTAATGTAGGCTAGATTCTCGTTATTTTTATGGAAGGGCTCTATTAATCCTGTGTTTAGGTTGAGTGTTACATCTAAGAAGTTTGCTTTTTTAGAGTTAAGTTCGAAAGTGATACCTAGGCCTAGTGTGTTGAAGAAGACTCTGATGTTTTTCCGTAATTTTTCCATGTTTTGATTATTTAAGTCTTTGGCTAAAAGGAGTGTATCGACTCTATAAATTCCTCCATGGAGGTTATTAAATTCCTTATGTAAGTTGTGCGCTATATATATTCCCACTAAGTCTGTTACCTGTGTTGAGTCGTTAGATCCCATTGTGATATCGAAGCTATTCTGTCTGGGTTTTTTTCGTTCCCAGTAACTATCTTCGAATCTAATGATAGTTATCTTAGCAGCTAGTATTATTCTAATTTCCTCAGAGGATAGGTCCGAGTTTTTCTGGGCAAAGGTTAGCGCTTTATCTAGGGTAACGGGGGTTATGGAGAAGTAGTAGTCATTAATGTCAAACTGTACGAAGTTGGATGTTCCCAACTGTCTATTTTGCTGAACCAGTCTATTGCTTCGTTAGTGTTACCCCCATGGCTTAATTACTAGTTTGTCCTTGATTTGTGCGATTACTCTATCTAGTATATACTTGCTAATTCTACCTATATCCGACTTCGATGGGCATATTAATCTAATTGTGGGGTCTGTTTCGAAATTATTTTTGTGATCCTTTAGGATAAATGTGGGGTTGCAAGGGGTTAGAGGCTCGGTTCTATCAGATATTTTCAGTTCTTTTACTATGCTAAACCCTTCCTTATTAATGCTAGTGAGTGCAGATTATGTAGTTTTCTTGTATTTTTTGTGCAGTTCACGGCGTATAAAGTTATTGTATGTATTAAGGCTCATGGTGTATACGTTTGATGTTTTGTCCGCTTTTACTATAATACCGTTGGTGTTGCGTAGTTTTTTTAGTAGTGCATTGATGTCGTTTTGCAGTTTGTTGTGATGGGTCCGTTTTTTAAATTTGGTTCCACTTATCATGTTCATGAGCTCGAGTCGAAGGCATTGAGCTGGGTGTTATTCGGTGTTACTGGGTGTTATTCGGATTTGAATCCGTATTTTTCCCTAGTAAATTCCTCTGTGTTATTAGTGTGCCCCTTATCGTAATTATAGGCCATCCATCGGATTCGACGGATGAAGTCGTTAGTACGCTGTATCGTACCGGGTGTATAGTCCTTGTTTGTAGGTATAGGTATGTTTTTCAAGGACATGCCTATGTGGTGCTTTTCCATGTTAGTGCCGTGCGTTAAGGTTGTTGCTCAACCTAGTGGGAGCTGGGTATATGGGATAACAAGTTATCGTTATAGGTAATCCAGTTAGAGGTTGTGAGTACTCTGCGTCGTGGATAGTTTTAACGTACGGTTTTGTTTGACTCAACAAGATGTTTCCATAGTTAGGCAGCGAGTTCGCGGTAATTCGTATGCAGGTTATACTTGGAGTAATAATAGTGAAAGAATGAAGAGTAACATGGTTGGCTGTACAACAAGGAGCTTTATTTCAGGTATTAACAATTGTTTCATTGATCACTTGAGTCTAGAGGCCGCTAATCGCTCGAAGTTGCGTTACTCGATCTCCATTACATTATTTACCTCAGATCAAATCCTCAGAATACAGATAATTCATACATGACATGATATATATATAGAAATATATATATATATATATATATATATATATATATATATATATATATATATATATATATATATATATCGAGACAAACTACAAACTACAATAGAACATTTTTAAAAGACTCCAGTTGCATTTTCAATTTATTTTCCTTATATATATATATATATATATATATATATATATATATATATATATATATATATATATATATATATATATATATATATATATATATATATATATATATATATATATATACAATGATATTAAATAAATGGAAACTATATTTATTTATAAAACCATATTTATTCTATTATATATATTTCAAGGGTACCAAAAACTTTGGTACGCTTTCATCAGATAAAATACAAAGAGGGTTTTCATAAATTTTGACATAGCCAAGGAAAACATACCTTATCAGTTGAATATTCCTTGGGTAGTGAGATTATAGAACGGATTTTTCAAACTTATGGATGATTATGCAAAAGAATATGTAAATACGGTTGAGTTATATGATTGAAAAACCGTTATTTTAAACGCTATGGAAAGTTTTGATATATTAGTAAGAGAGAAAGAAAAAAAGAAAAAAACGAAAAGGAGGAAGAAGAAGGAAAAGGGAAAAAGGAAGAAGACCACTAATATACGTTAATTTTGGGGAAATAAATTTTATGTATATATTTATATGGAGAATTATGTTTGTAAGTATTTATCTTATTATAATATTGTAGTGGGTTAAATAAATATCTATATAAATTTTAATAATAGCTTATATATTTTTATTATAAAGATAATTTGCGATTATTAGTTGTTTATAATATGAGTTACGAGGGAAGTTGATTTTGTGTTTTATGTAGATAAATAAATAAATAAATAAATAAATAGGTAGTTCAAGTTTTAGGTTGTTTTTAATATGAGTTACGAGGGATGTTGTATTTTATGTAAATAAATAGGTAGTTAAAATTATGAATTTATATATTTGGATAACTTAACGGAGATAGGTATAATGAATTTAAATGATTGAGAAAGGAAAGATAACTCCAATTTTATTTGTTAATAGATAAATTTTTAAGAGTTAGTGTGAGATTAATTAATTATTTAGTCGAAAGAAATATGAACGTTTAAACATCGTCTTGAATAGGATACATTTTCCTAAAGTCAGTTAATGGTTATTAATCTACGTTTAAAATATAGCTTTAGAGGGTATCATTGGAAAAATAAAGAATTAAAAAAAAAAAAAATGATATAGATAAACAAAATATATATAAATATCTATACACATATATATATATAAATAAATATATATATATATGTGTATAGATATTTATATATATTTTGTTTATCTAAATAAATATATATATATATATATATATATATATATATATATATATATATATATATATATATATAACGAAGGAAATGTGGTAAGGAACCAGGTGGACCATAACGCACCAAAGTACTCAATACTTGAGGTAGTAGAGTGGGTAATAGGAACCAGTAAGACCCCGACAGCTGAGCTCAAGCCGTTTCGACGGCTAATTCTGGACTAAATGAAAATTTATCCTGGTATTTAAATAGCCGATCTTCTCAAGGGGTAATTCCATATATGGTCAAAGTGATTGTCAAAAATCAGTAGTAATTCTGTGGTTGCAAATTAGTAGGGGAGATGGTGGCTAAACCTGCCAGTAGGAGAAAGAGGGGAGGGGGTGGAGTAGACCCAATCAAGCGTTGGTAGTGCCAGCTACATTTATGCTCGGAGGAAACTTTACAAATGCTGTTTTCGACGGACCAACTCCTAAACAAGAAAGATGAACTGGTTACTGCATGTAAACATAGATTGCGTAGGACTTACCTCGCCCTCAAACCCCATAATGACCCGGGGGGGGGGGGGTAGACTAGGGCTATAACACCCCAGTTGCCGATTTTGCAATGGGTAACCCCTGCTTGCCAAGGAAGACGTAAGATCTTCTTTGTATTCTTTTATCGCTTCCTTTATTTCCTTCCCCCCTCTCTCCTTTGTCCTTCTACCCCAGCTCTTCTTCTTTGTCGGCGTCTTTTCTCGCCCACCCGAGGCTGCCCTTTGGCCCCATGTAGCCTTAGTACCCCCACCCCCCCTCCCCTAGTCTTTGATAGATTTGGCGGACTCCGCCCTTTATAGCAGTTGGCTTAGACCCCGGATACTTTCCCCCTTTTTCCGACCGCTCCCACTATTCTCTGTGCCCTCTATATTTCTTAGTGGCACATGCCTTATTTTTTCGTTTCAGTATTTCTTGCTTCGCTTTTCTTCTGGGCGGGGTGGATTCTGAATTTATTTCTCCGTATTCTACCTTTATTTCGTACGAACTTTCATGTAGCTTGTTTTAGATCTTTTAGAGTTAGCATTAGTATATATTTTTCTCGGGACTCAGAATTATTATCTCGTACAAGTTCACTTTGCTGCACTGGGTCGTTGCTGGCCCGGGATGGAAACCTTTATTGTTTATTTCGTGGTAGTCTCTTTAGTATTTTGGCCTCTTTTGTTGACCCGTCACCGTATCATTTACGTACTTATACCTCTTAAAAGGGTCCTTGCCTTATCCGTCCCACCTAGTTCTCTTACTTATTTCCTTATTTATTTATTTATTTATTTATTTACTTCTTTCTTTCTTTCTTTATTTTATTCTCGCCTAACAATAGCCTGACACCTAGGTCGTAGAATTTAATTTACTTTACTTTTTTCTTTACACTTATTTGCTTTTCTTCACTCTCAGTATTTTTTCTTTCCTATTTCTACCCCCCATTGTTCTACCTACCGTTCCGACTTCCTCCCCCTCCCCCTCCCCTGTATCTTCTTTGACCTCATGCCCAGCTGTAGCTGGCACTACCAACGCTTGATTGGGTCTACTCCACCCCCTCCCTCTTTCTCCTACTGGCAGGTTTAGCCACCATCTCCCCTACTAATTTGCAACCACAGAATTACTACTGATTTTTGACAATCACTTTGACCATATATGGAATTACCCCTTGAGAAGATCGGCTATTTAAATACCAGGATAAATTTTCATTTAGTCCAGAATTAGCCGTCGAAACGGCTTGAGCTCAGCTGTCGGGGTCTTACTGGTTCCTATATATATATATATATATATATATATATATATATATATATATATATATATATATATATATATATATATATATATATATATATATATACTAAGAGTGGGAAATGAAATTTCGTTTCATTTTTTACGTTTATCGATTTCGGTGCACCCGGCCGATTAACCAACTCGATATGCAAATTGGGCTACTCAGCCGTTAATATGCATAAGGTAAGTATATACGTTCAACAATTTGCTGACGATAGCTAATAAGCTTGAAACTAGTACAGCGTTCCTTTGTCAGTGTTCAACAAACGAGCAACGATGGTTGCTGGACACTACGGCTTAATACGGGATGTTTGTTTACAAACACCCGAGCATTATAATAAATGTTCGGTGAATCCATACGTACACATATATATATATATGTGTGCATGTATGTATATATATATACATACTACTGTACGTCTGTATACATAGATGTATGTACGTGTACATACTTATATTTAAGTAACAGCCGTACTAAGAATGGGAAATGAAATTTCGTTTCATTTTTTCCGTTTATATATATATATATATATATATGTTAAAAGGTGAAAGTACTACAAACATTAGAGATATTATGATTTAGAGCTATTATTATAGTGCAAATATAAATTGTTAAAAACGATAGGATCATTTTGAAGGAATATTATAAATTACACATAGTTCTGAATGTAGAATTTTGGCGATGTCTGCAAGAATTAAATAATTCTGTTCTGAGATTAATAGAGTTTTGACAGTTAATTATATAAACATTTCTTCAATACACAATTTACAGAATTTTGATAAAGCCATATTTCGGTGCGCAGGTTCTTCTGAAATCGTTTTCCAAGATATTGAATAGTCTATATTCTTGCTTTTTAAGTTCCACATAACATGTGGAAGAAAGGTAGAAGATTTTTCATCGGATCTTCTAAAAGAATGATTGTGGTTAATCCAGCGACCTTTAAATTTTGTAGAAGTGGCACCGACTTAGTTAAATATATTATCACAAGTTTTAACTATGCATTTATAGACTACATTTTTATCTAAACACTTATTTTGTAAAGAGCAGTTTGATTTGATTCTACAGTTACATTTTACGGAGTTGTTGTTGCTCGGAACGGTACTATTGTGTTGGTTATTGCTAGAAATATTATTATTGCTATTTTTGTTAGGGTTTAAATTTAAGTTTCTATTATTAATTCTATTTATATTTTGTGCTATGTCTGTTAAAGATTGAGTGGCATCTGTTGGCTTTAGGAAAACATTTGTCTAGTGCTTTAAAGAATAGTTTTGTTAAAGGTGTTTTAACGCTTAATGAGAATGGGGTGTGAGTACCAAATAATATTTCTAGTTCTAGTTCTTTTGTTTGGTTTAGAGTTTAAGTTAAATTGTTTATTATTATTATAATTATCACTAGGGTGATTTGCCATGTTATTGTTGTCAATGTATTTAATTGTATTCGAATACCCTGCTCTATTTAAAGCTTCATTAAAATATTCAGCCTTATCATCAAAAATATTTTTATTAGCAGGGATGCGTGAAATTCGTTGTTGGACACTATTGACAATAGTATTCTTAATAGATCTAAGATGATTAGAGTTAAAACTTACGTAATTTAGATTCTCACTCATTAATTTTATGGAAAGGATAATAAAGCCCCTATTTACTCCAGAAATTTGTAGAGTGCTCTGAATCAGTTATAAACATTTATATTTGTTGAATTTCCAACAAATTAAATATCCCTTCCACTTATATATATATATATGTATGTATATATATATATATATATATATATATATATATATATATATATATATATATATATATATATATATATATATAAAGAAAAAGGGATGAAATCGAAAATGCAACTGAAGTCTTATAAGACTTCAGTTGCATTTTCGATTTCATCCCTTTTTCTTTATACTTCCATTCGTGTAGGACACCTCGGTTATTTTTCATTTTGTAAAAAAAACCTCACTTTCTAATATATATATATATATATATATATATATATATATATATATATATATATACACATACATACATATATATATATATAAAACTGAAGTTGTCTGTGTGTGTGTGTCCTAATTTTGGCAAAGTCTATACAAATTCACATTTCTACTCCGATTGACTTCAAACTTGCATTTATATATTCCTTGCGGTCTAAAGATATTAACTGCACATTTTATTTTTCAATTTTCTGTTGTTAAAGACGTTTTTTTCACTAAAACTTTAGGCCTTTTTTGTCAGTTCGTTCGGAAATTTTGACTACAATGTACAATTCTTTAGTATTTTGAAAGAGTTACCTCTCTTTATAGACTATGTTATCCCTACTTAAACGTACAGCCCTTGAAATTGTTGATGGTGACCCCAATGGTAATTCCGAAGCGTTCGGCATCCGATATAACATTTCGGTCTATATTAGATTTTTGTAACCTTAAATGTATCCAACTAAATTCCTTCATGCTCTCCACCACTGCTCTCCCACATGCTTACTGCTCTGTAACTATTGCTTTCATTGTACCATAGCACAACAAATACATGTTCGGTTTGTCGAATGCCTTTTTACTTAACCCTATCGTCTTGGCTTTCGTGGGTTGAACATTTTACTCTCAGGCACCCAATTAAGTTAAACCCCTGGTAATCTACGACGAGCATAAGCACAAAATGTAGACACCATCCCCAGGCCGAGGTATTCCGTACTTCTCTGTACTGTTTCAGAAAGGAGGGATAAACCTGCCAATCTATGTTTAGAAGCCCGAGCAACGCCGGACCATTTTGCTAGTATATATAAATATTTAATATAGAAATGGCTTCAATGAAGCCATTTATAAATTAAATAGTTATACTCTGCTTTGTATTGAGTACTTTACTTACTGTGGTTACCCCTGATTGAACCCGGCATAAACTTCGATGAAGTTATACAAAGACTCACCAAATCCAACCAGACCAACTTAGATTCAATAGTTATGCCTTTAGCCACAATGTTGTCTCTCTCTACACTACAGTCCCTGTTCACTCAGCTATCAACCTATTGACTGACTGCATAGTCTCTGAGAACATTTACCGCTAGGGACTCCACCTGACAGACATACACCAGCTTCTAACTATCACAGTGGATAATACTTACTTCACCACCACCACACAAGCAGACAGACAACAGGACTACCTATGGGATCCAGCCTATCGGGCCTGCTGGCCATCACATATGAACCAGCTGGAACGTTGGGCCCTGAACACCTGCGACTCTTGTGCCTTCTTCAGCCGATATGTAGATAAAATACTCATCTTTACACCATCCCGTGAAGAAGCGGACAAAATGTACACGGCATTCTCCAGCATGGACGTTACCATAAGGGTCAGCATGGAACACCATGGTGACACTGGATCCTTCTCCTTGCTAGACTTCCAGCTCAGGCTAATGGAAGAAGGCAGCATCCACACCGGCTTCTACAGAAAAAACACTAGCAGGGACGTGTTCGCTCATATTAAATCGGCCCTCCTCCTTGGTGCCAAGTCCGGACACATAAGGAAAGAACTGACACGTATCCGGAATAAATGCAGCACCACAGGAGACCGAAACACGCACACCACACACTTCTTGGAAGTGCTTAAGCTAAACGGTTGCCCGACATCCATCGTGACCCGCGTTAGAAATAGGAAACACCACATTCGAAGCACGAACTCCACCAACACCTGCTTCCTGAAGCTCCCTCATTTCAGTGATGGCACAACTACAGCCACCCGCAGAGAAGGGCCAGACTTACAAATAGTTCACTCCGAGCTTCAACTAAGCGAACAACTGTTCAGGAAAAGATCTAGAGACCACAACGGACACTGCATAGAGGCCAACTGTCCCATCGATAACATATTCCATCAAGCATACCTCGTGTACCGAGTCCAGTGTAATAAATGTAACGACTTCTATATAGGCAGCACCACCAGAAAACTACACATCAGGATTAAGGAACATATTAACACTAATGCTTCCTCATTCAAAAAATTCTTAGAGAAATGTAAAAACACTACCAAAAACATAATAGTTAAGGTAGAAACAAGAGAAAGGAATCTAGCAACCTAAGAATTAAGGAAGCATTAATCATAGCTAGAAAAGAACCCACAAATCAATAACAGATTAGAATTAAGCATACAACACTTAACTTAGAAGACCACTGGACTTTACACAGAGGGATAAATATGGGCCCGCATGCGAGCATGTTGATGCGTAATAATATACCTAAGTTTTATATGCATGAGAGCACGTACATTTGTATAGGTGTATCATCATCATCATTTTACGTCCGCTTTTCCCTGCTTGCAAGGGAAACTGTCAATATGCGTTCATGTGTTTATACTATTATATTCATGCATCTATGTGCATTTGTGTACGTGTGGATCAGCGTGTATTAGTATGTATATGTTTATGTAGTTTATGTATATGTTTATGTAGATTTAAAAGGAAATAACTCTGCTCCCCTTGACTTGTCAAGACCCTTAATTTTATTAAAACAAAAGAGGTTGAAAAAACAACAAAAAAAAAACACTTCCGGCCACATGGTATAGTGCGCTTCATTGAACACTGGACTAGTACCTTTTATTTTCCTCAGAAAATTAATAAATTAAGGTAAAACAAACAATACCCTGTTTCACTTTTTATTTATTCATTCATTTCACATTGTGGTGGCTTTCGAACTTCAAATTTTATATATAAACTAGAAATTCCTCCATATATATATATCTATATATATATATAAATATGTGTGTGTGTGTGTGTGTGTGTGTGTGTGTGTGTGTGTGTGTGTGTGTGTGTGTGTGTGTGTGTTGACGTGAGGCATTGTAACAACATGCAGCTTCATTCGTCTCTGGGTCAAATAGATAAACACATTTTTTTCTCTGTTTTTTTCTTTGCTTGTTTCCTTAAAGTTTACCACCATTCCGGTGGTATATATCTATTACGCAATTTACACCTGAAGATGTCACCGGGTTCTTATGCAGCCTGGCCACTGAAATGTGCATAGTGTTTGCAGAAATATATAATCAAGGAAATTCAACATATTTGGCCTCCTGTCATTTCACTCTATAGTATTATATACACACACACACACACACACACACACACACACACACCACATACACACACACACACACACACACACACATATATATATATAATTGCACACTCACACACACACACACACATATATGTATATGGGTTGAGGAAGGCGAGGCTGTGTGGTTACTGATAACGACTCTTAGAAGGTAAGGCAACACAAACAATAGATGGACAGTTTCCCTTCGTCAGCTGTTTACTCGGATCATGGATGTTTCGGTAAACAGAACATCGATCCATAGCGCACCCATGGCCTTTTATGTATCAAAAAGCCATGAGGGTAAGAAGTGATAGCGAAGAGAGAGAAAGAAAAAAAAAGGGGGAGAAGAAAAAAGGGAAAAAACGAAGTAAACAAACTGATAGAAAGGGGAACACAGGACAATGGCACATGTATGTAAGTAACCTAAGACAAAATAGATCAACTTCAAAAAAGCCGTTGGGTTTATGCCCGGGAGCCATAATAAAGAGGTGCAGATAATTCCGTGATATATATATATATATATATATATATATATATATATCAACTAGAAATTGATTGACATATAAATAAACATATGAAACAATCACAGGGGATAATTTGTAAAAGTGTGTAAGCACACATAGCTAGGTAGGTAATTAAATAAAGTTTAACTAGTACTTCAAAAATAGATACCTTATAATTTGATTAATCTTCCTCGTATATATTCCATTAAAGAAATATATTTCACCAATTAATCGATTGGTAAATGAGAGTAGACAGATCCTGGATTTTCAACAAGGAAGAGGTCCAAGCTGGGACGAAGCTGGTATGATGTGTGTATTTTTAGTGGATTCAGCACGTGTTACTGGCCAGTCGCTGATTTGAACTTGATGCGTAAACACAGATGGTTGGACCTCTTCCTTGTTGAAAATCCAGGATCTGTCTACTGTCGTTTACCAATCGATTAATTGGTGAAATATATTTCTTTAATGGAATATATACGAGGAAGATTAATCAAATTATAAGGTATCTATTTTTGAAGTTCTAGTTAAACTTTATTTAGTTACCTACCTAGCTATGTGTGCTTACACACTTTTACAAATTATCCCCTGTGATTGTTTCATATGTTTATTTATATGTCAATCAATTTGTAGTTGATATAAAATGCTCGGATCTACTCATTAGAATCTTGGAGTATATTTTACGGGTGATATGGCGCATGTCTATCTGGCATGACACCTTTAATTTAATTTGATTTAATTTAATTTAATTCAATTTATCTTAATTTTGGATATATATATATATATATATATATATATATATATATATATATATATATATATATATATATATATTGACTTGGCAAGCTATTTAGAACACTGGTTTAACCGCTTTACTTCCCTCCGAAGAAGAGATATTATCTCGAAAATTAAGGACATTTAAATAAATCTAAGGTAAAAGACTAATTGTCAACAATATCTTTTGCATTTGCATTCTTTATTCTATGTCCATACCTGCAATGTTTTGGCTTTATTATACATATACAAACGTTTATATATATATATATATATATATATATATATATATATATATATATATATATATATGTGTGTGTGTGTGTGTGTGTGAGTGTGTATGTGTGTGTGTGTGTAAAAGGTAAACAGAAATAACAACACCGATCGGTACAGCATATAGAAGGAATATATTAGGTTAACGCTTGAAATACCAGGAAGAGGGTCTTAACGTTTCGGACGCTAGTCCTTCATCAGAATGCGAAATTAGATAGACTGAAGGGACGGGTGGGTTGGAATTGGAAAAAATGTTTTTAGCTAAAAATAACAGGTCCATTCATGTTGACGCACACACATACCCCCCCCCCACATACACTCACACTCACACACATACACACACAAACATATATATATATATAAAGCCTCCATTTTGGCAACCTCCAGATTACCAACATCCATGTTTGTAACCTCCATTCTCGGCCTCCATGTTGGCAACCTCCATGTTAGCAAGCTTAATATTAGCAACATCAATGCTGCCAAGCTCCATTTTAGCAACCTCCACGTTGGCAACCCCCATGTTAGCAAACTTTATGCTGCAAATAAATACTGGTTGGTCGTAGTTGAAAGAAATGATACCGTGGCTTATTGAAAATTTTGCAAGGGGGATTATAAATGTAAAAATAGTCCGATATTTAATCAAAATATCATATTAACCCTTTAGCATTTACATTACTCTAAATTTACTATTGTATTTTCATGGTAAAGGCTTAACCTTACATAATTATCTCACATAATATCAAAGCTATGAGATTATGATATTATTTATTTTGAGAATAGGCGGTGGATTAGCAGTATCGGTAGAGGGTCGGACGCCATGCTTTGACGCATAGAGTTACGGCCCTTGCCATTCTGAGTTCAAATCCCGCCGAGGTTAACTTTGCCTTTCATCCTTACGGGGTCGATAAAATAAAGTACCAGTAATACACTGGTTAATTGCTGGCCTTGTGCCTAACGTAGAAACAATTATTTGTTTTGAGAATAAATAATATCATAATCTCACCGATATGATATTATTTATTTTGAGAATAAATAATATCATATCAGTGGATTGGCAGTATCGGTAGAGGGTCGGACGCCATGCTTTGCAGGAAAGAGTTACGGCCCTTGCCATTTTGAGTTTAAATCCCGCCGAAGTTAACTTTGCCTTTCATCCTTACAGGGTCGATAAAATAAAGTACCAGTAATACACTGGGATAATTGCTGACCTTGTGCCAAAAGTAGAAACAATTATTTATTTTGAGAATAATATTGGTATGAGCGACCAGTTACAACCAGTTTGGACAGAAAGAGGTGAGAGAATTCTGGCCAGATATGGCCAGTTTAAATGCCAAAGGGTTAATGTATCATTAGTTCATTATGTTAAGTCTAAATTCAATGAAAATGTAAGAGTTAAAGGCACTATTGCTATATGCGTTTTCATCTGTCATAGCGCAAAAATGAATTGCAGTCAGTTAGTTGATATATGTAAATATAACACTGAAATTATTAAAATGATGTAAAAAGGATTGTTTCTACTTTTGGCACAAGGCCAGCAATTACCCCAGTGTATTACTGGTACTTTATTTTATCGGCCCCGTAACGATGAAAGGCAAAGTTAACCTCGGCGGGATTTGAACACCGACCATAAAGAGCCGTAATTCTTTATATATGTGATATATATATATATATATTTGTTTGTATGTGTATTTATATATATATATATATATGTTGTATATATGTTGTATATATCGTCTCTCTCTCTCTCTCTCTCTCTCTCTCTCTCTCTCTCTCTCTCTCTCTCTCTCTCTCTCTCTCTCTCTCTTCTCTCTCTCTCTCTCTCTCTCTCTCTCTCTTTGGTGCAAAGCATGGCGTCCGACCCTCTATTTTATTTTATCGACCCCATAAGGATGAAAGGCAAGGTTAACTTGGACGGGATTTGAAATCATAACGTAATATGCCGTAAAGCATGATGTCTAAGGGTCTACCGATGCTGCCAAAACAATACTGAATACAGTGTACAGAAAATGTTCAGAAAGTGTACAGAAAGTATTTAAAAAAAAAGAATGTAGACCTCCGAGCAAGATGGTTGGATAACATTCATGAGCTCGGCTTGTCTCGTTTGGAGATCCAGCTGCTTTTGACAGGACCTGCTCTCTCCATGACCCTCTCGGGGAGAAGAAGAAGAAGAAGATGATGATGATGATGATGATGTTGATGATGATCACCATCATCATCATCATCATCAGCATGTTCAACGTTCAATTTGAGCATGGTTTGATTAGTGACACAGGATATGGATACGTTACATGATATCAGTTTTGGGAAAATTCTTGGAATGGCTATAAAATACTTTAGTAAAACATAAAATAGTTTTATCTCTCTATATCTATCTTGGTTTGCTGAGATGAACTAAAATCTGAAATAATAAGAGAAAATAGTAAATAGAAAAAATAAAATATTGTAATTATTGTTAAACATATTGGCAGTATCATATTTTAGAATTAACAATGGTGTATAGCACAAGAAGTTAAGGCATATGGCTTAGAGGTTAAAGTGTTGGACTCACAATTGTGAGGTTATGAGGTTGTGAGGTTGTAAGTTTAATTCTAGAACCGGGCTCTGTGTTGTATCTTTGAGCAAGGTACTAGATTTGACGTTGCTCCATTTCACCTTTTGGTTTTCACTTCAATTTATTACAAATTTCCGGTTGGTTGGTTTAATAACCGGATGGTTGTTTATTTATTGTCAAAGCCCTTTCGTGACACACTCTATGACCTCCTCAGTGTCTCCCCTTTCTTCTGTCCTAGGCTACACCATCTTGTTATCTCTGTATATATCTTGGTTTGCTGAGATGAAATAAATGTGACAACAGTAGAGTAAGAGCTTTAAAATCTGAAATAATTGTTTCTACTTTTGGCACAAGGCCAGCAATTACCCAGTACATTACTGGTACTTTATTTTATCGACTCCGTAAGGATGAAAGGCAAAGTTAACCTCGGTGGGATTTGAACTCAGAATGGCAAGGGCCGTAACTCTATGCGTCAAAGCATGGCGCCCGACCCTCTACGGATGCTGGAGAGAAAATAGTAAATAGAAAAAATAAAATATTGTAATTATTGTTAAAGATATTGCCAGTGTCATATTTTAGAATTAACAATGGTGTATAGCACAAGAAACAAGGAGTGAAGGCATGTGGCTTAGAAGTTAGAGTGTTAAGCATGAGGTTGTAAGTTCGATTTTCGGACCGGGCTGTGTTGTGTCCTTGAGAAAGACACTTGATTTGACGTTGTTTCAGTACACTCTACTGAAAAAAATGAGTTGCGACGTCACTGGTGCCAAACTGTATCGGCTTCTGTCTTTCCCGTCATATACAGTGGATATATAGTGCATATATATATATATATATATATATATATATATATATAACGACGGAGGTGTGGTAAGGAACCAGATGGACCATAACGCACCAGAGTACTCAATACTTAGGGTAGTAGAGTGGGTAATAGGAAAATGTTTGACCCCGACGGCAGAGCTCGTCCAGAAATAGCCGTCGAAACGGCTTGAGCTCTGCCGTCTGGGTCAAACATGTTCATATATATCTATATCTATATATATATATATATATATATATATAGTAAAAATAATAAATTAGAAGACTAAAATCCAAAGAGGGCTCATAAGGATAAATATATATAAAATATATAAGAACCGTAGAGCAAATATTTATTAAAATAACAGATTCAAGTTTAAGCAAAGAATCGCTGCTTTCACCCTTAACGGGATCTTCTGAGTTTCAGAAGATCCCGTTAAGGGTGAAAGCAGCGATTATTTGCTTAAACTTTAATCTGTTATTTTCATAAATATCTATCTATATATATATATGGAAAGTTATATTTAAAATTGTTGGGTTACAACTAGTAAATATTTATAACTGATATAAAAGCACTCGACAAATATCATTTATTTAATATTGCATCTATATATATATATATTTATTTATATATATATAGTGTATATGTCTCTCTCTCTCTCCCTCTCTCCCTCTCTCCCTCTCTCTCTCTCTATATATATATATATGTGTGTATGTGTATATATATATATATGTTGTATATATCGTGTATCTCTCTCTCTATATATATATATAGTGTATATATCATGTATTTATGAGTTGCGACATCACTGGTGCCAAGTTGTATCGGCCTTTGCCATTTTCTTTGACTACATCAGTGGTATGGAGGGGAAGAGAGAAGACTTGTATGGACGGGCGACTGCTTGTCTTCCACGAAAACACTTTGCTTGGATTTGTACCTCGGAGGAGAACTTTCTAGGTGCAAAATCCTTGGTCATTCGTTACCGAAGGCGGTCTTTACTCATTACTGTTTATATCAAAAGATTGAAGCTAAAAATTCCTTCTTATATTTTAACTAGATATGTATGTCACTCACATCAGTTAACAATGTCTCGTGTTTCGGCCGACTGTCAACCAAGAAGTTTGGAATAATCTTATATCAGAAACACCCAAATGGTTTTCTTTCCCAACCCTTAAGAGAAAATGGATTATGAGAAAAAAAAAAAAGAAAAACGCTTATACCAGACAATTAATGATGGGGAAATCCCATTAAACCACTTCTGAACTGCGTCTTATCTATAAAACCATCTGTAGAAATGATAATATTAATATTAATAACAATAATAATAATAATAATAATAATAATAATAATAATAATAATAATAATAATAATAATAATGACGACGACAACAACAACAACAACAACAACAACTACTGCTACTACTACTACTGCTGCTGCTGCTGCTACTACTACTACTACTACTACTACTACTACTACTACTACTACTACTACTACTACTAAACAATGGCTTGTATTTAACCCTTTAGCATTTACATTACTCTATATTTACTATTGTATTTTCATGGTGAAGGCTCCACTCCACATAATTATCGCACATAATATCGAATCTATGAGATTTTGATATTATTTATTTTGAGAACAATACCTTAACATCAGTATGAGTGGCCGGTTACAGCCGGGTTGAACAGAAAGAAGTGAGATAATTCTGGCCGGATATGGTCGGTTTAATACACAATTTGAAATTATGAGAAACAGGCGTATACTTAGACCGTCTCAGGAAAAGAATCGCTGGACAGATTTTACGGACAAAACCAACCGGCAAGAGACCCAGGGGTAGACTCCGAGCAAGATGGCTGGATAACATCTATGAGCTTGGCTGGTCTTTGGAGATGGTGCTTCTGACAGGACCCGTTGGAAGGAGTACTTTAGGACTTTGCCCTCACGACTTTTTCTTCTTATTATTATTATTCTTCTGCTTCTTCCCCCCTCCTCCTCCTCCTCCTCCTCCCTCCCCTTTCCAACCTTCTTCTTCTTCTTCTTCTTCTTCTTCTTCTTCTTCTTCTTCTTCTTCTTCTTCTTCTTCTTCTTCTTCTTCTAAGTTAATGAATTAAGTTGTAATATTGAAGTATATTGAAATCCCAGTGGCTGAAGCCCCTCTCAGACTGGGGTTGTAGTGTCTGCCCCCCCCCACCCTCATTCTTTCGCTGCCTGATCCCTTTTTGTTTTTTATTTACTTTTCTGTTCGCACTAGTAGTGTGTTTTCTTGTAGTTGCTTCTTATTAGATAGTGCTCAATAATATTGCTTTATATAATGTCAATGTTTTTTTAGGATATTGTAAAGTGGTTGTGATGGTGAAACGATAAAAAGCGTCCAGCCCACACTGGAAAGTAGTCGTGTAGGTGACACAACAAAGAAGTACCTCGTCCATACTGTAAAGTTGTCGTGTAGGTGTCAAAAAAAAAGCACCCTGTCCACACTGTAAAGTGGTCGTGAAGGTGTCACGAGAAAAAGTATCCAGCACACACTGTAAAGTGGTTGTGATGGTGACACGACAAAAAACGCCCAGCCCAGCAATGTCAACAATTTCTTTTATTAAAACAATGTTGTCTCTAATCGAGACGAAGCGAGAGTGTATTTGATAGAATACGTATAAAAACAAGAAACTCATTAACAGTAGTAAAAACAACTAAATACTGTCAAAGACAGCACCAGAGGTGAGTGGTCAACAGAGAGACAATCCACAAGGGTGGGGTGAAATGCTGGCTTATTCAAACAGCCCAAAGAAAACTAACAATATTTTAGAAATTCTAAGAAATCTATCATTTTTCTCTGTCCGAAATGTTACCAAACCAACCAAAAAATACAACTTTCAAAATAGATGGTATATTTTGGTGCATCAAAACAATACATATCTATCGCTAAATTCCAATATAAAAGAAACGTCTAATTGTTGGAACGGAATCTCGACCAGGTGTTTTTTATTTGGCTCTTCCTTAGACTAGTTTGGAATAGTAGACATTAATCTAAAGGGGTGGGGTGGGGTGGAGGTAGGAGGTATGTAAGCAGGAGTCTCTGTCTTTGATATGCTGATAGTGAGGCTAGATATTTCGTAAGTGATAATAGATGGGCCGGAAAAAGTGGCATGTACATCGACAGTATCAGAATATTAGATTTAAAAAAAAAAAAAAAGAATTATTGATCCACTGTTGGTTTTGGACGATAAACATTCACTTGTACTATCAACTGAACGTCCGATTTATTAATCATCGAGTAAGTGGTTGAGCTCGAAGACCGACCTGCGTGGTAAAAAACCACATCCTACACGAAGTGCCTCTGATATGGCTATCATAGAATAGTCTAGCACAGGGGTCCCCAACCCCCGGCCCGCGAAGGGTTTCAATCTGCCCCGCGAAGGCCTTTATCCTGCCCGCGAGGTTTCTAAAATGGGTACAGTTTGCAATAAATTCGCACCCGATCTATCGATATTGCCGAATAAAACAATGTTTAAATGTATTTTTCTGCTTGGGACAGCTCTAAGTATCAATATTAAATTTTGTTTCAAATCTAACATAAGGGATAAATAAATGATTACTTATTTGTATATAAGTAGTATTAATTGCGCATCCGGCCCGCGGAGCCACCGCTGTATGGCTATCCGGCCCGCGGACACAAAAGGCTGCAGGACAGGTACGATGCCTATCATAGAATAGTCTACTCTAGTAGAACAGGTCAGATCTAGGAGAAGTAAGCCTCGATAAAATTCCTGCCTGTCTCATAGTAAGCTCATGCGACGATCATCAGTTTAATTAGATGATCTCGGCGTCTGGAACACCAGTGGCTTCCACATACACAATTCTTATCACAAAATCCGAGTCGACCAGAGGTTTTGATTAACACACTTGCACTTGCACGAAATGCCTCGCAGTGGGATCGAACTCGGGACCTCTGGTCTATACATTAAAGCATTAGAACAAAAGTTATTGATTCACTGTTGGTTTTGACGATGAGCATTCGTTGGTACCATCAACTGATCGCCCGATTTTTAAATCATTCATTTTGTAAGTGGTTGAAATTTCTTCAGACACGTGCACCCATAACGAAAGTTTTATGCAGAATCAGAGTTATACAATATATGACAATATATTTTGAGATATTTATAAAATATATGTACAATACATACTACGTGAATTAACACGCTATTCCGCTCATAAAGTTTGGGTCGACCCGAAGCTATAATAAACACAATACACACACATGCACAAGATGTCTCGCAATGGCATCGAACTCGGTACCTCATGATTATAAAGGTGGAATTTTTTAACCATCCAGTCATACTTGCATCATAGACGGCGAATTGGCTGAGTCGTTAGAACGTCAGATAGAATGTTTTATGGTATTCGTTCCGACACTCGGAGTGCAAATACCTTTCGTCGTTTCGAGGTCGCTAAAAAAAGTAGCAGTCTAATATTGAGTTCTATTCTTCCTCTATATCTCTTTCTCATTTCTTCTCTTTCATTTTATATCTGGATGAAGTCTGCTGTACTCAGGCTTGGAGAGGGATAGACTCCGCCAGGCTTTAAATGCCCAAGATACGCTGTATGTTAGTACGTGCCCTTACGACTCTATCAGGAGTTACGGAACCATACATGCATACATACATACATACATACATACATACATACATACATACATACATACATACATACATACATACATACGTACATACATTTAATGATATGGGACAGGGAAAAGAAGGCATACACAGTAGTGGAAGTTAGCTGCCCAGCAGATGCCAATATAATATCAAAGATTAGCGAAAAAGAGAATATTTATACAGAACTAATGAGAAATCTGCAGATACTCTACCCTGATTACACCTTCAGATTTATTCCTGTGATTACTGGGGCACTGGAGTATGTTAGTAACTGCCTCAATATAAATCTTGAGAAGCTAGGCTTCACAGGAACAGAAAGAACACAATTAGTTAGGAAATTACAAGTTCAATCCATTAATGGAACAGTAAAAATATGTAAAACATTCCATTTTGCATCTAATAACTGCATATACACATGTACAGAAGCAAAGCATATACACATGCGCACATACAACTCAAAACATCCACATCCACACATTCAATAACATCCATACAAACAAACATACATACATACATACATAAATACATACGTACATACATACATGCATACATACATACATACATACATACACACATACATACATACTCACATACATACATGATGGCTGCCCCCTCGTTATCGAGTATGGCCATTGCACGAAAAACATAACGACAATAATAATAACAATAATAATAATGATAATAAAAAATAAATATACATACACACACATACATATCTATATATACATATACACATACACACACACACACACAATAACAATTAACAGTGCTGCGGTCGAATGTGGCTTTTTAGCCCAGCCAATGATCTAAAATGTCTTGCACAGAGTGGGCAACCAAAACATTCACTGGGAATAGCCGGCTGTGGTTGGAGTTCATGGACTTTTGCATGTCGTTTGAGCCCTCCTGCTGATCTACATTCTCTACCACATGTTTGGCAAGCATGATGAGCAGCATCTCCAACAGCAGCCTGGTAGTCAAACACTGGTCTCACTTTATGTATGCGAAGATGACTTTCGAGTCCAGCTTTGCTTCGGCAGAGACTCGCACAGACGCTGTATGTCAGTACTATTGGAGGATCTTCGCCGTCTGGAAGTGCAACAGCAATGCCTTCTTCACATCCCGCTTTACTTTCTCGTATGCGATTCGAGATGCCTCAAAGGCAACTTTTCCCTCATATACAGTCTTTCTCCATTTATTACTATCAGCAGCAATATTTTCCCATGTATCAGCAGAGATGTTAGCGTCTTTCAAAGAGGCCTTCAACGAATCCTTATACCTCTATTTTGATTTATGTGGAGGTCGTTTTCCTTTAACTAACTCTCCATAAAAGAGTTGTTTTGGTATTCTGGAACCCTTCATCCTGGCAAGGTGACAACTCCAAGGGATCTTTGATTAAGCACTAGAGCTTCTATACTCTCACACAGAGAGCTTTCCAAAATCTCGACATCGCTGATGTGGTCCCTCCAATGAACGCCATGGATCCATCTGAGACACATCTGATGGAAACACCCCATTTGTTTAAGGTGGTGTCGATATGTCACCCATATCTCGCAGGCATAAAGAAGAGAAGAGAGCGCACATGCCTTGTACACCTTTACCTTTGTCTTTTTGTATGTCTCGCCGACCCCAGAGTCGCCTTTCTAGCTTTCCGAAAGCATCATTTGCTTTCCTAATCCTGAGTGGAATTTCATTATCAAGGCTGCTGTATCGATTGACAGTGCTTCCCGGAAAATTAAAGATATGTAAAACATTCCAAAAATGTTGCATCTAATAACTGCATATACACATGTACAGATACAAAGTATATACACATGCACACATACAACTCAAAACATACACATCCACACATACAATAACATCCATATCTACACATGCAGACATGCATACATAATCTACCTAGTTGATGTTGTGTAAATTCCAATTAGAGAGTCTTGTGACTATGTTAGAAACCGACTCTCTCTATTGGAAACAATTTGTGAAATTATAAAACCCGAAGAACGCACATACATACATACACACACATACATACATACATACATACATACATACATACATACATACATACATACATACATACATACATACATAATGACTGCCCCCTCGTTATCGATATGGCCATTGCACGAGAAGAACAAAAAAAAAAAATATATATATATATATACATATATATTGATAACAATAATAATAATAATTGTTTCTACTTTAGGCACAAGGCCATCAATTACCCAGTGCATTACTGGTACTTTATAACAATAATAATAATAATAACAACAATAATAATAACGACAACAACAACAATAATAATATACATATATATATATATATATACACACACGCACACACATAAACATATCTATACACACATACACACACGATAGCAACTAACAGCGCTGCGATCGAATGTGGCTTTTTAGCCCAGCAAATGATCTTAAATGTCTTGCACAGAGTCGGCAACCAAAACATTCACTGGGAATAGCCGGCTGTGGTTGGAGTTCATGTACTTTTGCATGTCGCTTGAACCCTCCTGCTGATTTACATTCTCTACCACATGTTTGGCAAGCATGATGAGTAGCATCTCCAACTGGTAGTCAACCACTGGTAGTCAACCACTGGTCTCACTTTATGACTGCGAAGATGACTTTCGAGTCCAGCTTTGCTTAGGCAGAGTCTCGCACATATGCTGCATGTCAGCACCATAGGAGGACCCTCGCCGTCTGGAAGTGCAACAGAAATGCTCTTCCTCACATCCCGCTTTACTTTCTCGTATGCGATTCGAGATGCCTCAAAGGCAACTTTTCCCTCATATACAGTCTTTCTCCATTTATTACTATCAGCAGCCATATTTTCCCATGTATCAGCAGAGATGTTAGCGTCTTTCAAAGAGGCTTTCAAGGAATCCTTATACCTCTTTTTTGGTTTATGTGGCGGTCGTTTTCCTTTAACTAACTCTCCATAAAAGAGTTGTTTTGGTATTCTAGAATCCTTCATCCTGGCAAGTTGACCACTCCAACGGAGTCGTTGCTTAAGCACAAGAGCCTCTATACTGTCACACATAGAGTTTTCCAAAATCTCGACATCACTGATGTGGTCCCTCCAGTGAACGCCATGGATCCGTTTGAGACACATCTGATGGAAACGCTCCAATTGCTTAAGGTGGTGTCGATATGTGACCCAGGTCTCACAGGCATAGAGAAGACAAGAGAGCACACATGCCTTGTACACCTTTACCTTTGTCCTCCTGCATATGTCTCGCCGACGCCAGAGTCGCCTTTCTAGCTTTCCGAAAGCATCACTTGCTTTCCTAATCCTAAGTGAGATTTCACTGTCCAGGTTGCTCTATCGATTGACAGTGCTTCCCAGGTAGACAAACTGATAAACCACTCCAAGTCCTTTACCATACACATAGATATTTGGTTGACTGTACTGTTTACCAGGGGCAGGTTGGTACATGACAACGCTTTTCTTGAGACTGACAGTCAATCCTAGGGCAGTGCAAGCGTCAGAAAATACATTCAAAATGTGCTGCATATCACTCTGTGTGCGCTACAAGATCGCAATCATCTGCATACAAAAGGTCTCTTATGATTATACATACATATCTTCATCTACTAAGACCAAAATTGTTGCTGCACGATTGGAGTGGTTAGAGACACAGTAAAGTGTTATTTCATGGATGGATAGTGGGGTGGGGGTGGGAGAGGGAGGGCATGTTACAGCGAGAATGAAAAGAACCCTCCCACTTGTTACATGTTTGTATCAATGTTGCTGTGACTCTGTTATTGGAGGGGAAGGGAAGATATATTGTTAGAAGACTTAATAAATAAATAAATAAATAAATAAATATGATCTCCAGGCGACAGCTGAAGAAGGGAGTGTCCCGCAGTGCAAGTAGTATACAAATTTGTATGTATGTATGTATGTATGTATGTATGTATGTATGTATGTATGTATGTATGTATGTATGTATGTATGTATGTATGTATGTATCTATGTATGTATGTATGTATGTATGTATGTATGTATGTATGTATGTGTGCATGTATGTGTGTATGTATGTATATATATGTATGTATGTATGTATGTATGTATGTATGTATGTATGTTTTCTCTTTCTCTTAATTTCGAGTATATTTTTTTGACCGGCCACCTTCCTGGTGGCAAGGTTGTAAAAGAAAAGAAATTGTCATCCCTTGAATCGCAAGAATGTTTTGCATATTTTGAAGGTGCCAGCTATCGCAGCCATTTGTAGACTATGAATTAGGGAGCTGCGCTTTTTGTCCGCAAATCCAAGTTCGGTCATACTTTGGTCCAAGCGGGTTGGTATATAACCCGTAGCACCAATAATGATGGGTATGAAGCTAAAGGTGTATCTTGGATACTGGATTTGTAAGCTCCTCATCAATGGTCCGTAGATGTCCTCCTTCTCCTGTATTTTTCTGACAACGTTTACATCAAGTGGGCAGCTGATCTCCACAACAGAACACGTTTTCAATGTGTGGTCCCAAACTACAATATCAGGCCGGTTGTGCTTTAATTTGGTGGCAGTTTTTATTTTCAGGTTCCACCAGTATTCCTTAGTGCATCTGTCTCAATATATTCTTCCTCGTTTGTTGTTAATTTTGTTTTCCGAAGTGCGTTCCAGATAGTTCTAGCTATCCCATCGTGTCTCATGGGGAGGTAGTAGCGAGATGACATTCTTTCGCAGCTGGCAACAATGTGGCTTACATCCTCGATCTTTGTTTTACATAGCCTACATTTATTGTCAGCTGCTGGCCCTCCTCTTTTGTGCAGCAGATATTTGGTAGGGAGTTCTTGTTCCTGTATTGCATAGAGATATCCCTCAAGGTGTGATGTCATAAACTTGTCGGAACTCCATGCCAGGCTTTTTGAGTGGTTTATCCCCTCTATGGTCTGTGTTTTACGCCTCAAGTATCCATGCACAACTTTCTCTGTAAATTGGTCAATTTTTTTTTCTTGTTTGAACATTGAATAGGATCTTCCGATTTCTCTGGGTGAGAGATTTATATCAGGCTTTATTCCATATCTCTCCTCCAGATCAGTCGCTATTCTAATGATATTTCTTTTTTCATGCTCATAAACCTGAGCAAGATGGTCGCCAACCTTTTTCCTCTGTTGAAGGTGTTGCTTCAGTGTTACTATCCGGGTTTCATATGTTGTTAATATTGATTTTAGACCCCGGCCACCTTCCTTGCGTGAGAAGTATAGCCTATCCACATCACCATTGATGTTAAAGTTCCCAGTAACACTGAGAAGTTTACGAGTTCTAACATCCATCTCACTTAGTTCTTGCAATGACCAGTTCAGTAGGCCAAATGTTGGCGTTAGAATTGGCACAGCATAGGTATTGTGGGCAATGTATTTGTTGTATGCTGACAGTTCTGATGACCATATTTTTTTTACTCTTCTGAGGTATTCAGTTCTGGTTCTCTCCTTATTTATGGGTCCATCATATCTGACATTCTCATCCTGTCCAAGATATCTGTAGTTGTCACCTGACTGCAGAGGTTGTATTGTCAGGCCGTTCATATCTAGATTTCTAGAGGAGGGCACAGCTCTTCCACGTTTTACTGCCAAATATGCACACTTGGACTCACCAAATTTCATTTTGATGTCGGTTGAAAATTGTGTAATGAGGTCCAATTGTTTCTTGATGTCATTGATATTTGGCCCATACAACTTCAGGTCATCAACAAAGAAAAGATGGGAGATACTTCTGGGCCCACTTCTTTGTCCACCTTGTTTCCTGAGTAGGTAAGATAGTGGATTCAGTGAGAGAACGAAGAGTAGTACTGACAAGCTATCACCCTGAAAGATGCCCTTCTGGTAATGTATCCTATCAGTCTTAACCTGCTCCTTCTCACCTCTAAGGATCAAATTGGTGTACCAGTTCTTGGTCAGGCGTTCAACAGCAGCTACTAATGGTTGTGGGACTTTAGCTAACTGTAAAGCCTTAATAATCCACCCATGAGGTACACTATCAAATGCTTTTTGATAGTCCAGCCACACGACAGTCATGTTTCTGCGATTCTTTGTTGTTTTTTCCTGAATCATTTTGTTAGTTAGTAGGTGATCTATGCAACCCCACACCTCCCTCTTTCCACCAGCTTGCTCAGGTGTTATGATGTTGTTGGTAGCACAGTGATCTTGTAAGAACAGGTTAAGGCACCCAGTATATAATTTATACATGATGTTTTGGCAGGCAATTGGGCGGTAATTTTTAGCAAGGGTGGTTTGGCTATTTTTGGGAATGAGGAGAGTAGTGGCAGTTGATAACCATCTGGGCAGTTCTTGTGTGCCCTTAATGGTTTCTGTAAACAGCCGTATGAGATCTTGCCGATAGAAAGTGAAATTCTTCAACCAGTATCCTGTAATGAGGTCTGGGCCTGGCGATTTCCTATTCGACATTTTCTGTAGAGCTGTTTCCAGTATTGACCCATCTATGTCATATTGTTTTGTCTGGACATGTTGGCAGTAGTCCTGTTCCAGTTGTTTTAGCCAATTAGCTTGTCTGTTGAATCCGTCATCCGTTTCCCATACAGATCTCCAGTAGTTCTCAACCTGTTCTTTTGAAGGGGTGTCGTTTACAGGGATTGAGCTTTTGCCACCGAAGCTGCGATAAACTGATTTAGGATCTCTGGCAAACAATCTATTTAGCACTTGTCGTTTATGGGCTGTTGACTTATATTTTAGTCTTTCTGTTGTAGCTGTGAGTTGTTGTTTCAACTGGTGTAATTTGGAGTTCAAAGTTTTAAATTTGGTATCTCCAAATCGTCTCTCTAACTTTTTCTTTAGGTCTTCCTGGTGTCGTGTGAAGTTTCTCTCTATGTTGCATTTCATAACGACTGCGATGTGTGAGATACTTCGTCTCAGGGACAAAATTTTGGTTTTTAAATTTCGCATCCACGCTGGTTCAGGCTTTCTGTTTGTATCTTGATTGCGTGGTTTTAGATGTGTGTTATATGATAGCAATGTGACAGCTGAAACATATAACAAAACATTGAGCGTTTCAAATGTCGTTTCTACACCTTTAGATCGTATAGCCTTCAGATAATTGCCAGCTATTTCGTTCACCGCTTCCAATTCCAATTTAGTGGGTTCTTTACTGACTCTAGTGTTGTATGGTCTGTCACTCACATTAAGGCTGTGTATCTCTTGAAACATATCG
>OZ024744.1:75975258-76067758 GCA_964016885.1 Eledone cirrhosa
TCCAGTAATGTCCATGTGTTGCAAGGAGCTGAGTGCTGGACAGTCCATCGTCTTGTTCGCACTAACGTAGAATTTGTAGTTAAGCCGAAAATACGAGCAAAATGTGTTGTTCCAAAAAAATTAAATATTGTTCTGATTAATTGCTTCAAAAAAGGATGAGAAGGTGAGAAGGTGAGACAAGATTTCAAAACTTCAATATATGATACTTCGGCATCTGTTCTTGGTTTTATTAATAGGAAACATCAAGATTGGTTTCATGAAAGAGGAAGAGATTGAAGTAATGCTTAATGAAAAAAAGATAGCGATGATGAGAGTGCTTACAGGAGGGCATGGAGTTGGAAGGGGTGACATGTTATTGAAGGAAGTGAATGCTAGAGGAAATGGAAGTTGCTGTAAAACAACTCAATAGGTTGCTGTAAAACAACTCAGAGAGGGATGGTATTTGTGCTCGGGTACTGAAATGTGGAAGTCGAAACTAAGCAGGGGAGTAGTCAAAACCAAACGGCCAAATCATTAAAAGAAACTCAGGTATAAATACTGCATCAAAAGAGCTTTGATAAAATCAAAAATCAGTGAAGATAACTGGAAAGACATTTCCTTAGATCGATCATCCTCGATAGATCGAAGGAAATGCTCCTGTGGAGCATGAACAGTTAAAGAGGCGTCTGTAACCATACATACATACATACCCCAGTGCCCCAATAATCACAGGCATAAATCTGAAGGTGTAATCAGAGTGGAGTATCTGCAGATTTCTCATCAGTTCTGCATAAATATTCTCCTTTTCACTAATCTTTGATATTATATTGGCATCTGCTGGGAAGCTAATTTCCACTACTGTGCATGTTTTCTTCTCCCTGTCCCATATCATAATATCTGGTCTGTTATGCCTGTATTTTATTGGGTTTTTTACTGGAACATTCCACCAGTACTCTTTCATATTATGTACATGGATGTCTTCCACATTGCTGTAGCTTTTAATGTGTTTATTATCGGGGCTATTTTTTTTACGAACTGCATTGTACAGTGTTTTGGCCACTACATCATGCCTCATAGGTAGATAGTACCGCGATGACATCTTTGGACAGCTGCTGATGACATGGGTGATATCCTCGATGTTAGTTCTGCAGAGTCTGCACTTGTTATCACATCTAGGTGTTTTGCCTGCATCCCTTTCTCTTTGTGAATCAGGTATTTCGTGTTAATCTCCTGTTCCTGGATTGCAAAAGCGTATCCTTCAAAGTGAGAGCCAATATAACGGTTGTTTCCTTATCTATATTACTCTCTCTGGAGCTTCCTGGCAACATATCCATGCATGATTTTTTGCTGATAAGCATGCAGTTTTTTCATCCATGGATTCATGCGATACTGCTGAGCGACATCCCTGGGTGCGAGTTTTTGATTATCACACAGGGAATATCTCTCGAGGAGTTCCTTCCCAACTCTCATGATCTTATCTGTTTCATGCAGATAGACTTGCTCGAGAGATGGGCTCCTACGTTTCGAGGTACGTAGATGTTGTCGGAGAGATATGATGCGACATTCAAATGTTGTCTGGACTGATGTATGTATGTATGTATGTATGTATGTATGTATGTATGTATGTATGTATGTATGTATGTATGTATGTATGTATGTATGTTATCTCTTTCTCTTAATATCGTGTATATTTTTGACCGGCCGCCTTCTTGGTGGCAAGGTTGTAAAAGAAAAAAAATTGTCATTCTTGAATCGCAAGAATGTTTTGCAAATGTTGAAAGTGCCAGAAATCGCAGCCATTTGTAGATATGAATTAGGGAGCTGCGCGCTTTCTCCGCAAATCCAAGTTCAGTTATACATTGGTCCAAGCGGGTTGCTATATAACCCGTAGCTCCAATAATGATGGATATGAAGCTAAAGGAGTATCTTGGATACTGGATTTGTAAACTCCTCATCAATGGTTCGTAGATGTCCTCCTTCTCCTGTATTTTTCTGACAATGTTTACATCAAGTGGGCAGCTGATCTCCACAACAGAACACGTTTTCAATGTGTGGTCCCAAACAACAATATCAGGCCGGTTGTGCTTTAATTTGGTGGCAGATTTTATTTTCAGGTTCCTCCAGTATTCCTTAGTGCCATCTGTCTCAATATATTCTTCCTCGTTTGTTTTTAATTTTGTTTTCCGAAGTGCGTTCCAGATGGTTCTAGCTATGGCATCGTGTCTCATGGGGAGGTAGTAGCGAGATGACATTCTTTCGCAGCTGGCAACAATGTGGCTTACATCTTCGATCTTTGTTTTACATAGCCTACATTTATTGTCAGCTGATGGCCCTCCTCTTTTGTGCAGCAGATATTTGGTAGGGAGTTCTTGTTCTCGTATTGCATAGAGATATCACTCAAGGTGTGATGTCATAAACTTGTCGGAACTTCATGCCAGGCTTTTTGAGTGGTTTATCCCCTCGATGGTCTGTGTTTTACGTCTCAAGTATCCATGTATGTATGTATGTATGTATGTATGTATGTATGTATGTATGTATGTATGTATGTATGGTTACATGTATCCCAATACAACCTGTCTCATGGTCGGGTCGTTGGCGACTAAACTGGCAACCCCACCAAGGTTTCTTGGTGAGGAGGGTGACTTTGGACATCCTGCAGGACTAAACTAAAAACAAAACCTGTCAAAGGGCAAAGTAGCTCTTAAGAGTCAATGGCCATCCAAAATCATCGGGAGAGATGACCCCTTAGCCGTTGTCAAGGCAGAATTCTAGGAGAAGGAAAACTCTGATATAACACCTGCAACCCTGATGGTATCCAATGATGTTGACTTGTTCCTCTTTTTGGTAAATATCATCTTGGTTAAGAGAGTGGGACTGGCTTTGTGCAGTGCCTTTGCTCACTATAAAAGCTTCACGGCATTGCTTTATATCTGGAGACCTCTCTGCACTTGTCGTCACATGGTACCATGGGCCCAGCACTATGTGCCAATAATTGTCACAAGTGTAGTGTTTGTACCAGAGTTTTCAAGTCGCTGGCTGGTCTAAAAAGTCACACTCATTCAGCGTATCAGTAGGGGTTCTCCTACATGGATATAAAGTAGTGGCCGTACTCGAAAACGAGTTGGCAGCCACCATGTATGTATGTATGTATGTATGTATATATGTATGTATGTATGTATGTATGTATGTATGTATGTATGAATGTATTTATATATGTATGTATATATGTATGTATATATGTATGTATGTTTCCTTTTCTCTTAATTTCGAGTACATTTTTGACCGGCCACCTTCCTGGTGGCAAGGTTGTAAAAGAAAAGAAATTGTCATCCCTTCCTTGAATCACAAAAATGTTTTGCAAATTTTTAAAGTGTATGTATATGTGTATGTACGTATGTATATATATATATATATGTATATATGTATGTGTGTGTGTGTGAGTATGCATGTATGTAGCATCTACTCCCCCCCTCTCTCTCTCTATATATATATATGCGTGTGTGTGTGTGTGTGTGTGTGTGTGTGTGTGTGTGTGTGTGTGTGTGTGTGTGTGTTTTGAAGAATCGAATTCCGTACCTCTCAAATTCGTAGCAGCTGTTAGCTACTTTTTTTTCACCCGATTTCTTAAGCTACTAGATCAACCGACTGTGTCTATAGTTATTTTCTTCGTTTGAAATTTTTACATTTTCTAAGAATTTCAATGTATCCAACGCTTACATACATACATACATACGTACATACATACATACATACATACATACATACATACATACATACATACATACATACATACATACATACATACATACATACATACATACATACATACATACACACTTACATAATACATATTTGGGCACTGAGATATGTTAATAACTGCCTCAAAACAAATCTTGAGCGGTTGGTCTTCACAGGAACAGAAATAACAAAACTAGTTAGGAAATTGCAAGTACAATCTATTAATGGAACAGTAAAAATATGTAAAACATTCCAAATATTCTGCATCTAATAACTGCATATACATATGTACAGATACAAAGCGTATGCACATGCACACATACAACTCAAAACATCCACACCCACACATACAATAACATCCATACCTGCACACACATGCATACATACATATCTATCTAGTTGATGTGTATATTCCAATGAAAGAGTCTTGTAATTATGTTAGAAACCGACTCTCTCTCTCTCTCTCTATTGGCAAATCTTAACTTTGTGAAATTATAAAACCAGAAGAACATACGTCTGTTTTTGTAATTCAAAAACCGGAAATAACAACGAGAAATCTAATTCACAAACAGATAGGGTTGCAGGAAAACACCTTTATGTCACAACAGATACAGACTCTGCGGAATAAACATTGAAGATGTCACCCAGTCCATAAGCAGCTGTCCATATGAGGCATGATGTAGTAGCCAAAATACTATAAAATGCAATCCGTAAAAAGTGTTATCATGAGAATAAAAATATAAAATATCACAGTGATGTGACGGACATATGTATACATAATATGAAAGAGAACTGGTGGAGTGCTCCTGTCAAAGCTCCAATAAAATGAACATAACAAGCCAGGCATAGTGATATGGGATCGAGAAAGGAAGTCAGCAGCCCAGCAGATGTCAATATAATGCTAAAGATTAGCGAAAAGCAGAACATTTATGCTGAACTAATGAAGATACTCCACCCTGACTATACTTTTAGATATGCATCTGTAATCAGTGGGGCACGTGAATATGTTACTAATTACCTTCTGTGTAAATTCTACCTACTAAATTTCACCCACAAGACTTTGATTAAAATGAGTCTATAGTAAACGTCACTTGTCCAAAATGCTGCGCAGCGACACTGAACCTGAAACCACGTAATGTTAGAAATCTTAAACAACCATTTACTTGTAACTCTTTTAACTTCAAATATGAAACCATTCATGTTTTTTTCAAAATCTACAAATTAATTACAACTTCGGTTTCGAAAGATTATATTGGGTTAGCTGAAAGTAGCTTTAATGAAAGACAAACTCAGCACCAATGTACTTTCAAACATTAAGAAATTACTTTAGACATAGGTCTATCGAAATACGTATAGTCTTTGAAATGTAATAATTTTAAGGATTTTTAAATTGCCTGAAATAAATTACAACACGTCAAAACATATTTATTTTAACGATATTTATATCACCCTCTCCCCTTTTTTTCTATAAGGAAAAGGTACATTATGTTTACGAAAGCTCCATTTTAAATACCCGTTCAGGGTTGATATCTTCTTGTCGTCGTAAATCAAAACATTTCTTTAAATATTTTTTAATTACTCAACAGCTGAAAACAGCAAAGTTACGTAATACATTCAATCACGTTCGATAAAAAAAATGAAGACTTTTCTTTCGTTATTTTTGTCATCATATATATAAATGAAAATCTTATACAATAACATTCCAACTGCAGCCAAGGATTTTATACTTTAACATACTTATTCAACGGATCATAGATTTTGTTCAGTATATAATTACAAATTTCGTATATTGCGTTGATTGCTTTGCTGACTGGTAAAACGTGAGACTAATCGGCTTAATATATGAAATTTCAGCTTCAAATAAAAACTTATAAACCATCTTTGCATCCTTGTAGTTACACTTTTGGATTATATGCATCCCAATTGTGGGTCAAAGAACCCAGCAAACCGCAATTGACCAAGTACGGCTACACCCCCCGACATGACCGAAACCAACCAGAAAGCCATCGAGGTCAACTAGGGAGGAGTTCCTCCAACAGAAGTGAAAAGGCCCTGGATTGGATAAAGATGGTGACTTAAATAGATCTATTTTTTTTCTCAAAGAAATTATTTTCTGATTCAGTTACTGCCCACTCTCCTCTATCTTTCTATTTCTTCTTTAATTTCTCATTCTATTTTCTGATGAACGATTAACATCCGAAAGGCTAAGACTATCTCAAGCGTAAAACTAATATTTTTCATCATTGTACTGTGTCGTTTGCTTGGTTATTTCTTCTTCTTCTTCTTCTTCTTCTTCTTCTTCTTCTTCTTCTTCTTCTTCTTCACGTTGTTTTGTTGGTGTTGTTGTTGTTGCTGCTACTGTTGTTGTTGCTGTTGTTGTGACTGTTGTTGTTGTTGTTGTTCTTGTTGCTGCTGTTACTGTTGTTGTTGTTCTTGTTGCTGTTGTTACTGTTGTTGTTGTTGTTGTTGTTGTTGCCGAGCTCATGTATGTTATCCAACCATCTAGTTCGTAGTTAAATCCTGGGCTTCCTGCCCGCTGGCTTGGTTTTGCCCGTAAAATCAGTGAAACGATTCTCTCTTTAGATATTCCAGCCACATATACGTAGTATTGGAGCTGTGATCTCTCAATTCGAAGAAGTAGCGGCTCTACCTGGAGTGACCCTCTGGATTCGGAGCTGCGCACTCTATCAAGTAACTTATTATTTTGGTCATTACCTACATTTTATGAATAGAGGTAATGGTTGGCACGAACACGGAATTGAGGATAGCGAGTTTGGTTTTTACACCTACCTTCCTTCTGATGATTGGCGGCGAATTGACAGATTCGTTAGAACGTCAGATAGAATGTTTTATGGTATTCGTTCCGGTTCTCTGCTTTCTGAGTTCAAATCCCACCGAGGTCAACTTTGCCTTTCATTCCTTCGAGTTCGATAAAAAAAAGTACCTATCTAGTACTGGGATCGATTCTTCCTCTACATCTCTCTCTCATTTCTTCTCTCTCTCATATATTCTATCTTTCTCTGGAAGAAATCTGCTGTACTCAGGCCTAGAGAGGGATGGGCTCCGCCAGGGTTAAACTACCCAAGAAACGTCGTATATCAATACAGTGCCTTATGACTCTATCAGGAGTTACGGGACCATATATACATAGAGACAGACAGACAGAGAAGGGTGTACAGAATCATAGCGTAGTACTTGCATTCAATACGGCATCCTTACGACTCTATCAGGAGTTATGTGAACATACATACATACCCTTTTGATGACCGAGTGCTGCAGCTGTCACATTGCTGCACCAAAGTCCAACAGTTGCAAGCGTGGGAGGGATCGTGTTGATGAGAACCAGTTCAGTTCGAAAATGCACATCCACGATTGTCCCCCTTGCTTCTGCTGGACACCGCCAGACGGCGTTAGTCGCTGGTGTTTTGGCATATCTACGGCTCTCTAAATATTTATTTTAAACATACCATATGTCTTCTGAAATACGAAATTCTAATACATATCTGTATACAACTATGCCTGAAGCTAAATTGTAATTCTCTCTCTCTCTCTCTCTCTATATATATATATATATATATATATATATATGTATGTGTGTGTGTCTGTGTGTGTGTAAACATACACCTACAACTAAACACCCACCTACACACGAGTATATATTTATATATATATAGGAAAATGTGTGAAATCCTTAGTACAGTTAGGTATATTTAAAAAAAGAAAAGAATAACTTCAATTGTAGTTCTAAACAATTTAATTTTATAATATAATAATTTTACAATTTGGTTTGGTAGATCTAGTGAGTTCTTTGTTAACTTCGGTGGTGAGATTTTTTTAAGATTCCTGGTTGACTTCCTTGGAGAACTTTCTCGCATAAAATAGATAACTAAAAAATAATTTAAAGTTTTTGAGAGTTTTTATGCAAGTTTATAATATGACAGAAAAGAAACGAAGGAAACATATTTGAACATATTTGAAATACAGTTGTCTCCCGGTATTCGCGGGGGTTAAGTTCCTAGAGTACCTGCGAAGAGTGAACAACCGCGAACATTGGACGTGGTCCGTAAAAATGCCTATAAACTTCAAAACATAACGAAAATATAGACCGGCAGATACGATATATTGCTATTAATAAGTTAGCGTTAAAAAGCGATAAACATATACATATATTGCCACAAAGATGCCATAAAAATATCGCGGGAGATATTTACGATTCCGCGAATATGCAGTGGTTTCCACGAGCAATTATTTGTTAGGTTCTAAGGAAAATTCCACGAATGCCAGGGGTACACTGTATATACCTATATTTTATTGCTTGATACATTCTTATAGCAGGTATGTTTTCATTCATTTATTGTTTATATTTTAAATACGAGGTAATAACAAAGAAACACTCGATTTCTTTCGGTCGATTTCGCTATAACGAATTTTTTTATACCTCGTGAATTTCGTTATAACAGAATTTTACTGTATATGTATATATATATATATATATAGTAATAATAAATAAAAACACCAAAATCCAAAGAGCACTCGATAAGAATTATCCCGCTTAGGGTGAAAGCAGAAAGTCTTTACTTAAATTTTTAATCTGTACTAAATATAATATATATACACGAATGTGTGTGTATATGTTTGTATTTGCATGTGTGTGTGTATGTGCATAGATATAGGTGTATGTGTGTGGCATGTGTGTATGAGCATGCCTGTGTACATGTGCGTGTGTGCATGCATACTTTGTGATTGTGTGTGTGTATGGTGGGGTGGGGTATGAAATATTTACTGATACATTTACATACAATTTTATGGCTCTTTTCGAAGTGATTAAAAAACTAACAGATGTAAGTTTAGAGAAGTTTAGATTGTGTTTACAGTAATATAAAGTAACATATAGCTCATAAAGGTGGGGAAGTGGGGGTATATGAGGGTGTATTGGTTTCAGCTACAAGCGTTGAAAGGTTTATTTTTGTATATGTTTGGAATTGAATTTGATATTTAAAAAGAAAAATCTAATTATACATGGTAGTATGGAAAAAAACCGGATTTAATTAAGAAATAAATAAAATACTATTAAAACCCACTGAAATCCTCAGTTAATCACTGGTAAAGAAATGTAACGTGGTATAGACCTACAAGTTATAATCCTCATCACTAAAACTTTCTTTAAACCTTTATACAAACACTTTTAATCACAGGAGGGACGGCTAATAAGTTCATAAGCTGACTATGAAGATTTGATGCTAAAGCTATGAAATCTTTCATGCATTAATTCCAACTCTTCTAACTAATAACTGCATTGTTTCTTTCCAGGGACTATGATGAAAAATAAACTTTATTTGGTCATTCCAATTCAACAAACAGCTTAACCAAAATACACCTAAGGGAGAGAATTAACTTACGGCATTTCTACGTCATTTTTAAACCTGGCGTAAAAAAATAGAGAGAATGAGAGAATAGAAGAGAAAAAAAGTATTGACCTACTGTGTTTCTTGAGCATTTTTAAAGCCTGACAGAGCCCATCCCTTTCCAAATCTGAATACAGCAGATCTCTTCCAGAGAAAAAAATAGAAAGTGAGAAAGAGAAAATGAGAAAGAGATATAGAGGAAGAATCGACCTCAGTATTTGACTGGTACTCTTTTTATCGACCTCGAAAGGATGAAAGGCAAAGTTGACCTCGGCGGGATTTGAACTGAAAGAATAGTGCGCCGAAATGAATACTACAAAGCATTCTATCCGACATTCAAACGACTATACCGAATTACAATTACTCTAATAGGAACCTATTGCCATTACAGGGAAGGATAAATAACTACTTAAAGAACAGGTATGTTGTCCGATAGTTTATACTAACCATTCCACAAAGTTCATCCAATTCTATTAAAAATCAGTTTAATTTACGCAAAGAAAAGAAAACAAAAAAAAATGCATCATCGTTATCTATAGAAATATGCTCTTTTAAATCTAATATATAATTGTTTCTACTTTTGGCACAAGGCCAGCAATTACCCAGTGTATTACTGGTACTTTATTTTATCGACCCGGATGAAAGGCAAAGTTAACCTCGGCGGGATTTGAACTCAGAACGTAAAGGGACGTAACTATGCTAGAAAGCATGGCGTCCGACCCTTTATCGATACTGCCAATATACCACCGCCTGCTGCCAATCTATAATACAGCATACTTTGTTGCTATCACACACCAGACTACGCCAACACAACAACAACAACAATGACTACGACGACGAGGCGGAGGAGGGGGAGGGGGAGAAGGAGGAGAAGGAGAAGAAGAAGAAGAAGAAGAAGAAGAAGAAGAAGAAGAAGAAGAAGAAGATTTGGGAAATGAACAAAGAGGAATGGAAGTTATTCCAGTTGCTGTTAGAATCCTTGGTGTGGCAATGAAGAAAATCAAAAATTTCATTTCAAAGATTAGTGTAGAAATTTGACCGGAGTTGCTGCAAAAGACTGCTCTTGGGAACAACCAGGATTTTGAGAAAGGTGCTAGAAATGTAGGAGCATGAACTTGGTCATATGTTACGACTTACTTCTTAAATTCGATGACATAAGATCTGTCTGAGTTCGATGTATTAATGGTTTCTAATTTAGGCACAAGGCCGTCAATTTGGTACTTTATTTTATCGACCCCGTTAGGATGAAAGGCAAAGCTAACCTCGGTGGGATTTGAACTCAGATCGTCAAGGGCCGTAACTCTATGCCGCAAAACATGTTGCTCGACACTCTACCGATACTGCCAATCCACCACCCTTTTAATGTAATAATTGTTTCTACGTTAGGCACAAGGCCAGCAATTACCCAGTGCATTACTGGTACTTTATTTTATCGACCCCGTAATGATGAAAGGCAAAGTTAACCTCGGCGGGATTTGAACTCAGACTGTAAAGGGACGTAACTTTTAATGTAATAATGGTTTCTGATGTAGTCACAAGGCCAACAATTTTGTGGGTAGGGGAAAGTCGATTAAATCACTCCAGTGTGTTACTGGTACTTTATTTTATCAGCCCCGAAAGGATGAAAGGCAAAGTTCGATGTAATAATTGTTTCTACATTTGGCACAAGGACAGCAATTACTCCAGTACATTACTGGTACCTTATTTTATCGACCCGATAAGGATGAAAGGCAAAGTTAACCTCGGGGAGATATGAAATCAGAACGTAAAAGGCAATAACTCTATGCTACAAAGCATAGTGTTGACGCTCCACCGATAGTGCCAATCCAACGCCCTAAAGTTCGATTGGGGGAGAGGAGAAAGTCGATTACACCGAGCTCAGTACTTAACTAGTACTTTATTTTATCGACCTAAAAAGCATGAAAGGTCAAGTTGACCTCAGAACGTAAAGGGCCGCAACATATGCCACTAAGCAGTTGTCCGACGTTCCTACGTCTCTGCCAATCGAAAAAACATACCACATTTGTGACACAGAAATCTATAAATTCCTTTTTCTAAACAAAAGTTTCTAAATTAATATTTTGAACTGATAACTTAGTGCAGACCTCAGATATATAAAACATAATATATATAATTGTTTCTACTTTTGGCACAAAGCCAGCAATTACCCCAGTACATTACTGGTACTTTATTTTATCGACCCCCGTAAGGATGAAAGGCAAAGTTAACCTCGACGGGATTTGAACTCAGACCATAAAGGGAGGTAACTCTTTGCTGCAAAGCATGGCGTCAGACCTTCTACAGATACTGCCAATCCACAGCCTAAATATATATAATAAGATATCGTAAACCAATTCATTTCATAAATAAATTCATAGCCGCTTATACAGCACTAAATCCTAAATACTATACATACAACCGAATGAGACGCATTCATATTTATATATCATGGTCACGATTTATGCTTAAATTTATAAAATTAGATTTATATATATATATATATATATGAATACCCCATTTTTACTTTGTAAAAAAAAGTAGTTCTAGTTGATCGCGTTGTGCACATATAAGTGTATATTTTATCTATCTATCTATCTATCTATCTATCTATCTATCTATCTATCTATCTATCTATCTATCTATCTATCTATCTCTCGGTGAAACTCTAGGCGTAGAGGAAGATGAACTGGCCAGTCTGTTCGGTAGGACCTTCCGCCCGGGACCGATGGACAACTTCCAAAAGTCCCTGGCCTGGCAGTGCTACCGAGGAGCTCTACCAGTTCGAGACAAGCTCTACAGACATGGGCGCCCGGGCAGGGACCCTGCAAAAAAGATCTGTCCGAGGTGCGTGCGAGACGAAGAAACCGTCGCGCACGCATTCATACACTGCCCGGGCGTCACTGACCTGTGGGGCTATGTAGAACGACTATTGTCGCGGGTGGGACCAATCCAGTTGACCACCGAGTCCATTGTCATGATCAAACCGCCACCCTCCATCAAAAACGAAGGAGAGGCGGTTTTCCTTTGTGTGATAGCTATGGCGAAAGAGGTTGTATGGTGGACAAGGTTGAAAGGGCTGAGGTCAGACACCTTTCTCTCCAGCCAACAACTGATTCTTTTTTCCAAATACCACTTTGGAAGAAGAATCAGGATGGAGAGAGAGGTGCTGTACCCCAGCAAGTTTTATGAAAGGTGGGTGAAAGTGGCGAGAATGGCCCGAGTGAATGGGCCTTCTCTCTATATCAGCCTGTAGGTTGAGGAAAAGGAGGAGGAGAGGAAAGGAGTACAAGCTCTTCATACTCCTGGAGATGAGGGTTGCACATTTTTTTTCGGGGGTATGTGTTACCCATATAAACTGTCTCCCTCTATTGGGGAAAATCGACTAACTTTTAAATTCCATCTGTGATAACATTTTACACGTTTTTATTGTATGTAAACTTCTCCCTTTGTATTTGTCCCCTTGTTTTGTGCCCCTGTGGCTAATAAAGAAATATATCTATCTACACACATTTTTTTTTTCAAATACCACTTTGGAAGAAGAATCAGGATGGAGAGAGAGGTACTGTACCCCAGCAAGTTTTATGAAAGGTGGGTGAAAGTGGCGAGAATGGCCCGAGTGAATGGGCCTTCTCTCTATATCAGCCTGTAGGTTGAGGAAAAGGAGGAGGAGAGGAAAGGAGTACAAACTCTTCGTACTACTGGAGGTTGCACATTTTTTTCGGGGGTATGTGTTACCCATATGAACTGTCTCCCCCTATTGGGGAAAATCGACTAATTTTTTAAATTGCATTTGTGATAATATTTTACACGTTTTTATTATATGTACTCTTCCCCCTTTGTATTTGTCCCCTTCTTTTGTGCCCCTGTGGCTAATAAAGAAACATATCTATCTATCTACACACACATATATATTATATTATATTATATCATATTATCATATCATATCATATCATATCATATCATATCATATCATATCATATCATATCATATCATATCATATCATATCATATCATATCATATCATATCATATCATATATCATATCATATCATATATCATATCTCATATCATATCATATCATATCATATCATATCATATCATATCATATCATATCATATCATATCATATCATATCATATCATATCATATCATATCATATCATATCATATCATATCATATCATATCATATCATATCATATCATATCATATCATATCATATCATATCATATCATATCATATCATATCATATCATATCATATCATATATCATATCATATCATATCATATCATATCATATCATATCATATCATATCATATCATATCATATCATATCATATCATATCATATCATATCATATCATATCATATCATATCATATCATATCATATCATATCATATCATATCATATCATATCATATCATATCATATCATATCATATCATATCATATCATATCATATCATATCATATCATATCATATCATATCATATCATATCATATCATATCATATCATATCATATCATATCATATCATATCATATCATATCATATCATATCATATCATATCATATCATATCATATCATATCATATCATATCATATCATATCATATCATATCATATCATATCATATCATATCATATCATATCATATCATATCATATCATATCATATCATATCATATCATATCATATCATATCATATCATATCATATCATATCATATCATATCATATCATATCATATCATATCATATCATATCATATCATATCATATCATATCATATCATATCATATCATATCATATCATATCATATCATATCATATCATATCATATCATATTATAGTAAGAGCGGTGGATTGACAGTATCAGTAGAGGGTCGGACGCCATGCTTTCCAGCATAGTTACGTCCCTTTACGATCTGAGGTTGACTTTGCCTTTCATCCTTATGGGGTCGATAAAATAAAGTACCAGTAATGCACTGGGTAATTGCTGGCCTTGTGCCTAAAGTAGAGACAATTACATTATAGTATTTTTTTAAAATAATAATAGGAAAGTTATTTTACATATCTCATTCATATTGAATATTATATATGTATATATATGTGGTGTGTGTGCGTGTGCGTGCGTGTGTGTGTGTGTGTGTGTGTGTGTGTGTGTGTGTGTGTGTGTGTGTGTGTGTGTGTGTGTGTGTGTGTGTGTGTGTGTGTGTGTGTGTGTGTGTGTGTGTGTGTGTGTGTGTGTGTTGTGCTTGCTTACCTGACTCGCGTACAAACTCATGAAGCTATTTCTCGAATTTTCGAATGTAAAATAATTACACTGATATATTTCATTGCGTTGAATGGAATCAATGAAAATATTTTCCCCTTCATACACGGCATACACTTACATATACTGTACGTATTATAGTTAACGAACATTTTAAAATTACAAAACCGTTCTGTAATTATTGGAAGTATTGGGAGAGCGTCGGATGACATATTTTGTGGCATATAGCTGTCTCTTTAAGTTCTGAGTTCAAATCTCGCAGAGGTTAGCTTCGCCTTTTATTCTTAGAGGGACGATTAAATAAAGTATCAGTAAAGTATTGGGGTCGATTTAATCGACCCCTCCTCCGCCGCCAATTGCTGGCCTTGTGCCTAAATCAGAAACCATTATTATTTGGATGTTAGGTGTTTGTCTCCTGTTTGTACAAGCTGGCTCCATGTTTCTCACAAAGACATCAAGAGATGGCATGTTGTAACTGATAAGTTCAAGTAAGTTATAAGTTCATGATGTCTAGGATAGCTGATAATTGCCATGTTTTGGGAGAAGAATGTATTTCGGTGTTAGGGATTTGTGTTTTAATTGTGTGCCTTGTGTTCGAGAGAAGTATTGTTCTAGAAAATGTCTGTCAAAACAAGAAAATTATAAGCTTGTTTAAAATAACTTGTTTGATGCTAAAATGATAGTATGACATTAAAATAACGATAAAAAGTATTTGCTATTATGTACTTTTAACAGTGCTGTTGATCATATGTGGTAAAATATTGTTTAGAGTTACATTAGAATTACAGTATTTTTCGTAGGATATGATCAGTTCCAATTCTTCCATTTAGGGATTTCCTGAGATTTGAGATAATAATTATCCCTTTTGCTATTGTTCCTAAGAAACCAACAACCACGGATATTGTTTGAGTATTAAGTTCTACTTTTTGGTAGGTCTTGACATAGACATCTATATCAAGTGGGACAGTCCTATTGTTGATAGGTGTTGACAGATACATCTATATCAAGTGGGACAGTCCTATTGTTGGTAGGTGTTGTCATAGACATCTATATCAATTGGGACAGTCCTATTGTTGGTTGGTGTTGACATAGATATCTATATCAAGTGGGACAGTCCTATTGTTGGTTGGTGTTGACATAGACATCTATATCAAGTGGGACAGTCCTATTGTTGGTAGGTGTTGACATAGACATCTATATCAAGTGGGACAGTCCTCTTGTTGATAGGTGTTGACAGATACATCTATATCAAGTGGGACAGTCCTATTGTTGGTAGGTGTTGTCATAGACATCTATATCAATTGGGACAGTCCTATTGTTGGTTGGTGTTGACATAGATATCTATATCAAGTGGGACAGTCCTATTGTTGGTAGGTGTTGACATAGACATCTATATCAAGTGGGACAGTCCTATTGTTGGTAGGTGTTGACAGATACATCTATATCAAGTGGGACAGTCCTATTGTTGTTAGGTGTTGACATTGATATCTATATCAAGTGGGACAGTCCTATTGTTGGTAGGTGTTGACATAGACATCTATATCAAGTGGGACAGTCCTATTGTTGGTAGGTGTTGACAAAGACATCTATATCAAGTGGGACAGTCCTATTGTTGGTAGGTGTTGACATAGACATCTATATCAAGTGGGACAATCCTATTGTTGGTAGGTGTTGACATAGACATCTATATCAAGTGGGACAGTCCTATTGTTGGTAGGTGTTGACAGATACATCTATATCAAGTGGGACAATCCTATTGTTGGTAGGTGTTGACAGATACATCTATATCAAGTGGGACAGTCCTATTGTTGGTAGGTGTTGACATAGACATATATATCAAGTGGGACAGTCCTATTGTTGGTAGGTGTTGACATAGACATCTATATCAAGGGGGACAATCCTATTGTTGGTAGGTGTTGACAGATATATCTATATCAAGTGGGACAGTCCTATTGTTGGTAGGTGTTGACATAGACATCTATATCAAGTGGGACTGTCCTATTGTTGATAGCTGTTGACATATACATCTATATCAAGTGGGACAGTCCTATTGTTGGTAGGTGTTGACATAGACATATATATCCAGTGGGACAGTCCTATTGTTGGTAGGTGTTGACAGATACATCTATATCAAGTGGGATAGTCCTATTGTTACTAGGTGTTGACATAGACATCTATATTAAGTGGGACAGTCCTATTATTGTTGGTAGGTGTTGACATAGACATCTATATCAAGTGGGACAGTCCTATTGGTGGTAGGTGTTGACAGATATATCTATATCAAGTGGGACAGTCCTATTGTTGGTAGGTGTTGACATAGACATATATATCAAGTGGGACAGTCCTATTATTGTTGGTAGGTGTTGACATAGACATCTATATCAAGTGGGATAGTCCTATTGTTGGTAGGTGTTGACATAGACATCTATATCAAGTGGGACAATCCTATTGTTGGTAGGTGTTGACAGATACATCTATATCAAGTGGGACAGTCCTATTGTTGGTAAGTGTTGACATAGACATCTATATCAAGTGGGACAGTCCTATTGTTGGTAGGTGTTGACATAAACATCTATATCAAGTGGGACAGTCCTATTGTAGGTAGGTGTTGACAGATACATCTATATCAATTGGGACAGTCCTATTGTTGGTAGGTGTTGACATAGACATCTATATAAAGTGGGACAGTTCTATTGTTGGTAGGTGTTGACAGATATATCTATATCAAGTGGGACAGTCCTATTGTTGGAAGGTGTTGACATAGACATATATATCAAGTGGGACAGTCCTATTATTGTTGGTAGGTGTTGACATAGACATCTAAATCAAGTGTGACAGTCCTATTGTTGATAGGTGTTGACAGATACATCTATATCAAGTGGGACAATCCTATTGTTGGTAGGTGTTGACAGATACATCTATACCAAGTGGGACAGTCCTATTGTTGGTAGGTGTTGACGTAGACATCTATATCAAGTGGGACAGTCCTATCGTTGGTAGGTGTTGACATAGACATCTATATCAAGTGGGACAGTCCTATTGTTAGTAGGTGTTGACATAGATATATATATCAAGTGGGACAATCCTACTGTTGGTAGGTGTTGACATAGACATCTATATCAAATGGGACAGTCCTATTGTTGGTAGGTGTTGACATAGACATCTATATCAAGTGGGACAGACCTATTGTTGGTAGGTGTTGACATAGACATATATATCAAGTGGGACAATCCTATTTTTGGTAGGTGTTGACAGATACATCTATATCAAGTGGGACAGTCCTATTGTTAGTAGGTGTTGACATAGACATCTATATAAAGTGGGACAATCCTATTCTTGGTAGGTGTTGACAGATACATCTATATCAAATCGGACAGTCCTATTGTTGGTAGGTGTTGACAGATACATCTATATATAGTGGGACAGTCCTATTGTTTGTAGGTGATGACATAGACATCTATATCAAGTGGGACAGTCCTATAGTTGGTATGTGTTGACAGATACATCTATATCAAGTGGGACAGTCCTATTGTTGGTAGGTGTTGACATAGACATCTATATCAAGTGGGACAGTCCTATTGTTGGTAGGTGTTGACATAGACATCTATATCAAGTGGGACAATCCTATTGTTGGTAGGTGTTGACAGATACATCTATATCAAGTGGGACAGTCCTCTTGTTGGTAGGTGTTGACATAGACATCTGTATGAAGTGGGATAGTCCTATTGTTGGTAGGTGTTGACAGATACATCTATATCAAGTGGGACAGTCCTATTGTTGGAAGGTGTTGACATAGACATCTATATAAAGTGGGACAATCCTATTGTAGGTAGGTGTTGACAGATACATCTAAATAAGTGGGACAGTCCTATTATGTGTAGGTGTTGATATAGACATCTATATCAAGTGGGACAATTCTATTTTTGGTAGGTGTTGATATAGATATCTATATCAAGTGAGACAGTCCTATTGTGGGTAGGTGTTGACATAGACATCTATATCAAGTGTGACAATCCTATTGTTGGTAGGTGTTGACATAGACATCTATATCAAGTGGGACAGTCCTCTTGTTGGTAGGTGTTGACATAGACATCTATATCAAGTGCGATAGTCCTATTGTTGGTAGGTGTTGACATAGACATCTATATCAAGTGGGACAGTCCTAATGTTGGTAGGTGTTGACATAGATATCTATATCAAGTGGGGCAGTCCTATTGTTGGTAGGTGTTGACATAGACATCTATATCAAGTGGGACAGTCCTATTGTTGGTAGGTGTTGACAGATACATCTATATCAAGTGGGAAAATCCTATTGTTGGTAAGTGTTGACATAGACATATATATCAAAAGGGACAGTCCTATTGTTGGTAGGTGTTGACATAGACATCTATATGAAGTGGGACAGTCCTATTGTTGGTAGGTGTTGACAGATACATATATATCAAGTGGGACAGTCCTATTGGTGGTAGGTGTTGACAGATACATCTATATCAAGTGGGACATTCCTCTTTTTGGTAGGTGTTGACAGATACATCTATATGAAGTGGGACAGTCCTATTGTTAGTAGGTGTCGACATAGACATCTATATGAAGTGGGATAGTCCTATTGTTGGTAGGTGTTGACAGATACATCTATATCAAGTGGGACAGTCCTATTGTTGGTAGGTATTGACATAGACATCTATATCAATTGGGACAGTCCTATTGTTGGTAGGTGTTGACATAGACATATATATCAAGTGGGACAGTCCTATTGTTGGTAGGTGTTGACATAGACATCTATATCAAGTGGGACACTCCTATTGTTGGTAGGTGTTGACATAGACATCTATATCAAGTGGGACAGTCCTCTTGTTGGTAGGTGTTGACATAGACATCTATATCAAGTGGGACAGTCCCATTGTTGGTAGGTGTTGACAGATACAACTATATCAAGTGGTACAGTCCTATTGTTGGTAGGAGTTGACATAGACATCTATACCAAGTGGGACAGTCCTATTGTTGGTAGGTGTTGACATAGACATCTATATCAAGTGGGACAGTCCTATTGTTGGTAGGTGTTGACATAGACATCTATATCAAATGGGACAGTCCTATTGTTGGTAGGTGTTGACATAGACATCTATATCAAGTGGGACAGTCCTATTGTTGGTAGGTGTTGACAGATACATCTATATGAAGTGGGACAGTCCTATTGTTAGTAGGTGTTGACATAGACATCTATATAAAGTGGGATAGTCCTATTGTTGGTAGGTGTTGACAGAAACATCTATATAAAGTGGGACAGTCCTATTGTTGGTAGGTGTGACAGATATATCTATATCAAGTGGGACAGTCCTATTGTTGGTAGGTGTTGACATAGACATCTATATGAAGTGGGATAGTCCAATTGTTGGTAGGTGTTGACAGATACATCTATATCAAGTGGGACAGTCCTATTGTTGGAAGGTGTTGACATAGACATCTATATAAAATGGGACAATCCTATTGTAGGTAGGTGTTGACTGATACAGCTATATAAGTGGGACAGTCCTATTATGTGTAGGTGTTGACATAGACATCTATATCAAGTGAGACAGTCCTATTGTGGGTAGGTGTTGACGTAGACATCTATATCAAGTGGGACAATCCTATTGTTGGTAGGTGTTGACATAAACATCTATATCAAGTGGGACAGTGCTATTGTTGGTAGGTGTTGACATAGACATCTATATCAAGTGGGACAGTCCTATTGTTGGTAGGTGTTCAGAGATACATCTATATCAAGTGGGACAGTCCTCTTGTTGGTAGGTGTTGACATAGACATCTATATCAAGTGCGATAGTCCTATTGTTGGTAGGTGTTGACATAGACATCTATATCAATTGGGACAGTCCTATTGTTCGTAGGTGTTGACAGATACATCTATATAAATGGGCCAGTCCTATTGTGTGTAGGTGTTGACATAGACATCTATATCAAGTGGGACAGTCCTCTTGTTGGTAGGTGTTGACATAGACATCTATATCAAGTGGGACAATCCTATTGTTGGTAGGTGTTGACAGATACATCTATATAAATGGGCCAGTCCTATTGTTGGTAGGTGTTGACATAGACATCTATATCAAGTGGGACAGTCCTCTTGTTGGTAGGTGTTGACATAGACATCTATATAAAGTGGGACAGTCCTATTGTTGATAGGTGTTGACATAGACATCTATATCAAGTGGGACAGTCCTATTGCTGGTAGGTGTTGACAGATACATCTATATCAAGTGGGACAGCCCTATTGTTGGTAGGTGTTGACAGATACATCTATATCAAGTGGGACAGTCCTATTGTTGGTAGGTGTTGACAGATACATCTATATCAAGTGGGACAGTCCTATTGTTGGTAGGTGTTGACATAGACATCTATATCAAGTGGGACAGTCCTCTTGTTGGTAGGTGTTGACATAGACATCTATATCAAGTGGGACAGTCCTATTGTTTGTTGGTGTTGACAGATATATCTATATCAAGTGGGACAGTCCTATTGTTGGTAGGTGTTGGCAGATACATCTATATCAAGTGGGACAGTCCTATTGTTGGTAGGTGTTGACATAGACATCTATATCAAGTGGGACAGTCCTATTGTTGGTAGGTGTTGACATATACATCTATATCAAGTGGGACAGTCCTCTTGTTGGTAGGTGTTGACAGATACATCTATATCAAGTGGGACAGTACTGTTGTTGTTAGGTGTTGACATAGACATATATATCAAGTGGGACAGTCCTATTGTTGGTAGGTGTTGACAGATACATCTATATCAAGTGGGACAGTCCTAATGTTGGTAGGTGTTGACATAGACATCTATATCAAGTGGAACAATCCTATTGTTGGTAGGTGTTGACAGATACATCTATATAAAGTGGGACAGTCCTATTGTTGGTAGGTGTTGACAGATACATCTATATCAAGTGGGACAGTCCTATTGTTGGTAGGTGTTGACATAGACATCTAGATCAAGTGGGACAGTCCTATTGTTGGTAGGTGTTGACATAGTCATCTATATCAAGTGGGACAGTCCTATTTTTCGTAGGTGTTGACAGATACATCTATATGAAGTGGGACAGTCCTATTGTTGGTAGGTGTTGACAGATACATCTATATCAAGTGGGACAGTCCTATTGTTGGTAGGTGTTGACATAGACATCTATATCAAGTGGGACAATCCTATTGTTGGTAGGTGTTGACAGATACATCTACATAAGTGGGACAGTCCTATTGTGTGTAGGTGTTGACAGATACATCTATATCAAGTGGGACAGTCCTATTTTTGGTAGGTGTTGACAGATACATCTATATGAAGTGGGACAGTCCTATTGTTAGTAGGTGTTGACATAGACATCTATATAAAGTGGGATAATCCTATTGTTGGTAGGTGTTGACAGATACATCTATATCAAATGGGACAGTCCTATTGTGTGTAAGTGTTGACATAGACATCTATATCAAGTGGGACAGTCCTCTTGTTGGTAGGTGTTGACATAGACATCTATATCAAGTGGGACAGTCCTATTGTTGCTAGGTGTTGAGATAGACATCTATATCAAGTGGGACAGTCCTATTGTTGGTAGGTGTTGACATAGACATCTTTATCAAGTAGGACAATCCTATTGTTGGTAGGTGTTGACAGATACATCTATATAAGTGGGACAGTCCTATTGTGTGTAGGCGTTGACATTGACATCTATATCAAGTGGGACAATCCTATTGTTGGTAGGTGTTGACAGATACATCTATATCCAGTGGGACAGTCCTATTGTTGGTAGGTGTTGACAGATACATCTATATCAAGTGGGACAGTCCTATTTTTCGTAGGTGTTGACAGATACATCTATATGAAGTGGGACAGTCCTATTGTTAGTAGGTGTTGACGTAGACATCTATATAAAGTGGGACAATCCTATTGTTGGTAGGTGTTGACAGATACATTTATATAAGTGGGACAGTCCTATTGTGTGTAGGTTTGAAAGATACATCTATATCAAGTGGGACAGTCCTATTGTTGGTAGGTGTTGACAGATATATCTATATCAAGTGGGACAGTCCTATTGTTGGTAGGTGTTGACATACATATCTATATCAAGTGGGACAATCCTATTGTTGGTAGGTGTTGACATAGACATCTATATCAAGTGGGATAGTCCTATTGTTGGTAGGTGTTGACAGATACATCTATATCAAGTGGGACAGCCCTATTGTTGGTAGGTGTTGACAGATACATCGATATCAAGTGGGACAATCCTATTGTTGGTAGGTGTTGACAGATACATCTATATCAAGTGGGACAGTCCTATTGTTGGTAGGTGTTGACAGATACATCTATATCAAGTGGGACAGTACTACTGTTGGTAGAGGTTGACAGATATATCTATATCAAGTGGGACAGTCCTATTGTTGGTAGGTGTTGACAGATACATCTATATCAAGTGGGACAGTCCTATTGTTGGTAGGTGTTGACATATACATCTATATCAAGTGGGACAGTCCTCTTGTTGGTAGGTGTTGACAGATACATCTATATCAAGTGGGACAGTACTGTTGTTGTTAGGTGTTGACATAGACATATATATCAAGTGGGACAGTCCTATTGTTGGTAGGTGTTGACAGATACATCTATATCAAGTGGGACAGTCCTAATGTTGGTAGGTGTTGACATAGACATCTATATCAAGTGGAACAATCCTATTGTTGGTAGGTGTTGACAGATACATCTATATAAAGTGGGACAGTCCTATTGTTGGTAGGTGTTGACAGATACATCTATATCAAGTGGGACAGTCCTATTGTTGGTAGGTGTTGACATAGACATCTAGATCAAGTGGGACAGTCCTATTGTTGGTAGGTGTTGACATAGTCATCTATATCAAGTGGGACAGTCCTATTTTTCGTAGGTGTTGACAGATACATCTATATGAAGTGGGACAGTCCTATTGTTGGTAGGTGTTGACAGATACATCTATATCAAGTGGGACAGTCCTATTGTTGGTAGGTGTTGACATAGACATCTATATCAAGTGGGACAATCCTATTGTTGGTAGGTGTTGACAGATACATCTACATAAGTGGGACAGTCCTATTGTGTGTAGGTGTTGACAGATACATCTATATCAAGTGGGACAGTCCTATTTTTGGTAGGTGTTGACAGATACATCTATATGAAGTGGGACAGTCCTATTGTTAGTAGGTGTTGACATAGACATCTATATAAAGTGGGATAGTCCTATTGTTGGTAGGTGTTGACAGATACATCTATATCAAATGGGACAGTCCTATTGTGTGTAAGTGTTGACATAGACATCTATATCAAGTGGGACAGTCCTCTTGTTGGTAGGTGTTGACATAGACATCTATATCAAGTGGGACAGTCCTATTGTTGCTAGGTGTTGAGATAGACATCTATATCAAGTGGGACAGTCCTATTGTTGGTAGGTGTTGACATAGACATCTTTATCAAGTAGGACAATCCTATTGTTGGTAGGTGTTGACAGATACATCTATATAAGTGGGACAGTCCTATTGTGTGTAGGCGTTGACATTGACATCTATATCAAGTGGGACAATCCTATTGTTGGTAGGTGTTGACAGATACATCTATATCCAGTGGGACAGTCCTATTGTTGGTAGGTGTTGACAGATACATCTATATCAAGTGGAACAGTCCTATTTTTCGTAGGTGTTGACAGATACATCTATATGAAGTGGGACAGTCCTATTGTTAGTAGGTGTTGACGTAGACATCTATATAAAGTGGGACAATCCTATTGTTGGTAGGTGTTGACAGATACATTTATATAAGTGGGACAGTCCTATTGTGTGTAGGTTTTGACATAGACATCTATATCAAGTGGGACAATCCTATTGTTGGTAGGTGTTGACAGATACATCTATATCAAGTGGGACAGTCCTATTGTTGGTAGGTGTTGACATAGACATCTATATCAAGTGGGACAATCCTATTGTTGGTAGGTGTTGACAGATACATCTATATAAGTGGGACAGTCCTATTGTGTGTAGGTTTTGACATAGACATCTATATCAAGTGGGACAATCCTATTGTTGGTAGGTGTTGACATAGACATCTATATCAAGTGGGATAGTCCTCTTGTTGGTAGGTGTTGACAGATACATCTATATCAATTGGGACAGTCCTATTGTTGGTAGGTGTTGACATAGACATCTATATCAATTGGGACAGACCTATTGTTGGTAGGTGTTGACATAGACATCTATATCAAGTGGGACCGTCCTATTGTTGGTAGGTGTTGACAGATACATCTATATCAAGTTGGACAGTCCTATAGTTGGTAGGTTTGAAAGATATATCTATATCAAGTGGGACAGTCCTATTGTTGGTAGGTGTTGACAGATATATCTATATCAAGTGGGACAGTCCTATTGTTGGTAGGTGTTGACATACATATCTATATCAAGTGGGACAATCCTATTGTTGGTAGGTGTTGACATAGACATCTATATCAAGTGGGATAGTCCTATTGTTGGTAGGTGTTGACAGATACATCTATATCAAGTGGGACAGCCCTATTGTTGGTAGGTGTTGACAGATACATCTATATCAAGTGGGACAGTCCTATTGTTGGTAGGTGTTGACAGATATATCTATATCAAGTGGGACAGTCCTATTGTTGGTAGGTGTTGACATAGACATGTATATCAAGTGGGACAGTCCTATTGTTAGTAGGTGTTGACATAGACATGTATATCAAGTGGGACAATCCTATTGTTGGTAGGTGATGACAGATATATCTATATCAAGTGGGACAGTCCTATTGTTGGTAGGTGTTGACAGATACATCTATATCAAGTGGGACAGTCCTCTTTTTGGTAGGTGTTGACAGATACATCTATATGAAGTGGGACAGTCCTATTGTTAGTAGGTGTTGACATAGACATCTATATAAAGTGGGATAGTCCTATTGTTGGTAGGTGTTGACAGATACATCTATATCAAATGGGACAGTCCTATTGTGTGTAAGTGTTGACATAGACATCTATATCAAGTGGGACAGTCCTCTTGTTGGTAGGTGTTGACATAGACATCTATATCAAGTGGGACAGTCCTATTGTTGGTAGGTGTTGACATAGACATCTATATCAAGTGGGACAGTCCTATTGTTGGTAGGTGTTGACATAGACATCTATATCAAGTGGGACAATCCTATTGTTGGTAGGTGTTGACAGATACATCTATATAAGTGGGACAATCCTATTGTGTGTAGGTGTTGACATAGACATCTATATCAAGTGGGACAATCCTATTGTTGGTAGGTGTTGACATAGACATCTATATCAAGTGGGACAGTCCTCTTGTTGGTAGGTGGTGACAGATACTTCTATATCAATTGGGACAGTCCTATTGTTGGTAGGTGTTGACATAGACATCTATATGAAGTGGGACAATCCTATTATTGGTAGGTGTTGACAGATACATCTATATCAAGTGGGACAGTCCTATTGTCGGTAGGTGTTGACAGATATATCTATATCAAGTAGGACAGTCCTATTGTTGGTAGGTGTTGACAGATACATCTATATCAAGTGGGACAGTCCTATTGTTGGTAGGTGTTGACATAGACATCTATATCAAGTGGGACAGTCCTATTGTTGGTAGGTGTTGACAGATACATCTATATCAAGTGGGATTGTCCTATTGTTGGTAGGTGTTGACAGATACATCTATATAAGTGGCACAGTCCTATTGTGTGTAAGTGTTGAATTAGACATCTATATCAAGTGGGACAGTCCTCTTGTTGGTAGGTGTTGACATAGACATCTATATCAAGTGGGAGAGTCCTATTGTTGGTAGGTGTTGACATAGACATCTATATCAAGTGGGACAGTCCTATTGTTGGTAGGTGTTGACAGATACATCTATATCAAGTGGGACAGTCCTATTGTTGGTAGGTGTTGACATAGACATCTATATCAAGTGGGACAGTCCTATTGTTGGTAGGTGTTGACAGATACATCTATATAAATGGGCCAGTCCTATTGTGTGTAGGTGTTGACATAGACATCTATATCAAGTGGGACAGTCCTCTTGTTGGTAGGTGTTGACATAGACATCTATATAAAGTGGGACAGTCCTATTGTTGATAGGTGTTGACATAGACATCTATATCAAATGGGTCAGTCCTATTGTTGATAGGTGTTGACATAGACATCTATATCAAGTGGGACAGTCCTATTGCTGGTAGGTGTTGACAGATACATCTATATCAAGTGGGACAGCCCTATTGTTGGTAGGTGTTGACAGATACATCTATATCAAGTGGGACAGTCCTATTGTTGGTAGGTGTTGACAGATACATCTATATCAAGTGGGACAGTCCTATTGTTGGTAGGTGTTGACAGATACATCTATATCAAGTGGGACAGTCCTATTGTTGGTAGGTGTTGACATAGACATCTATATCAAGTGGGACAGTCCTCTTGTTGGTAGGTGTTGACATAGACATCTATATCAAGTGGTACAGTCCTATTGTTTGTTGGTGTTGACAGATATATCTATATCAAGTGGGACAGTCCTATTGTTGGTAGGTGTTGACAGATACATCTATATCAAGTGGGACAGTCCTATTGTTGGTAGGTGTTGACATAGACATCTATATCAAGTGGGACAGTCCTATTGTTGGTAGGTGTTGACATATACATCTATATCAAGTGGGACAGTCCTCTTGTTGATAGGTGTTGACAGATACATCTATATCAAGTGGGACAGTACTATTGTTGTTAGGTGTTGACATAGACATATATATCAAGTGGGACAGTCCTATTGTTGGTAGGTGTTGACAGATACATCTATATCAAGTGGGACAGTCCTAATGTTGGTAGGTGTTGACATAGACATCTATATCAAGTGGAACAATCCTATTGTTTGTAGGTTTTGACAGATACATCTATATAAAGTGGGACAGTCCTATTGTTGGTAGGTGTTGACAGATACATCTATATCAAGTGGGACAGTCCTATTGTTGGTAGGTGTTGACATAGACATCTATATCAAGTGGGACAGTCCTATTGTTGGTAGGTGTTGACATAGTCATCTATATCAAGTGGGACAGTCCTATTTTTCGTAGGTGTTGACAGATACATCTATATGAAGTGGGACAGTCCTATTGTTGGTAGGTGTTGACAGATACATCTATATCAAGTGGGACAGTCCTATTGTTGGTAGGTGTTGACATAGACATCTATATCAAGTGGGACAATCCTATTGTTGGTAGGTGTTGACAGATACATCTATATAAGTGGGACAGTCCTATTGTGTGTAGGTGTTGACAGATACATCTATATCAAGTGGGACAGTCCTATTTTTGGTAGGTGTTGACAAATACATCTATATGAAGTGGGACAGTCCTATTGTTAGTAGGTGTTGACATAGACATCTATATAAAGTGGGATAGTCCTATTGTTGGTAGGTGTTGACAGATACATCTATATCAAATGGGACAGTCCTATTGTGTGTAAGTGTTGACATAGACATCTATATCAAGTGGGACAGTCCTCTTGTTGGTAGGTGTTGACATAGACATCTATATCAAGTGGGACAGTCCTATTGTTGGTAGGTGTTGAGATAGACATCTATATCAAGTGGGACAGTCCTATTTTTGGTAGGTGTTGACATAGACATCTTTATCAAGTAGGACAATCCTATTGTTGGTAGGTGTTGACAGATACATCGATATCAAGTGGGACAATCCTATTGTTGGTAGGTGTTGACAGATACATCTATATCAAGTGGGACAGTCCTATTGTTGGTAGGTGTTGACAGATACATCTATATCAAGTGGGACAGTCCTATTGTTGGTAGGTGTTGACAGATACATCTATATCAAGTGGGACAGTCCTATTGTTAGTAGGTGTTGACATAGACATGTATATCAAGTGGGACAGTCCTATTGTTGGTAGGTGTTGACATAGACATCTATATCAAGTGGGACAATCCTATTGTTGTTAGGTGTTGAGAGATATATCTATATCAAGTGGGACAGTCCTATTGTTGGTAGGTGTTGACAGATACATCTATATCAAGTGGGACAGTCCTCTTGTTGGTAGGTGTTGACAGATACATCTATATGAAGTGGGACAGTCCTATTGTTGGTAGGTGTTGACATAGACATCTATATAAAGTGGGATAGTCCTATTGTTGGTAGGTGTTGACAGATACATCTATATCAAATGGGACAGTCCTACTGTGTGTAAGTGTTGACATAGACATCTATATCAAGTGGGACAGTACTCTTGTTGGTAGGTGTTGACATAGACATCTATATCAAGTGGGACAGTCCTATTGTTGGTAGGTGTTGACATAGACATCTCTATCAAGTGGGACAGTCCTACTGTTGGTAGGTGTTGACATAGCCATCTATATCAAGTGGGACAATCCTATTGTTGGTAGGTGTTGACAGATACATCTATATAAGTGGGACAATCCTATTGTGTGTAGGTGGTGACATAGACAACTATATCAAGTGGGACAATCCTATTGTTGGTAGGTGTTGACATAGACATCTATATCAAGTGGGACAGTCCTCTTGTTGGTAGGTTGTGACAGATACATCTATATCAATTGCGACAGTCCTATTGTTGGTAGGTGTTGACATAGACATCTATATCAAGTGGGACAATCCTATTATTGGTAGGTGTTGACAGATACATCTATATCAATTGGGACAGTCCTATTGTTGGTAGGTGTTGACAGATATATCTATATCAAGTAGGACAGTCCTATTGTTGGTAGGTGTTGACAGATACATCTATATCAAGTGGGACAGTCCTATTGTTGGTAGGTGTTGACATAGACATCTATATCAAGTGGGACAGTCCTATTGTTGGTAGGTGTTGACAGATACATCTATATCAAGTGGGATAGTCCTATTGTTGGTAGGTGTTGACAGATACATCTATATAAGTGGGACAGTCCTATTGTGTGTAAGTGTTGAATTAGACATCTATATCAAGTGGGACAGTCCTCTTGTTGGTAGGTGTTGACATAGACATCTATATCAAGTGGGAGAGTCCTATTGTTGGTAGGTGTTGACATAGACATCTATATCAAGTGGGACAGTCCTATTGTTGGTAGGTGTTGACAGATACATCTATATCAAGTAGGACAGTCCTATTGTTGGTAGGTGTTGACATAGACATCTATATCAAGTGGGACAATCCTATTGTTGGTAGGTGTTGACAGATACATCTATAACAAGTGGGACAGTCCTATTGTTGTTAGGTGTTGACATTGACATCTATATCAATTGGGACAGTCCTATTGTTGGTAGGTGTTTACATAGACATCTATATCAAGTGGGCCAGTCCTATTGTTGGTAGGTGTTGACAGATACATCTATATTAAGTGGGACAGGCCTATTGTTGGTAGGTGTTGACATAGACATCTATATCAAGTGGGACAGTCCTATTGTTGGTAGGTGTTGACATAGACATCTATATCAAGTGGGACAATCCTATTGTTGGTAGGTGTTGACAGATACATCTATATCAAGTGGGACAGTCCTATTGTTGGTAGAGGTTGACAGATATATCTATATCAAGTGGGACAGTCCTATTGTTGGTAGGTGTTGACAGATACATCTATATCAAGTGGGACGGACCTATTGTTGGTAGGTGTTGTCAGATATATCTATATCAAGTGGGACAGTCCTATTGTTGGTAGGTGTTGACATAGACATCTATATCAAGTTGGACAGTCCTATTGTTGGTAGGGTTTGACAGATACATCTATATCAAGTGGGACAGTCCTATTGTTGGTAGGTGTTGACATAGACATCTAAATCAAGTGGGACAGTCCTATTGTTGGTAGGTGTTGACATAGACATCTATATCAAAAGGGACAGTCCTATTGTTGGTAGGTGTTGGCAGATATATCTATATCAAGTGGGACAGTCCTATTGTTGGTAGCTGTTGACATAGACATCTATATCAAGTGGGACAATCCTATTGTTGGTAGGTGTTGACAGATACATCTATATCAAGTGGGACAGTGCTATTGTTGGTAGGTGTTGACATAGACATCTATATCAAGTGGGACAGTCCTATTGTTGGTAGGTGTTGACATAGACATCTATATAGAGTAGGACAGTCCTATTGTTGGTAGGTGTTGACATAGACATCTATATCAAAAGGGACAGTCCTACTGTTGGTAGGTGTTGACAGATACATCTATATCAAGTGGGACAGTGCTATTGTTGGTAGGTGTTGACATAGACATATATATCAAGTGGGACAGTCCTATTGTTGGTAGGTGTTGACATAGACATCTATATCAAGTGGGACAGTCCTCTTGTTGGTAGGTGTTGACAGATACATCTATATCAAGTGGGAGTGTCCTATTGTTGGTAGGTGTTGACATAGACATCTATATCAAGTGGGACAATCCGATTGTTGGTAGGTGTTGACAGATACATCTATATAAGTGGGACAGTCCTATTGGGTGTAGGTGTTGACAAAGACATCTATATCAAGTGGGACAATCCTATTGTTGGTAGGTGTTGACATAGACATCTATATCAAGTGGGACAGTCCTCTTGTTGGTAGGTGTTGACAGATACAATTATATCAATTGGGACAGTCCTATTGTTGGTAGGTGTTGACATAGACATCTATATCCATTGGGACAGTCCTATTGTTGGTAGGTGTTGACAGATACATCTATATCAAGTGGGACAGTTCTATTGTTGGTAGGTGTTGACAGATACATCTATATCAAGTGGGACAGTCCTATTGTTGTTAGGTGTTGACATAGATATCTATATCAAGTTGGACAATCCTATAGTTGGTAGGTGTTGACATAGACATCTATATCAAGTGGGACAGTCCTATTGTTGGTAGGTGTTGACATAGACATCTATATCAAGTGGGACAGTCCTATTGTTGGTAGGTGTTGACAGATACATCTATATCAAGTGGGACAGTCCTATAGTTGGTAGGTTTGAAATATACATCTATATCAAGTGGGACAGTCCTATTGTTGGTAGGTGTTGACAGATATATCTATATCAAGTGGGACAGTCCTATTGTTGGTAGGTGTTGACATAGATATCTATATCAAGTGGGACAATCCTATTGTTGGTAGGTGTTGACATAGATATCTATATCAAGTGGGATAGTCCTATTGTTGGTAGGTGTTGACAGATACATCTATATCAAGTGGGACACCCCTATTGTTGGTAGGTGTTGACAGATACACCGATATCAAGTGGGACAATCCTATTGTTGGTAGGTGTTGACAGATACATCTATATCAAGTGGGACAGTCCTATTGTTAGTAGGTGTTGACAGATACATCTATATCAAGTGGGACAGTACTATTGTTGGTAGAGGTTGACAGATATATCTATATCAAGTGGGACAGTCCTATCGTTGGTAGGTGTTGACAGATACATCTATATCAAGTGGGACAGTCCTATTGTTGGTAGGTGTTGACATAGACATCTATATCAAGTGGGACAGTCCTATTGTTGGTAGGTGTTGACATAGACATCCATACCAAGTGGGACAATCCTATTGTTGGTAGGTGTTGACAGATATATCTATATCTAGTGGGACAGTCCTATTGTTGGTAGGTGTTAACAGATACATCTATATCAAGTGGGACAGTCCTCTTGTTGGTAGGTGTTGACAGATACATCTATATGAAGTGGGACAGTCCTATTGTTACTAGGTGTTGACATGGACATCTATATAAAGTGGGATAGTCCCATTGTTGGTAGGTGTTGACAGATACATCTATATCAAATGGGACAGTCCTATTGTGTGTAAGTGTTGACATAGACATCTATATCAAGTGGGACAGTCCTCTTGTTGGTAGGTGTTGACATAGACATCTATATCAAGTGGGACAGTCCTATTGTTGGTAGGTGTTGACATAGACATCTATATCAAGTGGGACAGTCCTATTGTTGGTAGGTGTTGACATAGACATCTATATCAAGTGGGACAATCCTATTGTTGGTAGGTGTTGACAGATACATCTATATAAGTGGGACAATCCTATTGTGTGTAGGTGTTGACATAGACATCTATATCAAGTGGGACAATCCTATTGTTTGTAGGTGTTGACATAGACATCTATATCAAGTGGGACAGTCCTCTTGTTGGTAGGTGGTGACAGATACTTCTATATCAATTGGGACAGTCCTATTGTTGGTAGGTGTTGACATAGACATCTATATCAAGTGGGACAATCCTATTATTGGTAGGTGTTGACAGATACATCTATATCAAGTGGGACAGTCCTATTGTTGGTAGGGGTTGACAGATATATCTATATCAATAGGACAGTCCTATTGTTGGTAGGTGTTGACAGATACATCTATATCAAGTGGGACAGTCCTATTGTTGGTAGGTGTTGACAGATACATCTATATCAAGTGGGATAGTCCTATTGTTGGTAGGTGTTGACATAGACATCAATATCAAGTGGGACATTCCTATTGTTGGTAGGTGTTGACAAATACATCTATATCAAGTGGGGCAGTTCTATTGTTGGTAGGTGTTGACAGATACATCTATATCAAGTGGGACAGTCCTATTGTTGGTAGGTGTTGACAGATATATCTATATCAAGTGGGACAGTTCTATTGTTGGTAGGTGTTGACATAGATATCTATATCAAGTGGGACAGTCCTATTGTTGGTAGGTGTTGACAGATACATCTATATCAAGTGGGACAGTCCTATTGTTGGTAGGTGTTGACATAGACATCTATATCAAGTGGGACAGTCCTATTGTTGGTAGGTGTTGACATAGACATCTATATCAAGTGGGACAATCCTATTGTTGGTAGGTGTTGACAGATATATCTATATCAAGTGGGACAGTCCTATTGTTGGTAGGTGTTGACAGATACATCTATATCAAGTGGGACAGTCCTCTTGTTGGTAGGTGTTGACAGATACATCTATATGAAGTGGGACAGTCCTATTGTTAGTAGGTGTTGACATAGACATCTATATAAAGTGGGATAGTCCTATTGTTGGTAGGTGTTGACAGATACATCTATATCAAATGGGACAGTCCTATTGTGTGTAAGTGTTGACATAGACATCTATATCAAGTGGGACAGTCCTCTTGTTGGTAGGTGTTGACAGATACATCTATATAAGTGGGACAATCCTATTGTGTTTAGGTGTTGACATAGACATCTATATCAAGTGGGACAATCCTATTATTGGTAGGTGTTGACAGATACATCTATATCAAGTGGGACAGTCCTATTGTTGGTAGGTGTTGACAGATATATCTATAACAATAGGACCGTCCTATTGTAGGTAGGTGTTGACAGATACATCTATATCAAGTGGGACAGTCCTATTGTTGGTAGGTGTTGACATAGACATCTATATCAAGTGGGACAGTCCTATTGTTGGTAGGTGTTGACAGATACATCTATATCAAGTGGGATAGTCCTATTGTTGGTAGGTGTTGACAGATACATCTATATAAGTGGGACAGTCCTATTGTGTGTAAGTGTAGAATTAGACATCTATAACAAGTGGGACAGTCCTCTTGTTGGTAGGTGTTGACATAGACATCTATATCAAGTGGGACAGTCCTATTGTTGGTAGGTGTTGACAGATACATCTATATCAAGTGGGACAGTCCTATGTTGGTAGGTGTTGACATAGACATCTATATCAAGTGGGACAATCCTATTGTTGGTAGGTGTTGACAGATACATCTATATCAAGTGGGACAGTCCTATTGTTGTTAGGTGTTGACAGTGACATCTATATCAATTGGGACAGTCCTATTGTTGGTAGGTGTTTACATAGACATCTATATCAAGTGGGACAATCCTATTGTTGGTAGGTGTTGACAGATACATCTATATCAAGTGGGACAGTCCTATTGTTGGTAGGTGTTGACAGATACATCTATATCAAGTGGGACAGTCCTATTTTTCGTAGGTGTTGACAGATACATCTATATGAAGTGGGACAGTCCTATTGTTAGTAGGTGTTGACATAGACATCTATATAAAGTGGGAAAGTCTTCTCCTTGGTAGGTGTTGACAGATACATCTATATCAAGTGGGACAGTCCTATTGTTGGTAGGTGTTGACATAGACATCTATATCAAGTGGGACAATCCTATTGTTGGTAGGTGTTGACAGATACATCTATATAAGTGGGACAATCCTACTGTGTGTAGGTGTTGACATAGACATCTATATCAAGTGGGACAATCCTATTGTTGGTAGGTGTTGACATAGACATCTATATCAAGTGGGACAGTCCTCTTGTTGGTAGGTGGTGACAGATACTTCTATATCAATTGCGACAGTCCTATTGTTGGTAGGTGTTGACATAGACATCTATATCAAGTGGGACAATCCTATTATTGGTAGGTGTTGACAGATACATCTATATCAAGTGGGACAGTCCTATTGTTGGTAGGTGTTGACAGATATATCTATATCAAGTAGGACAGTCCTATTGTTGGTAGGTGTTGACAGATACATCTATATCAAGTGGGACAGTCCTATTGTTGGTAGGTGTTGACATAGACATCTATATCAAGTGGGACAGTCCTATTGCTGGTAGGTGTTGACAGATACATCTATATCAAGTGGGATAGTCCTATTGTTGGTAGGTGTTGACAGATACATCTATATAAGTGGGACAGTCCTATTGTGTGTAAGTGTTGAATTAGACATCTATATCAAGTGGGAGAGTCCTATTGTTGGTAGGTGTTGACATAGACATCTATATCAAGTGGGACAGTCCTATTGTTGGTAGGTGTTGACAGATACATCTATATCAAGTAGGACAGTCCTATTGTTGGTAGGTGTTGACATAGACATCTATATCAAGTGGGACAATCCTATTGTTGGTAGGTGTTGACAGATACATCTATAACAAGTGGGACAGTCCTAGTGTTGTTAGGTGTTGACATTGATATCTATATCAATTGGGACAGTCCTATTGTTGGTAGGTGTTTACATAGACATCTATATCAAGTGGGCCAGTCCTATTGTTGGTAGGTGTTGACAGATACATCTATATTAAGTGGGACAGGCCTATTGTTGGTAGGTGTTGACATAGACATCTATATCAAGTGGGACAGTCCTATTGTTGGTAGGTGTTGACATAGACATCTATATCAAGTGGGACAATCCTATTGTTGGTAGGTGTTGACAGATACATCTATATCAAGTGGGACAGTCCTATTGTTGGTAGAGGTTGACAGATATATCTATATCAAGTGGGACATTCCTATTGTTGGTAGGTGTTGAAAGATACATCTATATCAAGTGGGACGGACCGATTGTTGGTAGGTGTTGTCAGATACATCTATATCAAGTGGGACAGTCCTATTGTTGGTAGGTGTTGACATAGACATCTATATCAAGTGGGACAGTCCTATTGTTGGTAGGTGTTGACAGATACATCTATATCAAGTGGGACAGTCCTATTGTTGGTAGGTGTTGACATAGACATCTATATCAAGTGGGACAATCCTATTGTTGGTAGGTGTTGACAGATACATCTATATAAGTGGGACAGTCCTATTGTGTGTAGGTGTTGACAGATACATCTATATCAAGTGGGACAGTCCTATTTTTGGTAGGTGTTGACAAATACATCTATATGAAGTGGGACAGTCCTATTGTTAGTAGGTGTTGACATAGACATCTATATAAAGTGGGATAGTCCTATTGTTGGTAGGTGTTGACAGATACATCTATATCAAATGGGACAGTCCTATTGTGTGTAAGTGTTGACATAGACATCTATATCAAGTGGGACAGTCCTCTTGTTGGTAGGTGTTGACATAGACATCTATATCAAGTGGGACAGTCCTATTGTTGGTAGGTGTTGACATAGACATCTTTATCAAGTAGGACAATCCTATTGTTGGTAGGTGTTGACAGATACATCTATATAAGTGGGACAATCCTATTGTGTGTAGGCGTTGACATTGACATCTATATCAAGTGGGACAATCCTATTGTTGGTAGGTGTTGACAGATACATCTATATCAAGTGGGACAGTCCTATTGTTGGTAGGTGTTGACAGATACATCTATATCAAGTGGGACAGTCCTATTTTTCGTAGGTGTTGACAGATACATCTATATGAAGTGGGACAGTCCTATTGTTAGTAGGTGTTGACATAGACATCTATATAAAGTGGGAAAGTCTTCTTCTTGGTAGGTGTTGACAGATACATCTATATCAAGTGGGACAGTCCTATTGTTCGTAGGTGTTGACATAGACAACTATATCAAGTGGGACAATCCTATTGTTGGTAGGTGTTGACAGATACATCTATATAAGTGGGACAGTCCTATTGTGTGTAGGTTTTGACATAGACATCTATATCAAGTGGGACAATCCTATTGTTGGTAGGTGTTGACATAGACATCTATATCAAGTGGGACAGTCCTCTTGTTGGTAGGTGTTGACAGATACATCTATATCAATTGGGACAGTCCTATTGTTGGTAGGTGTTGACATAGACATCTATATCAATTGGGACAGTCCTATTGTTGGTAGGTGTTGACATAGACATCTTTATCAAGTAGGACAATCCTATTGTTGGTAGGTGTTGACAGATACATCTATATAAGTGGGACAGTCCTATTGTGTGTAGGCGTTGACATTGACATCTATATCAAGTGGGACAATCCTATTGTTGGTAGGTGTTGACAGATACATCTATATCAAGTGGGACAGTCCTATAGTTGGTAGGTTTGAAAGATACATTTATATCAAGTGGGACAGTCCTATTGTTGGTAGGTGTTGACAGATATATCTATATCAAGTGGGACAGTCCTATTGTTGGTAGGTGTTGACATAGATATCTATATCAAGTGGGACAATCCTATTGTTGGTAGGTGTTGACATAGACATCTATATCAAGTGGGATAGTCCTATCGTTGGTAGGTGTTGACAGATACATCTATATCAAGTGGGACAGCCCTATTGTTGGTAGGTGTTGACAGATACATCGATATCAAGTGGGACAATCCTATTGTTGGTAGGTGTTGACAGATACATCTATATCAAGTGGGACAGTCCTATTGTTGGTAGGTGTTGACAGATACATCTATATCAAGTGGGACAGTCCTATTGTTGGTAGGTGTTGACAGATACATCTATATCAAGTGGGACAGTCCTATTGTTGGTAGGTGTTGACAGATATATCTATATCAAGTGGGACAGTCCTATTGTTGGTAGGTGTTGACATAGATATCTATATCAAGTGGGACAATCCTATTGTTGGTAGGTGTTGACATAGACATCTATATCAAGTGGGATAGTCCTATCGTTGGTAGGTGTTGACAGATACATCTATATCAAGTGGGACAGCCCTATTGTTGGTAGGTGTTGACAGATACATCGATATCAAGTGGGACAATCCTATTGTTGGTAGGTGTTGACAGATACATCTATATCAAGTGGGACAGTCCTATTGTTGGTAGGTGTTGACAGATACATCTATATCAAGTGGGACAGTCCTATTGTTGGTAGGTGTTGACAGATACATCTATATCAAGTGGGACAGTCCTATTGTTGGTAGGTGTTGACATAGACATGTATATCAAGTGGGACAGTCCTATTGTTGGTAGGTGTTGACATAGACATCTATATCAAGTGGGACAATCCTATTGTTGGTAGGTGTTGACAGATACATCTATAACAAGTGGGACAGTCCTAGTGTTGTTAGGTGTTGACATTGATATCTATATCAATTGGGACAGTCCTATTGTTGGTAGGTGTTTACATAGACATCTATATCAAGTGGGCCAGTCCTATTGTTGGTAGGTGTTGACAGATACATCTATATTAAGTGGGACAGGCCTATTGTTGGTAGGTGTTGACATAGACATCTATATCAAGTGGGACAGTCCTATTGTTGGTAGGTGTTGACATAGACATCTATATCAAGTGGGACAATCCTATTGTTGGTAGGTGTTGACAGATACATCTATATCAAGTGGGACAGTCCTATTGTTGGTAGAGGTTGACAGATATATCTATATCAAGTGGGACATTCCTATTGTTGGTAGGTGTTGACAGATACATCTATATCAAGTGGGACGGACCTATTGTTGGTAGGTGTTGTCAGATACATCTATATCAAGTGGGACAGTCCTATTGTTGGTAGGTTTTGACAGATACATCTATATCAAGTGGGACAGTCCTATTGTTGGTAGGTGTTGACATAGACATCTATATCAAGTGGGACAATCCTATTGTTGGTAGGTGTTGACAGATACATCTATATAAGTGGGACAGTCCTATTGTGTGTAGGTGTTGACAGATACATCTATATCAAGTGGGACAGTCCTATTTTTGGTAGGTGTTGACAAATACATCTATATGAAGTGGGACAGTCCTATTGTTAGTAGGTGTTGACATAGACATCTATATAAAGTGGGATAGTCCTATTGTTGGTAGGTGTTGACAGATACATCTATATCAAATGGGACAGTCCTATTGTTGGTAGGTGTTGACATAGACATCTATATCAAGTGGGACAGTCCTATTGTTGGTAGGTGTTGACAGATACATCTATATCAAGTGGGACAGTCCTATTGTTGGTAGGTGTTGACATAGACATCTATATCAAGTGGGACAATCCTATTGTTGGTAGGTGTTGACAGATACATCTATATAAGTGGCACAGTCCTATTGTGTGTAGGTGTTGACAGATACATCTATATCAAGTGGGACAGTCCTATTTTTGGTAGGTGTTGACAAATACATCTATATGAAGTGGGACAGTCCTATTGTTAGTAGGTGTTGACATAGACATCTATATAAAGTGGGATAGTCCTATTGTTGGTAGGTGTTGACAGATACATCTATATCAAATGGGACAGTCCTATTGTGTGTAAGTGTTGACATAGACATCTATATCAAGTGGGACAGTCCTCTTGTTGGTAGGTGTTGACATAGACATCTATATCAAGTGGGACAGTCCTATTGTTGGTAGGTGTTGACATAGACATCTTTATCAAGTAGGACAATCCTATTGTTGGTAGGTGTTGACAGATACATCTATATCAAGTGGGACAGTCCTATTTTTCGTAGGTGTTGACAGATACATCTATATGAAGTGGGACAGTCCTATTGTTAGTAGGTGTTGACATAGACATCTATATAAAGTGGGAAAGTCTTCTTCTTGGTAGGTGTTGACAGATACATCTATATCAAGTGGGACAGTCCTATTGTTGGTAGGTGTTGACATAGACATCTATATCAAGTGGGACAATCCTATTGTTGGTAGGTGTTGACAGATACATCTATATAAGTGGGACAGTCCTATTGTGTGTAGGTTTTGACATAGACATCTATATCAAGTGGGACAATCCTATTGTTGGTAGGTGTTGACATAGACATCTATATCAAGTGGGACAGTCCTCTTGTTGGTAGGTGTTGACAGATACATCTATATCAATTGGGACAGTCCTATTGTTGGTAGGTGTTGACATAGACATCTATATCAATTGGGAAAGTCCTATTGTTGGTAGGTGTTGACATAGACATCTTTATCAAGTAGGACAATCCTATTGTTGGTAGGTGTTGACAGATACATCTATATAAGTGGGACAGTCCTATTGTGTATAGGCGTTGACATTGACATCTATATCAAGTGGGACAATCCTATTGTTGGTAGGTGTTGACATAGACATCTATATCAAATGGGACAGTCCTATTGTTGGTAGGTGTTGACATAGACATCTATATCAAGTGGGACAGTCCTATTGTTGGTAGGTGTTGACAGATACATCTATATCAAGTGGGACAGTCCTATTGTTGGTAGGTGTTGACATAGACATCTATATCAAGTGGGACAATCCTATTGTTGGTAGGTGTTGACAGATACATCTATATAAGTGGGACAGTCCTATTGTGTGTAGGTGTTGACAGATACATCTATATCAAGTGGGACAGTCCTATTTTTGGTAGGTGTTGACAAATACATCTATATGAAGTGGGACAGTCCTATTGTTAGTAGGTGTTGACATAGACATCTATATAAAGTGGGATAGTCCTATTGTTGGTAGGTGTTGACAGATACATCTATATCAAATGGGACAGTCCTATTGTGTGTAAGTGTTGACATAGACATCTATATCAAGTGGGACAGTCCTCTTGTTGGTAGGTGTTGACATAGACATCTATATCAAGTGGGACAGTCCTATTGTTGGTAGGTGTTGACATAGACATCTTTATCAAGTAGGACAATCCTATTGTTGGTAGGTGTTGACAGATACATCTATATCAAGTGGGACAGTCCTATTTTTCGTAGGTGTTGACAGATACATCTATATGAAGTGGGACAGTCCTATTGTTAGTAGGTGTTGACATAGACATCTATATAAAGTGGGAAAGTCTTCTTCTTGGTAGGTGTTGACAGATACATCTATATCAAGTGGGACAGTCCTATTGTTGGTAGGTGTTGACATAGACATCTATATCAAGTGGGACAATCCTATTGTTGGTAGGTGTTGACAGATACATCTATATAAGTGGGACAGTCCTATTGTGTGTAGGTTTTGACATAGACATCTATATCAAGTGGGACAATCCTATTGTTGGTAGGTGTTGACATAGACATCTATATCAAGTGGGACAGTCTTCTTGTTGGTAGGTGTTGACAGATACATCTATATCAATTGGGACAGTCCTATTGTTGGTAGGTGTTGACATAGACATCTATATCAATTGGGACAGTCCTATTGTTGGTAGGTGTTGACATAGACATCTTTATCAAGTAGGACAATCCTATTGTTGGTAGGTGTTGACAGATACATCTATATAAGTGGGACAGTCCTATTGTGTGTAGGCGTTGACATTGACATCTATATCAAGTGGGACAATCCTATTGTTGGTAGGTGTTGACAGATACATCTATATCAAGTGGGACAGTCCTATAGTTGGTAGGTTTGAAAGATACATTTATATCAAGTGGGACAGTCCTATTGTTGGTAGGTGTTGACAGATATATCTATATCAAGTGGGACAGTCCTATAGTTGGTAGGTGTTGACATAGATATCTATATCAAGTGGGACAATCCTATTGTTGGTAGGTGTTGACATAGACATCTATATCAAGTGGGATAGTCCTATCGTTGGTAGGTGTTGACAGATACATCTATATCAAGTGGGACAGCCCTATTGTTGGTAGGTGTTGACAGATACATCGATATCAAGTGGGACAATCCTATTGTTGGTAGGTGTTGACAGATACATCTATATCAATTGGGACAGTCCTATTGTTGGTAGGTGTTGACAGATACATCTATATCAAGTGGGACAGTCCTATTGTTGGTAGGTGTTGACAGATACATCTATATCAAGTGGGACAGTCCTATTGTTGGTAGGTGTTGACATAGACATGTATATCAAGTGGGACAGTCCTATTGTTGGTAGGTGTTGACATAGACATCTATATCAAGTGGGACAATCCTATTGTTGGTAGGTGTTGACAGATATATCTATATCAAGTGGGACAGTCCTATTGTTGGTAGGTGTTGACAGATACATCTATATCAAGTGGGACAGTCCTCTTGTTGGTAGGTGTTGACAGATACATCTATATGAAGTGGGACAGTCCTATTGTTGGTAGGTGTTGACATAGACATCTATATAAAGTGGGATAGTCCTATTGTTGGTAGGTGTTGACAGATACATCTATAACAAATGGGACAGTCCTACTGTGTGTAAGTGTTGACATAGACATCTATATCAAGTGGGACAGTCCTCTTGTTGGTAGGTGTTGACATAGACATCTATATCAAGTGGGACAGTCCTATTGTTGGTAGGTGTTGACATAGACATCTATATCAAGTGGGACAGTCCTATTGTTGGTAGGTGTTGACATAGACATCTATATCAAGTGGGACAATCCTATTGTTGGTAGGTGTTGACAGATACATCTATATAAGTGGGACAATCCTATTGTGTGTAGGTGGTGACATAGACATCTATATCAAGTGGGACAATCCTATTGTTGGTAGGTGTTGACAGATACATCTATATCAAGTGGGACAGTCCTATTGTTGGTAGAGGTTGACAGATATATCTATATCAAGTGGGACATTCCTATTGTTGGTAGGTGTTGACAGATACATCTATATCAAGTGGGACGGACCTATTGTTGGTAGGTGTTGTCAGATACATCTATATCAAGTGGGACAGTCCTATTGTTGGTAGGTGTTGACATAGACATCTATATCAAGTGGGACAGTCCTATTGTTGGTAGGTGTTGACATAGACATCTATATCAAGTGGGACAATCCTATTGTTGGTAGGTGTTGACAGATACATCTATATAAGTGGGACAGTCCTATTGTGTGTAGGTGTTGACAGATACATCTATATAAAGTGGGATAGTCCTATTGTTGGTAGGTGTTGACAGATACATCTATATCAAATGGGACAGTCCTATTGTGTGTAAGTGTTGACATAGACATCTATATCAAGTGGGACAGTCCTCTTGTTGGTAGGTGTTGACATAGACATCTATATCAAGTGGGACAGTCCTATTGTTGGTAGGTGTTGACATAGACATCTTTATCAAGTAGGACAATCCTATTGTTGTTAGGTGTTGACAGATACATCTATATAAGTGGGACAATCCTATTATGTGTAGGCGTTGACATTGACATCTATATCAAGTGGGACAATCCTATTGTTGGTAGGTGTTGACAGATACATCTATATCAAGTGGGACAGTCCTATTGTTGGTAGGTGTTGACAGATACATCTATATCAAGTGGGACAGTCCTATTTTTCGTAGGTGTTGACAGATACATCTATATGAAGTGGGACAGTCCTATTGTTAGTAGGTGTTGACATAGACATCTATATAAAGTGGGAAAGTCTTCTTCTTGGTAGGTGTTGACAGATACATCTATATCAAGTGGGACAGTCCTATTGTTGGTAGGTGTTGACATAGACATCTATATCAAGTGGGACAATCCTATTGTTGGTAGGTGTTGACAGATACATCTATATAAGTGGGACAGTCCTATTGTGTGTAGGTTTTGACATAGACATCTATATCAAGTGGGACAATCCTATTGTTGGTAGGTGTTGACATAGACATCTATATCAAGTGGGACAGTCCTCTTGTTGGTAGGTGTTGACAGATACATCTATATCAATTGGGACAGTCCTATTGTTGGTAGGTGTTGACATAGACATCTATATCAATTGGGACAGTCCTATTGTTGGTAGGTGTTGACATAGACATCTTTATCAAGTAGGACAATCCTATTGTTGGTAGGTGTTGACAGATACATCTATATAAGTGGCACAGTCCTATTGTGTGTAGGCGTTGACATTGACATCTATATCAAGTGGGACAATCCTATTGTTGGTAGGTGTTGACAGATACATCTATATCAAGTGGGACAGTCCTATAGTTGGTAGGTTTGAAAGATACATTTATATCAAGTGGGACAGTCCTATTGTTGGTAGGTGTTGACAGATATATCTATATCAAGTGGGACAGTCCTATTGTTGGTAGGTGTTGACATAGATATCTATATCAAGTGGGACAATCCTATTGTTGGTAGGTGTTGACATAGACATCTATATCAAGTGGGATAGTCCTATCGTTGGTAGGTGTTGACAGATACATCTATATCAAGTGGGACAGCCCTATTGTTGGTAGGTGTTGACAGATACATCGATATCAAGTGGGACAATCCTATTGTTGGTAGGTGTTGACAGATACATCTATATCAAGTGGGACAGTCCTATTGTTGGTAGGTGTTGACAGATACATCTATATCAAGTGGGACAGTCCTATTGTTGGTAGGTGTTGACAGATACATCTATATCAAGTGGGACAGTCCTATTGTTGTTAGGTGTTGACATAGACATGTATATCAAGTGGGACAGTCCTATTGTTGGTAGGTGTTGACATAGACATCTATATCAAGTGGGACAATCCTATTGTTGGTAGGTGTTGACAGATATATCTATATCAAGTGGGACAGTCCTATTGTTGGTAGGTGTTGACAGATACATCTATATCAAGTGGGACAGTCCTCTTGTTGGTAGGTGTTGACAGATACATCTATATGAAGTGGGACAGTCCTATTGTTGGTAGGTGTTGACATAGACATCTATATAAAGTAGGATAGTCCTATTGTTGGTAGGTGTTGACAGATACATCTATATCAAATGGGACAGTCCTACTGTGTGTAAGTGTTGACATAGACATCTATATCAAGTGGGACAGTCCTCTTGTTGGTAGGTGTTGACATAGACATCTATATCAAGTGGGACAGTCCTATTGTTGGTAGGTGTTGACATAGACATCTATATCAAGTGGGACAGTCCTATTGTTGGTAGGTGTTGACATAGACATCTATATCAAGTGGGACAATCCTATTATTGGTAGGTGTTGACAGATACATCTATATCAAGTGGGACAGTCCTATTGTTGGTAGGTGTTGACAGATATATCTATATCAAGTGGGACAATCCTATTGTTGGTAGGTGTTGACAGATACATCTATATAAGTGGGACAATCCTATTGTGTGTAGGTGGTGACATAGACATCTATATCAAGTGGGACAATCCTATTGTTGGTAGGTGTTGACATAGAAATCTATATCAAGTGGGACAGTCCTCTTGTTGGTAGGTTGTGACAGATACATCTATATCAATTGCGACAGTCCTATTGTTGGTAGGTGTTGACATAGACATCTATATCAAGTGGGACAATCCTATTATTGGTAGGTGTTGACAGATACATCTATATCAAATGGGACAGTCCTATTGTTGGTAGGTGTTGACAGATATATCTATATCAAGTAGGACAGTCCTATTGTTGGTAGGTGTTGACAGATACATCTATATCAAGTGGGACAGTCCTATTGTTGGTAGGTGTTGACATAGACGTCTATATCAAGTGGGACAGTCCTATTGTTGGTAGGTGTTGACAGATACATCTATATCAAGTGGGATAGTCCTATTGTTGGTAGGTGTTGACAGATACATCTATATAAGTGGGACAGTCCTATTGTGTGTAAGTGTTGAATTAGACATCTATATCAAGTGGGACAGTCCTCTTGTTGGTAGGTGTTGACATAGACATCTATATCAAGTGGGAGAGTCCTATTGTTGGTAGGTGTTGACATAGACATCTATATCAAGTGGGACAGTCCTATTGTTGGTAGGTGTTGACAGATACATCTATATCAAGTAGGACAGTCCTATTGTTGGTAGGTGTTGACATAGACATCTATATCAAGTGGGACAATCCTATTGTTGGTAGGTGTTGACGGATACATCTATAACAAGTGGGACAGTCCTATTGTTGTTAGGTGTTGACATTGACATCTATATCAATTGGGACAGTCCTATTGTTGGTAGGTGTTTACATAGACATCTATATCAAGTGGGCCAGTCCTATTGTTGGTAGGTGTTGACAGATACATCTATATTAAGTGGGACAGGCCTATTGTTGGTAGGTGTTGACATAGACATCTATATCAAGTGGGACAGTCCTATTGTTGGTAGGTGTTGACATAGACATCTATATCAAGTGGGACAATCCTATTGTTGGTAGGTGTTGACAGATACATCTATATCAAGTGGGACAGTCCTATTGTTGGTAGAGGTTGACAGATATATCTATATCAAGTGGGACAGTCCTATTGTTGGTAGGTGTTGACAGATACATCTATATCAAGTGGGACGGACCTATTGTTGGTAGGTGTTGTCAGATATATCTATATCAAGTGGGACAGTCCTATTGTTGGTAGGTGTTGACATAGACATCTATATCAAGTTGGACAGTCCTATTGTTGGTAGGTTTTGACAGATACATCTATATCAAGTGGGACAGTCCTATTGTTGGTAGGTGTTGACATAGACATCTAAATCAAGTGGGACAGTCCTATTGTTGGTAGGTGTTGACATAGACATCTATATCAAAAGGGACAGTCCTATTGTTGGTAGGTGTTGGCGGATATATCTATATCAAGTGGGACAGTCCTATTGTTGGTAGCTGTTGACATAGACATCTATGTCAAGTGGGACAATCCTATTGTTGGTAGGTGTTGACAGATACATCTATATCAAGTGGGACAGTGCTATTGTTGGAAGGTGTTGACATAGACATCTATATCAAGTGGGACAGTCCTATTGTTGGTAGGTGTTGACATAGACATCTATATAGAGTAGGACAGGCCTATTGTTGGTAGGTGTTGACATAGACATCTATATCAAAAGGGACAGTCCTACTGTTGGTAGGTGTTGACAGATACATCTATATCAAGTGGGACAGTGCTATTGTTGGTAGGTGTTGACATAGACATATATATCAAGTGGGACAGTCCTATTGTTGGTAGGTGTTGACATAGACATCTATATCAAGTGGGACAGTCCTCTTGTTGGTAGGTGTTGACAGATACATCTATATCAAGTGGGAGTGTCCTATTGTTGGTAGGTGTTGACATAGACATCTATATCAAGTGGGACAATCCGATTGTTGGTAGGTGTTGACAGATACATCTATATAAGTGGGACAGTCCTATTGTGTGTAGGTGTTGACAAAGACATCTATATCAAGTGGGACAATCCTATTGTTGGTAGGTGTTGACATAGACATCTATATCAAGTGGGACAGTCCTATTGTTGGTAGGTGTTGACAGATACATCTATATCAAGTGGGACAGTCCTATTGTTGGTAGGTGTTGACAGATACATCTATATCAAGTGGGACAGTCCTATTTTTCGTAGGTGTTGACAGATACATCTATATGAAGTGGGACAGTCCTATTGTTAGTAGGTGTTGACATAGACATCTATATAAAGTGGGAAAGTCTTCTTCTTGGTAGGTGTTGACAGATACATCTATATCAAGTGGGACAGTCCTATTGTTGGTAGGTGTTGACATAGACATCTATATCAAGTGGGACAATCCTATTGTTGGTAGGTGTTGACAGATACATCTATATAAGTGGGACAGTCCTATTGTGTGTAGGTTTTGACATAGACATCTATATCAAGTGGGACAATCCTATTGTTGGTAGGTGTTGACATAGACATCTATATCAAGTGGGACAGTCCTCTTGTTGGTAGGTGTTGACAGATACATCTATATCAATTGGGACAGTCCTATTGTTGGTAGGTGTTGACATAGACATCTATATCAATTGGGACAGTCCTATTGTTGGTAGGTGTTGACATAGACATCTTTATCAAGTAGGACAATCCTATTGTTGGTAGGTGTTGACAGATACATCTATATAAGTGGGACAGTCCTATTGTGTGTAGGCGTTGACATTGACATCTATATCAAGTGGGACAATCCTATTGTTGGTAGGTGTTGACAGATACATCTATATCAAGTGGGACAGTCCTATAGTTGGTAGGTTTGAAAGATACATTTATATCAAGTGGGACAGTCCTATTGTTGGTAGGTGTTGACAGATATATCTATATCAAGTGGGACAATCCTATTGTTGGTAGGTGTTGACATAGACATCTATATCAAGTGGGATAGTCCTATCGTTGGTAGGTGTTGACAGATACATCTATATCAAGTGGGACAGCCCTATTGTTGGTAGGTGTTGACAGATACATCGATATCAAGTGGGACAATCCTATTGTTGGTAGGTGTTGACAGATACATCTATATCAAGTGGGACAGTCCTATTGTTGGTAGGTGTTGACAGATACATCTATATCAAGTGGGACAGTCCTATTGTTGGTAGGTGTTGACAGATACATCTATATCAAGTGGGACAGTCCTATTGTTGTTAGGTGTTGACATAGACATGTATATCAAGTGGGACAGTCCTATTGTTGTTAGGTGTTGACATAGACATCTATATCAAGTGGGACAGTCCTATTGTTAGTAGGTGTTGACATAGACATCTATATCAAGTGGGACAATCCTATTGTTGGTAGGTGTTGACAGATATATCTATATCAAGTGGGACAGTCCTATTGTTGGTAGGTGTTGACAGATACATCTATATCAAGTGGGACAGTCCTCTTGTTGGTAGGTGTTGACAGATACATCTATATGAAGTGGGACAGTCCTATTGTTGGTAGGTGTTGACATAGACATCTATATAAAGTAGGATAGTCCTATTGTTGGTAGGTGTTGACAGATACATCTATATCAAATGGGACAGTCCTACTGTGTGTAAGTGTTGACATAGACATCTATATCAAGTGGGACAGTCCTCTTGTTGGTAGGTGTTGACATAGACATCTATATCAAGTGGGACAGTCCTATTGTTGGTAGGTGTTGACATAGACATCTATATCAAGTGGGACAGTCCTATTGTTGGTAGGTGTTGACATAGACATCTATATCAAGTGGGACAATCCTATTGTTGGTAGGTGTTGACAGATACATCTATATAAGTGGGACAATCCTATTGTGTGTAGGTGGTGACATAGACATCTATATCAAGTGGGACAATCCTATTGTTGGTAGGTGTTGACATAGACATCTATATCAAGTGGGACAGTCCTATTGTTGGTAGGTGTTGATATAGACATCTATATCAATTGGGACAGTCCTCTTGTTGGTAGGTTGTGACAGATACATCTATATCAATTGCGACAGTCCTATTGTTGGTAGGTGTTGACATAGACATCTATATCAAGTGGGACAATCCTATTATTGGTAGGTGTTGACAGATACATCTATATCAAGTGGGACAGTCCTATTGTTGGTAGGTGTTGACAGATATATCTATATCAAGTAGGACAGTCCTATTGTTGGTAGGTGTTGACAGATACATCTATATCAAGTGGGACAGTCCTATTGTTGGTAGGTGTTGACATAGACGTCTATATCAAGTGGGACAGTCCTATTGTTGGTAGGTGTTGACAGATACATCTATATCAAGTGGGATAGTCCTATTGTTGGTAGGTGTTGACAGATACATCTATATAAGTGGGACAGTCCTATTGTGTGTAAGTGTTGAATTAGACATCTATATCAAGTGGGACAGTCCTCTTGTTGGTAGGTGTTGACATAGACATCTATATCAAGTGGGAGAGTCCTATTGTTGGTAGGTGTTGACATAGACATCTATATCAAGTGGGACAGTCCTATTGTTGGTAGGTGTTGACAGATACATCTATATCAAGTAGGACAGTCCTATTGTTGGTAGGTGTTGACATAGACATCTATATCAAGTGGGACAATCCTATTGTTGGTAGGTGTTGACAGATACATCTATAACAAGTGGGACAGTCCTATTGTTGTTAGGTGTTGACATTGACATCTATATCAATTGGGACAGTCCTATTGTTGGTAGGTGTTTACATAGACATCTATATCAAGTGGGCCAGTCCTATTGTTGGTAGGTGTTGACAGATACATCTATATTAAGTGGGACAGGCCTATTGTTGGTAGGTGTTGACATAGACATCTATATCAAGTGGGACAGTCCTATTGTTGGTAGGTGTTGACATAGACATCTATATCAAGTGGGACAATCCTATTGTTGGTAGGTGTTGACAGATACATCTATATCAAGTGGGACAGTCCTATTGTTGGTAGAGGTTGACAGATATATCTATATCAAGTGGGACAGTCCTATTGTTGGTAGGTGTTGACAGATACATCTATATCAAGTGGGACGGACCTATTGTTGGTAGGTGTTGTCAGATATATCTATATCAAGTGGGACAGTCCTATTGTTGGTAGGTGTTGACATAGACATCTATATCAAGTTGGACAGTCCTATTGTTGGTAGGTTTTGACAGATACATCTATATCAAGTGGGACAGTCCTATTGTTGGTAGGTGTTGACATAGACATCTAAATCAAGTGGGACAGTCCTATTGTTGGTAGGTGTTGACATAGACATCTATATCAAAAGGGACAGTCCTATTGTTGGTAGGTGTTGGCGGATATATCTATATCAAGTGGGACAGTCCTATTGTTGGTAGCTGTTGACATAGACATCTATATCAAGTGGGACAATCCTATTGTTGGTAGGTGTTGACAGATACATCTATATCAAGTGGGACAGTGCTATTGTTGGAAGGTGTTGACATAGACATCTATATCAAGTGGGACAGTCCTATTGTTGGTAGGTGTTGACATAGACATCTATATAGAGTAGGACAGGCCTATTGTTGGTAGGTGTTGACATAGACATCTATATCAAAAGGGACAGTCCTACTGTTGGTAGGTGTTGACAGATACATCTATATCAAGTGGGACAGTGCTATTGTTGGTAGGTGTTGACATAGACATATATATCAAGTGGGACAGTCCTATTGTTGGTAGGTGTTGACATAGACATCTATATCAAGTGGGACAGTCCTCTTGTTGGTAGGTGTTGACAGATACATCTATATCAAGTGGGAGTGTCCTATTGTTGGTAGGTGTTGACATAGACATCTATATCAAGTGGGACAATCCGATTGTTGGTAGGTGTTGACAGATACATCTATATAAGTGGGACAGTCCTATTGTGTGTAGGTGTTGACAAAGACATCTATATCAAGTGGGACAATCCTATTGTTGGTAGGTGTTGACATAGACATCTATATCAAGTGGGACAGTCCTCTTGTTGGTAGGTGTTGACAGATACAATTATATCAATTGGGACAGTCCTATTGTTGGTAGGTGTTGACATAGACATCTATATCAATTGGGACAGTCCTATTGTTGGTAGGTGTTGACAGATACATCTATATCAAGTGGGACAGTTCTATTGTTGGTAGGTGTTGACAGATACATCTACATCAAGTGGGACAGTCCTATTGTTGGTAGGTGTTGACAGATATATCTATATCAAGTGGGACAGTCCTATTGCTGTTAGGTGTTGACATAGATATCTATATCAAGTTGGACAATCCTATAGTTGGTAGGTGTTGACATAGACATCTATATCAAGTGGGTCAGTCCTATTGTTGGTAGGTGTTGACATAGACATCTATATCAAGTGGGACAGTCCTATTGTTGGTAGGTGTTGACAGATACATCTATATCAAGTGGGACAGTCCTATAGTTGGTAGGTTTGAAATATACATCTATATCAAGTGGGACAGTCCTATTGTTGGTAGGTGTTGACAGATATATCTATATCAAGTGGGACAGTCCTATTGTTGGTAGGTGTTGACATAGATATCTATATCAAGTGGGACAATCCTATTGTTGGTAGGTGTTGACATAGATATCTATATCAAGTGGGATAGTCCTATTGTTGGTAGGTGTTGACATAGACATCTATATCAAGTGGGACAATCCTATTGTTGGTAGGTGTTGACAGATACATCTATATCAAGTGGGACAGTCCTATTGTTGGTAGAGGTTGACAGATATATCTATATCAAGTGGGACAGTCCTATTGTTGGTAGGTGTTGACAGATACATCTATATCAAGTGGGACGGACCTATTGTTGGTAGGTGTTGTCAGATATATCTATATCAAGTGGGACAGTCCTATTGTTGGTAGGTGTTGACATAGACATCTATATCAAGTTGGACAGTCCTATTGTTGGTAGGTTTTGACAGATACATCTATATCAAGTGGGACAGTCCTATTGTTGGTAGGTGTTGACATAGACATCTAAATCAAGTGGGACACTCCTATTGTTGGTAGGTGTTGACATAGACATCTATATCAAAAGGGACAGTCCTATTGTTGGTAGGTGTTGGCAGATATATCTATATCAAGTGGGACAGTCCTATTGTTGGTAGCTGTTGACATAGACATCTATATCAAGTGGGACAATCCTATTGTTGGTAGGTGTTGACAGATACATCTATATCAAGTGGGACAGTGCTATTGTTGGAAGGTGTTGACATAGACATCTATATCAAGTGGGACAGTCCTATTGTTGGTAGGTGTTGACATAGACATCTATATCAAGTGGGACAGTCCTATTGTTGGTAGAGGTTGACAGATATATCTATATCAAGTGGGACAGTCCTATTGTTGGTAGGTGTTGACAGATACATCTATATCAAGTGGGACGGACCTATTGTTGGTAGGTGTTGTCAGATATATCTATATCAAGTGGGACAGTCCTATTGTTGGTAGGTGTTGACATAGACATCTATATCAAGTTGGACAGTCCTATTGTTGGTAGGTTTTGACAGATACATCTATATCAAGTGGGACAGTCCTATTGTTGGTAGGTGTTGACATAGACATCTAAATCAAGTGGGACAGTCCTATTGTTGGTAGGTGTTGACATAGACATCTATATCAAAAGGGACAGTCCTATTGTTGGTAGGTGTTGGCAGATATATCTATATCAAGTGGGACAGTCCTATTGTTGGTAGCTGTTGACATAGACATCTATATCAAGTGGGACAATCCTATTGTTGGTAGGTGTTGACAGATACATCTATATCAAGTGGGACAGTGCTATTGTTGGAAGGTGTTGACATAGACATCTATATCAAGTGGGACAGTCCTATTGTTGGTAGGTGTTGACATAGACATCTATATAGAGTAGGACAGTCCTATTGTTGGTAGGTGTTGACATAGACATCTATATCAAAAGGGACAGTCCTACTGTTGGTAGGTGTTGACAGATACATCTATATCAAGTGGGACAGTGCTATTGTTGGTAGGTGTTGACATAGACATATATATCAAGTGGGACAGTCCTATTGTTGGTAGGTGTTGACATAGACATCTATATCAAGTGGGACAGTCCTCTTGTTGGTAGGTGTTGACAGATACATCTATATCAAGTGGGAGTGTCCTATTGTTGGTAGGTGTTGACATAGACATCTATATCAAGTGGGACAATCCGATTGTTGGTAGGTGTTGACAGATACATCTATATAAGTGGGACAGTCCTATTGTGTGTAGGTGTTGACAAAGACATCTATATCAAGTGGGACAATCCTATTGTTGGTAGGTGTTGACATAGACATCTATATCAAGTGGGACAGTCCTCTTGTTGGTAGGTGTTGACAGATACAATTATATCAATTGGGACAGTCCTATTGTTGGTAGGTGTTGACATAGACATCTATATCAATTGGGACAGTCCTATTGTTGGTAGGTGTTGACAGATACATCTATATCAAGTGGGACAGTTCTATTGTTGGTAGGTGTTGACAGATACATCTATATCAAGTGGGACAGTCCTATTGTTGGTAGGTGTTGACAGATATATCTATATCAAGTGGGACAGTCCTATTGTTGTTAGGTGTTGACATAGATATCTATATCAAGTTGGACAATCCTATAGTTGGTAGGTGTTGACATAGACATCTATATCAAGTGGGACAGTCCTATTGTTGGTAGGTGTTGACATAGACATCTATATCAAGTGGGACAGTCCTATTGTTGGTAGGTGTTGACAGATACATCTATATCAAGTGGGACAGTCCTATAGTTGGTAGGTTTGAAATATACATCTATATCAAGTGGGACAGTCCTATTGTTGGTAGGTGTTGACAGATATATCTATATCAAGTGGGACAGTCCTATTGTTGGTAGGTGTTGACATAGATATCTATATCAAGTGGGACAATCCTATTGTTGGTAGGTGTTGACATAGATATCTATATCAAGTGGGATAGTCCTATTGTTGGTAGGTGTTGACATAGACATCTATATAGAGTAGGACAGTCCTATTGTTGGTAGGTGTTGACAGATACATCTATATCAAGTGGGACAGTCCTATTGTTGGTAGAGGTTGACAGATATATCTATATCAAGTGGGACAGTCCTATTGCTGGTAGGTGTTGACAGATACATCTATATCAAGTGGGACGGACCTATTGTTGGTAGGTGTTGTCAGATATATCTATATCAAGTGGGACAGTCCTATTGTTGGTAGGTGTTGACATAGACATCTATATCAAGTTGGACAGTCCTATTGTTGGTAGGTTTTGACAGATACATCTATATCAAGTGGGACAGTCCTATTGTTGGTAGGTGTTGACATAGACATCTAAATCAAGTGGGACAGTCCTATTGTTGGTAGGTGTTGACATAGACATCTATATCAAAAGGGACAGTCCTATTGTTGGTAGGTGTTGGCAGATATATCTATATCAAGTGGGACAGTCCTATTGTTGGTAGCTGTTGACATAGACATCTATATCAAGTGGGACAATCCTATTGTTGGTAGGTGTTGACAGATACATCTATATCAAGTGGGACAGTGCTATTGTTGGAAGGTGTTGACATAGACATCTATATCAAGTGGGACAGTCCTATTGTTGGTAGGTGTTGACATAGACATCTATATAGAGTAGGACAGTCCTATTGTTGGTAGGTGTTGACATAGACATCTATATCAAAAGGGACAGTCCTACTGTTGGTAGGTGTTGACAGATACATCTATATCAAGTGGGACAGTGCTATTGTTGGTAGGTGTTGACATAGACATATATATCAAGTGGGACAGTCCTATTGTTGGTAGGTGTTGACATAGACATCTATATCAAGTGGGACAGTCCTCTTGTTGGTAGGTGTTGACAGATACATCTATATCAAGTGGGAGTGTCCTATTGTTGGTAGGTGTTGACATAGACATCTATATCAAGTGGGACAATCCGATTGTTGGTAGGTGTTGACAGATACATCTATATAAGTGGGACAGTCCTATTGTGTGTAGGTGTTGACAAAGACATCTATATCAAGTGGGACAATCCTATTGTTGGTAGGTGTTGACATAGACATCTATATCAAGTGGGACAGTCCTCTTGTTGGTAGGTGTTGACAGATACAATTATATCAATTGGGACAGTCCTATTGTTGGTAGGTGTTGACATAGACATCTATATCAAGTGGGATAGTCCTATTGTTGGTAGGTGTTGACAGATACATCTATATCAAGTGGGACAGTCCTCTTGTTGGTAGGTGTTGACAGATACATCTATATGAAGTGGGACAGTCCTATTGTTACTAGGTGTTGACATGGACATCTATATAAAGTGGGATAGTCCCATTGTTGGTAGGTGTTGACAGATACATCTATATCAAATGGGACAGTCCTATTGTGTGTAAGTGTTGACATAGACATCTATATCAAGTGGGACAGTCCTCTTGTTGGTAGGTGTTGACATAGACATCTATATCAAGTGGGACAGTCCTATTGTTGGTAGGTGTTGACATAGACATCTATATCAAGTGGGACAGTCCTATTGTTGGTAGGTGTTGACATAGACATCTATATCAAGTGGGACAATCCTATTGTTGGTAGGTGTTGACAGATACATCTATATAAGTGGGACAATCCTATTGTGTGTAGGTGTTGACATAGACATCTATATCAATTGGGACAATCCTATTGTTTGTAGGTGTTGACATAGACATCTATATCAAGTGGGACAGTCCTCTTGTTGGTAGGTGGTGACAGATACTTCTATATCAATTGGGACAGTCCTATTGTTGGTAGGTGTTGACATAGACATCTATATCAAGTGGGACAATCCTATTATTGGTAGGTGTTGACAGATACATCTATATCAAGTGGGACAGTCCTATTGTTGGTAGGTGTTGACAGATATATCTATATCAATAGGACAGTCCTATTGTTGGTAGGTGTTGACAGATACATCTATATCAAGTGGGACAGTCCTATTGTTGGTAGGTGTTGACAGATACATCTATATCAAGTGGGATAGTCCTATTGTTGGTAGGTGTTTACATAGACATCAATATCAAGTGGGACATTCCTATTGTTGGTAGGTGTTGACAAATACATCTATATCAAGTGGGGCAGTTCTATTGTTGGTAGGTGTTGACAGATACATCTATATCAAGTGGGACAGTCCTATTGTTGGTAGGTGTTGACAGATATATCTATATCAAGTGGGACAGTTCTATTGTTGGTAGGTGTTGACATAGATATCTATATCAAGTGGGACAGTCCTATTGTTGGTAGGTGTTGACAGATACATCTATATCAAGTGGGACAGTCCTATTGTTGGTAGGTGTTGACATAGACATCTATATCAAGTGAGACAGTCCTATTGTTGGTAGGTGTTGACATAGACATCTATATCAAGTGTGACAATCCTATTGTTGGTAGGTGTTGACAGATATATCTATATCAAGTGGGACAGTCCTATTGTTGGTAGGTGTTGACAGATACATCTATATCAAGTGGGACAGTCCTCTTGTTGGTAGGTGTTGACAGATACATCTATATGAAGTGGGACAGTCCTATTGTTAGTAGGTGTTGACATAGACATCTATATAAAGTGGGATAGTCCTATTGTTGGTAGGTATTGACAGATACATCTATATCAAATGGGACAGTCCTATTGTGTGTAAGTGTTGACATAGACATCTATATCAAGTGGGACAGTCCTCTTGTTGGTAGGTGTTGACAGATACATCTATATAAGTGGGACAATCCTATTGTGTGTAGGTGTTGACATAGACATCTATATCAAGTGGGACAATCCTATTATTGGTAGGTGTTGACAGATACATCTATATCAAGTGGGACAGTCCTATTGTTGGTAGGTGTTGACAGATATATCTATAACAATAGGACCGTCCTATTGTTGGTAGGTGTTGACAGATACATCTATATCAAGTGGGACAGTCCTATTGTTGGTAGGTGTTGACATAGACATCTATATCAAGTGGGACAGTCCTATTGTTGGTAGGTGTTGACAGATACATCTATATCAAGTGGGATAGTCCTATTGTTGGTAGGTGTTGACAGATACATCTATATAAGTGGGACAGTCCTATTGTGTGTAAGTGTAGAATTAGACATCTATAACAAGTGGGACAGTCCTCTTGTTGGTAGGTGTTGACATAGACATCTATATCAAGTGGGAGAGTCCTATTGTTGGTAGGTGTTGACATAGACATCTATATCAAGTGGGACAGTCCTATTGTTGGTAGGTGTTGACAGATACATCTATATCAAGTGGGACAGTCCTATGTTGGTAGGTGTTGACACAGACATCTATATCAAGTGGGACAATCCTATTGTTGGTAGGTGTTGACAGATACATCTATATCAAGTGGGACAGTCCTATTGTTGTTAGGTGTTGACAGTGACATCTATATCAATTGGGACAGTCCTATTGTTGGTAGGTGTTTACATAGACATCTATATCAAGTGGGACAATCCTATTGTTGGTAGGTGTTGACAGATACATCTATATCAAGTGGGACAGTCCTATTGTTGGTAGAGGTTGACAGATATATCTATATCAAGTGGGACAGTCCTATTGTTGGTAGGTGTTGACAGATACATCTATATCAAGTTGGACAGTCCTATTGTTGGTAGGTTTTGACAGATACATCTATATCAAGTGGGACAGTCCTATTGTTGGTAGGTGTTGACATAGACATCTAAATCAAGTGGGACAGTCCTATTGTTGGTAGGTGTTGACATAGACATCTATATAAAAAGGGACAGTCCTATTGTTGGTAGGTGTTGGCAGATATATCTATATCAAGTGGGACAGTCCTATTGTTGGTAGCTGTTGACATAGACATCTATATCAAGTGGGACAATCCTATTGTTGGCAGGTGTTGACAGATACATCTATATCAAGTGGGATAGTGCTATTGTTGGTAGGTGTTGACATAGACATCTATATCAAGTGGGACAGTCCTATTGTTGGTAGGTGTTGACATAGACATCTATATAGAGTAGGACAGTCCTATTGTTGGTAGGTGTTGACATAGACATCTATATCAAAAGGGACAGTCCTACTGTTGGTAGGTGTTGACAGATACATCTATATCAAGTGGGACAGTGCTATTGTTGGTAGGTGTTGACATAGACATATATATCAAGTGGGACAGTCCTATTGTTGGTAGGTGTTGACATAGACATCTATATCAAGTGGGACAGTCCTCTTGTTGGTAGGTGTTGACAGATACATCTATATCAAGTGGGAGTGTCCTATTGTTGGTAGGTGTTGACATAGACATCTATATCAAGTGGGACAATCCTATTGTTGGTAGGTGTTGACAGATACATCTATATAAGTGGGACAGTCCTATTGTGTGTAGGTGTTGACAAAGACATCTATATCAAGTGGGACAATCCTATTGTTGGTAGGTGTTGACATAGACATCTATATCAAGTGGGACAGTCCTCTTGTTGGTAGGTGTTGACAGATACATTTATATCAATTGGGACAGTCCTATTGTTGGTAGGTGTTGACATAGACATCTATATCAATTGGGACAGTCCTATTGTTGGTAGGTGTTGACAGATACATCTATATCAAGTGGGACAGTTCTATTGTTGGTAGGTGTTGACAGATACATCTATATCAAGTGGGACAGTCCTATTGTTGGTAGGTGTTGACAGATATATCTATATCAAGTGGGACAGTCCTATTGTTGTTAGGTGTTGACATAGATATCTATATCAAGTTGGACAATCCTATAGTTGGTAGGTGTTGACATAGACATCTATATCAAGTGGGACAGTCCTATTGTTGGTAGGTGTTGACAGATACATCTATATCAAGTGGGACAGTCCTATAGTTGGTAGGTTTGAAAGATACATCTATATCAAGTGGGACAGTCCTATTGTTGGTAGGAGTTGACAGATATATCTATATCAAGTGGGACAGTCCTATTGTTGGTAGGTGTTGACATAGATATCTATATCAAGTGGGACAATCCTATTGTTGGTAGGTGTTGACATAGACATCTATATCAAGTGGGATAGTCCTATTGTTGGTAGGTGTTCACAGATACATCTATATCAAGTGGGACAGCCCTATTGTTGGTAGGTGTTGACAGATACATCTATATAAGTGGGACAATCCTATTGTGCGTAGGTGTTGACATAGACATCTATATCAAGTGGGACAATCCTTTTGTTTGTAGGTGTTGACATAGACATCTATATCAAGTGGGACAGTCCTCTTGTTGGTAGGTGTTGACATAGACATCTATATCATGTGGGAGAGTCCTATTGTTGGTAGGTGTTGACATAGACATCTATATCATGTGGGACAGTCCTATTGTTGGTAGGTGTTGACAGATACATCTATATCAAGTGGGACAGTCCTATTGTTGGTAGGTGTTGACATAGACATCTATATCAAGTGGGACAATCCTATTGTTGGTAGGTGTTGACAGATACATCTATATCAAGTGGGACAGTCCTATTGTTGGTAGAGGTTGACAGATATATCTATATCAAGTGGGACAGTCCTATTGTTGGTAGGTGTTGACAGATACATCTATATCAAGTTGGACAGTCCTATTGTTGGTAGGTTTTGACAGATACATCTATATCAAGTGGGACAGTCCTATTGTTGGTAGGTGTTGACATAGACATCTATATCAAGTGGGACAGTCCTCTTGTTGGTAGGTGTTGACAGATACATCTATATCAAGTGGGAGTGTCCTATTGTTGGTAGGTGTTGACATAGACATCTATATCAAGTGGGACAATCCTATTGTTGGTAGGTATTGACAGATACATCTATATAAGTGGGACAGTCCTATTGTGTGTAGGTGTTGACAAAGACATCTATATCAAGTGGGACAATCCTATTGTTGGTAGGTGTTGACATAGACATCTATATCAAGTGGGACAGTCCTCTTGTTGGTAGGTGTTGACAGATACATTTATATCAATTGGGACAGTCCTATTGTTGGTAGGTGTTGACATAGACATCTATATCAATTGGGACAGTCCTATTGTTGGTAGGTGTTGCCAGATACATCTATATCAAGTGGGACAGTTCTATTGTTGGTAGGTGTTGACAGATACATCTATATCAAGTGGGACAGTCCTATTGTTGGTAGGTGTTGACAGATATATCTATATCAAGTGGGACAGTCCTATTGTTGTTAGGTGTTGACATAGATATCTATATCAAGTTGGACAATCCTATAGTTGGTAGGTGTTGACATAGACATCTATATCAAGTGGGACAGTCCTATTGTTGGTAGGTGTTGACAGATACATCTATATCAAGTGGGACAGTCCTATAGTTGGTAGGTTTGAAAGATACATCTATATCAAGTGGGACAGTCCTATTGTTGGTAGGTGTTGACAGATATATCTATATCAAGTGGGACAGTCCTATTGTTGGTAGGTGTTGACATAGATATCTATATCAAGTGGGACAATCCTATTGTTGGTAGGTGTTGACATAGACATCTATATCAAGTGGGATAGTCCTATTGTTGGTAGGTGTTCACAGATACATCTATATCAAGTGGGACAGCCCTATTGTTGGTAGGTATTGACAGATACATCTATATAAGTGGGACAATCCTATTGTGTGTATGTGTTGACATAGACATCTATATCAAGTGGGACAATCCTATTGTTTGTAGGTGTTGACATAGACATCTATATCAAGTGGGACAGTCCTCTTGTTGGTAGGTGGTGACAGATACTTCTATATCAATTGGGACAGTCCTATTGTTGGTAGGTGTTGACATAGACATCTATATCAAGTGGAACAATCCTATTATTGGTAGGTGTTGACAGATACATCTATATCAAGTGGGACAGTCCTATTGTTGGTAGGTGTTGACAGATATATCTATATCAATAGGACAGTCCTATTGTTGGTAGGTGTTGACAGATACATCTATATCAAGTGGGACAGTCCTATTGTTGGTAGGTGTTGACATAGACATCTATATCAATTGGGACAGTCCTATTGTTGGTAGGTGTTGACAGATACATCTATATCAAGTGGGATAGTCCTATTGTTGGTAGGTGTTGACATAGACATCAATATCAAGTGGGACATTCCTATTGTTGGTAGGTGTTGACAAATACATCTATATCAAGTGGGACAGTTCTATTGTTGGTAGGTGTTGACATAGACATCTATATCAAGTGGGACAATCCTATTGTTGGTAGGTGTTGACAGATATATCTATATCAAGTGGGACAGTCCTATTGTTGGTAGGTGTTGACAGATACATCTATATCAAGTGGGACAGTCCTCTTGTTGGTAGGTGTTGACAGATACATCTATATAAAGTGGGATAGTCCTATTGTTGGTAGGTGTTGACAGATACATCTATATCAAATGGGACAGTCCTATTGTGTGTAAGTGTTGACATAGACATCTATATCAAGTGGGACAGTCCTCTTGTTGGTAGGTGTTGACAGATACATCTATATCAAGTGGGACAATCCTATTGTGTGTAGGTGTTGACATAGACATCTATATCAAGTGGGACAATCCTATTATTGGTAGGTGTTGACAGATACATCTATATCAAGTGGGACAGTCCTATTGTTGGTAGGTGTTGACAGATATATCTATATCAATAGGACAGTCCTATTGTTGGTAGGTGTTGACAGATACATCTATATCAAGTGGGACAGTCTTATTTTTGGTAGGTGTTGACATAGACATCTATATCAAGTGGGACAATCCTATTGTTGGTAGGTGTTGACAGATACATCTATATCAAGTGGGACAGTCCTATTGTTGGTAGGTGTTGACATAGATATCTATATCAAGTGGGACAATCCTATAGTTGGTAGGTGTTGACATAGCCATCTATATCAAGTGGGACAGTCCTATTGTTGGTAGGTGTTGACATAGACATCTATATCAAGTGGGACAGTCCTATTGTTGGTAGGTGTTGACAGATACATCTATATCAAGTGGGACAGTCCTATAGTTGGTAGGTTTGAAAGATACATCTATATCAAGTGGGACAGTCCTATTGTTGGTAGGTGTTGACAGATATATCTATATCAAGTGGGACAGTCCTATTGTTGGTAGGTGTTGACATAGATATCTATATCAAGTGTGACAATCCTATTGTTGGTAGGTGTTGACATAGACATCTATATGAAGTGGGATAGTCCTATTGTTGGTAGGTGTTGACAGATACATCTATATCAAGTGGGACAGCCCTATTGTTGGTAGGTGTTGACAGATACATCGATATCAAGTGGGACAATCCTATTGTTGGTAGGTGTTGACAGATATATCTATATCAAGTGGGACAGTCCTATTGTTGGTAGGTGTTGACATAGATATCTATATCAAGTGGGACAATCCTATAGTTGGTAGGTGTTGACATAGACATCTATATCAAGTGGGACAGTCCTATTGTTGGTAGGTGTTGACATAGACATCTATATCAAGTGGGACAGTCCTATTGTTGGTAGGTGTTGACAGATACATCTATATCAAGTGGGACAGTCCTATTGTTGGTAGGTGTTGACATAGATATCTATATCAAGTGTGACAATCCTATTGTTGGTAGGTGTTGACATAGACATCTATATCAAGTGGGATAGTCCTATTGTTGGTAGGTGTTGACAGATACATCTATATCAAGTGGGACAGCCCTATTGTTGGTAGGTGTTGACAGATACATTGATATCAAGTGGGACAATCCTATTGTTGGTAGGTGTTGACAGATACATCTATATCAAGTGGCACAGTCCTATTGTTGGTAGGTGTTGACAGATACATCTATATCAAGTGGGACAGTACTATTGTTGGTAGAGGTTGACAGATATATCTATATCAAGTGGGACAGTCCTATTGTTGGTAGGTGTTGACAGATACATCTATATGAAGTTACACAGTCCTATTATTAGTAGGTGTTGACATAGACATCTATATAATGTGGGATAGTCCTATTGTTGGTAGGTGTTGACAGATACATCTATATCCAATGGGACAGTCCTATTGTGTGTAAGTGTTGACATAGACATCTATATCAAGTGGGACAGTCCTCTTGTTGGTAGGTGTTGACATAGACATCTATATCAAGTGGGACAGTCCTATTGTTGCTAGGTGTTGACATAGACATCTATATCAAGTGGGACAGTCCTATTGTTGGTAGGTGTTGACATAGACATCTATATCAAGTGGTCAATCCTATTGTTGGTAGGTGTTGACAGATACATCTATATCAAGTGGGATAGTCCTATTGTTGGTAGGTGTTGACATAGATATAAATATCAAGTGGGACATTCCTATTGTTGGTAGGTGTTGACAGATACATCTATATCAAGTGGGACAGTTCTATTATTGGTAGGTGTTGACAGATACATCTATATCAAGTGGGACAGTCCTATTGTTGGTAGGTGTTGACAGATATATCTATATCAAGTGGGACAGTCCTATTGTTGGTAGGTGTTGACATAGATATCTATATCAAGTGGGACAATCCTATAGTTGGTAGGTGTTGACATAGACATCTATATCAAGTGGGACAGTCCTATTGTTGGTAGGTGTTGACATAGACATCTATATCAAGTGGGACAGTCCTATTGTTGGTAGGTGTTGACAGATACATCTATATCAAGTGGGACAGTCCTATAGTTGGTAGGTTTGAAAGATACATCTATATCAAGTGGGACAGTCCTATTGTTGGTAGGTGTTGACAGATATATCTATATCAAGTGGGACAGTCCTATTGTTGGTAGGTGTTGACATAGATATCTATATCAAGTGTGACAATCCTATTGTTGGTAGGTGTTGACATAGACATCTATATGAAGTGGGATAGTCCTATTGTTGGTAGGTGTTGACAGATACATCTATATCAAGTGGGACAGCCCTATTGTTGGTAGGTGTTGACAGATACATCGATATCAAGTGGGACAATCCTATTGTTGGTAGGTGTTGACAGATATATCTATATCAAGTGGGACAGTCCTATTGTTGGTAGGTGTTGACATAGATATCTATATCAAGTGGGACAATCCTATAGTTGGTAGGTGTTGACATAGACATCTATATCAAGTGGGACAGTCCTATTGTTGGTAGGTGTTGACATAGACATCTATATCAAGTGGGACAGTCCTATTGTTGGTAGGTGTTGACAGATACATCTATATCAAGTGGGACAGTCCTATTGTTGGTAGGTGTTGACATAGATATCTATATCAAGTGTGACAATCCTATTGTTGGTAGGTGTTGACATAGACATCTATATCAAGTGGGATAGTCCTATTGTTGGTAGGTGTTGACAGATACATCTATATCAAGTGGGACAGCCCTATTGTTGGTAGGTGTTGACAGATACATTGATATCAAGTGGGACAATCCTATTGTTGGTAGGTGTTGACAGATACATCTATATCAAGTGGCACAGTCCTATTGTTGGTAGGTGTTGACAGATACATCTATATCAAGTGGGACAGTACTATTGTTGGTAGAGGTTGACAGATATATCTATATCAAGTGGGACAGTCCTATTGTTGGTAGGTGTTGACAGATACATCTATATGAAGTTACACAGTCCTATTATTAGTAGGTGTTGACATAGACATCTATATAAAGTGGGATAGTCCTATTGTTGGTAGGTGTTGACAGATACATCTATATCCAATGGGACAGTCCTATTGTGTGTAAGTGTTGACATAGACATCTATATCAAGTGGGACAGTCCTCTTGTTGGTAGGTGTTGACATAGACATCTATATCAAGTGGGACAGTCCTATTGTTGCTAGGTGTTGACATAGACATCTATATCAAGTGGGACAGTCCTATTGTTGGTAGGTGTTGACATAGACATCTATATCAAGTGGTCAATCCTATTGTTGGTAGGTGTTGACAGATACATCTATATCAAGTGGGATAGTCCTATTGTTGGTAGGTGTTGACATAGATATAAATATCAAGTGGGACATTCCTATTGTTGGTAGGTGTTGACAGATACATCTATATCAAGTGGGACAGTTCTATTATTGGTAGGTGTTGACAGATACATCTATATCAAGTGGGACAGTCCTATTGTTGGTAGGTGTTGACAGATATATCTATATCAAGTGGGACAGTCCTATTGTTGGTAGGTGTTGACATAGATATCTATATCAAGTGGGACAATCCTATAGTTGGTAGGTGTTGACATAGACATCTATATCAAGTGGGACAGTCCTATTGTTGGTAGGTGTTGACATAGACATCTATATCAAGTGGGACAGTCCTATTGTTGGTAGGTGTTGACAGATACATCTATATCAAGTGGGACAGTCCTATAGTTGGTAGGTTTGAAAGATACATCTATATCAAGTGGGACATTCCTATTGTTGGTAGGTGTTGACAGATATATCTATATGAAGTGGGACAGTCCTATTGTTGGTAGGTGTTGACATAGATATCTATATCAAGTGGGACAATCCTATTGTTGGTAGGTGTTGACATAAACATCTATATCAAGTGGGATAGTCATATTGTTGGTAGGTGTTGACAGATACATCTATATCAAGTGGGACAGCCCTATTGTTGGTAGGTGTTGACAGATACATCGATATCAAGTGGGACAATCCTATTGTTGGTAGGTGTTGACAGATACATCTATATCAAGTGGGACAGTCCTATTGTTGGTAGGTGTTGACAGATACATCTATATCAAGTGGGACAGTACTATTGTTGGTAGAGGTTGACAGATATATCTATATCAAGTGGGACAGTCCTATTGTTGGTAGGTGTTGACAGATACATCTATATCAAGTGGGACAGTCCTATTGTTGGTAGGTGTTGACATAGACATCTATATCAAGTGGGACAGTCCTATTGTTGGTAGGTGTTGACATAGACATCTATATCAAGTGGGACAGTCCTATTGTTGGTAGGTGTTGACATAGACATCTATATCAAGTGGGACAATCCTATTGTTGGTAGGTGTTGACAGATATATCTATATCAAGTGGGACAGTCCTATTGTTGGTAGGTGTTGACAGATACATCTATATCAAGTGGGACAATCCTCTTGTTGGTAGGTGTAGACAGATACATCTATATGAAGTGGGACAGTCCTATTGTTACTAGGTGTTGACATGGACATCTATATAAAGTGGGATAGTCCTATTGTTGGTAGGTGTTGACAGATACATCTATATCAAATGGGACAGTCCTATTGTGTGTAAGTGTGGACATAGACATCTATATCAAGTGGGACAGTCCTCTTGTTGGTAGGTGTTGACATAGACATCTATATCAAGTGGGACAGTCCTATTGTTGGTAGGTGTTGACATAGACATCTATATCAAGTGGGACAGTCCTATTGTTGGTAGGTGTTGACATAGACATCTATATCAAGTGGGACAATTCTATTGTTGGTAGGTGTTGACAGATACATCTATATAAGTGGGACAATCCTATTGTGTGTAGGTGTTGACATAGACATCTATATCAAGTGGGACAATCCTATTGTTGGTAGGTGTTGACATAGACATCTATATCAAGTGGGACAGTCCTATTGTTGGTAGGTGGTGACAGATACTTCTATATCAATTGGGACAGTCCTATTGTTGGTAGGTGTTGACATAGACATCTATATCAAGTGGGACAATCCTATTATTGGTAGGTGTTGACAGATACATCTATATCAAGTGGGACAGTCCTATTGTTGGTAGGTGTTGACAGATATATCTATATCAATAGGACAGTCCTATTGTTGGTAGGTGTTGACAGATACATCTATATCAAGTGGGACAGTCCTATTGTTGGTAGGTGTTGACATAGACATCTATATCAAGTGGGACAGTACTATAGTTGGTAGTTGTTGACAGATACATCTATATCAAGTGGGATAGTCCTATTGTTGGTAGGTTTTGACATAGACATCAATATCAAGTGGGACATTCCTATTGTTGGTAGGTGTTGACAGATACATCTATATCAAGTGGGACAGTTCTATTGTTGGTAGGTGTTGACAGATACATCTATATCAAGTGGGACAGTCCTATTGTTGGTAGGTGTTGACAGATATATCTATATCAAGTGGGACAGTCCTATTGTTGGTAGGTGTTGACATAGATATCTATATCAAGTGGGACAATCCTATAGTTGGTAGGTGTTGACATAGACATCTATATCAAGTGGGACAGTCCTATTGTTGGTAGGTGTTGACATAGACATCTACATCAAGTGGGACAGTCCTATTGTTGGTAGGTGTTGACAGATACATCTATATCAAGTGGGACAGTCCTATAGTTGGTAGGTTTGAAAGATACATCTATATCAAGTGGGACAGTCCTATTGTTGGTAGGTGTTGACAGATATATCTATATCAAGTGTGACAATCCTATTGTTGGTAGGTGTTGACATAGACATCTATATCAAGTGGGATAGTCCTATTGTTGGTAGGTGTTGACAGATACATCTATATCAAGTGGGACAGCCCTATTGTTGGTAGGTGTTGACAGATACATCGATATCAAGTAGGACAATCCTATTGTTGGTAGGTGTTGAATGATATATCTATATCAAGTGCGACAGTCCTATTGTTGGTAGGTGTTGACATAGATATCTATATCAAGTGGGACAATCCTATAGTTGGTAGGTGTTGACATAGACATCTATATCAAGTGGGACAGTCCTATTGTTGGTAGGTGTTGACATAGACATCTATATCAAGTGGGACAGTCCTATTGTTTGTAGGTGTTGACAGATACATCTATATCAAGTGGGAAAATCCTATTGTTGGTAAGTGTTGACATAGACATCTATATCAAGTGGGACAATCCTATTGTTGGTAGGTGTTGACATAGACATCTATATCAAGTGGGACAGTCCTATTGTTGGTAGGTGGTGACAGATACTTCTATATCAATTGGGACAGTCCTATTGTTGGTAGGTGTTGACATAGACATCTATATCAAGTGGGACAATCCTATTATTGGTAGGTGTTGACAGATACATCTATATCAAGTGGGACAGTCCTATTGTTGGTAGGTGTTGACAGATATATCTATATCAATAGGACAGTCCTATTGTTGGTAGGTGTTGACAGATACATCTATATCAAGTGGGACAGTCCTATTGTTGGTAGGTGTTGACATAGACATCTATATCAAGTGGGACAGTACTATAGTTGGTAGTTGTTGACAGATACATCTATATCAAGTGGGATAGTCCTATTGTTGGTAGGTTTTGACATAGACATCAATATCAAGTGGGACATTCCTATTGTTGGTAGGTGTTGACAGATACATCTATATCAAGTGGGACAGTTCTATTGTTGGTAGGTGTTGACAGATACATCTATATCAAGTGGGACAGTCCTATTGTTGGTAGGTGTTGACAGATATATCTATATCAAGTGGGACAGTCCTATTGTTGGTAGGTGTTGACATAGATATCTATATCAAGTGGGACAATCCTATAGTTGGTAGGTGTTGACATAGACATCTATATCAAGTGGGACAGTCCTATTGTTGGTAGGTGTTGACATAGACATCTACATCAAGTGGGACAGTCCTATTGTTGGTAGGTGTTGACAGATACATCTATATCAAGTGGGACAGTCCTATAGTTGGTAGGTTTGAAAGATACATCTATATCAAGTGGGACAGTCCTATTGTTGGTAGGTGTTGACAGATATATCTATATCAAGTGTGACAATCCTATTGTTGGTAGGTGTTGACATAGACATCTATATCAAGTGGGATAGTCCTATTGTTGGTAGGTGTTGACAGATACATCTATATCAAGTGGGACAGCCCTATTGTTGGTAGGTGTTGACAGATACATCGATATCAAGTAGGACAATCCTATTGTTGGTAGGTGTTGAATGATATATCTATATCAAGTGCGACAGTCCTATTGTTGGTAGGTGTTGACATAGATATCTATATCAAGTGGGACAATCCTATAGTTGGTAGGTGTTGACATAGACATCTATATCAAGTGGGACAGTCCTATTGTTGGTAGGTGTTGACATAGACATCTATATCAAGTGGGACAGTCCTATTGTTTGTAGGTGTTGACAGATACATCTATATCAAGTGGGACAGTCCTATAGTTGGTAGGTTCGAAAGATACATCTATATCAAGTGGGACAGTCCTATTGTTGGTAGGTGTTGACAGATATATCTATATCAAGTGGGACAGTCCTATTGTTGGTAGGTGTTGACATAGATATCTATATCAAGTGTGACAATCCTATTGTTGGTTGGTGTTGACATAGACATCTATATCAAGTGGGATAGTCCTATTGTTGGTAGGTGTTGACAGATACATCTATATCAAGTGGGACAGCCCTATTGTTGGTAGCTGTTGACAGATACATCGATATCAAGTGGGACAATCCTATTGTTGGTAGGTGTTGACAGATACATCTATATCAAGTGGGACAGTCCTATTGTTGGTAGGTGTTGACAGATACATCTATATCAAGTGGGACAGTACTATTGTTGGTAGAGGTTGACAGATATATCTATATCAAGTGGGACAGTCCTATTGTTGGTAGGTGTTGACAGATACATCTATATCAAGTGGGACAGTCCTATTATTGGTAGGTGTTGACATAGACATCTATATCAAGTGGGACAGTCCTATTGTTGGTAGGTGTTGACATAGACATCTATATCAAGTGGGACAATCCTATTGTTGGTAGGTGTTGACAGATATATCTATATCAAGTGGGACAGTCCTATTGTTGGTAGGTGTTGACAGATACATCTATATCAAGTGGGACAGTCCTCTTGTTGGTAGGTGTTGACAGATACATCTATATGAAGTGGGACAGTCCTATTATTAGTAGGTGTTGACAGAGACATCTATATAATGTGGGATAGTCCTATTGTTGGTAGGTGTTGACAGATACATCTATATCAAATGGGACAGTCCTATAGTGTGTAAGTGTTGACATAGACATCTATATCAAGTGGGACAGTCCTCTTGTTGGTAGGTGTTGACATAGACATCTATATCAAGTGGGACAGTCCTATTGTTGGTAGGTGTTGACATAGACATCTATATCAAGTGGGACAGTCCTATTGTTGGTAGGTGTTGACATAGACATCTATATCAAGTGGGACAATCCTATTGTTGGTAGGTGTTGACAGATACATCTATATAAGTGGGACAATCCTATTGTGTGTAGGTGTTGACATAGACATCTATATCAAGTGGGACAATCCTATTGTTGGTAGGTGTTGACATAGACATCTATATCAAGTGGGACAGTCCTCTTGTTGGTAGGTGGTGAGAGATACTTCTATATCAATTGGGACAGTCCTATTGTTGGTAGGTTTTGACATAGACATCTATATCAAGTGGGACAATCCTATTATTGGTAGGTGTTGACAGATACATCTATATCAAGTGGGACAGTCCTATTGTTGGTAGGTGTTGACAGATATATCTATATCAAGTAGGACAGTCCTATTGTTGGTAGGTGTTGACAAATACATCTATATCAAGTGGGATAGTCCTATTGTTGGTAGGTGTTGACATAGACATCAATATCAAGTGAGACAATCCTATTGTTGGTAGCTGTTGACAGATACATCTATATAAGTGGGACAGTCCTATTGTGTGTAAGTGTTGAATTAGACATCTATATCAAGTGGGACAGTCCTCTTGTTGGCAGGTGTTGACATAGACATCTATATCAAGTGGGACAGTCCTATTGTTGGTAGGTGTTGACATAGACATCTATATCAAGTGGGACAGTCCTATTGTTGGTAGGTGTTGACAGATACATCTATATCAAGTGGGACAGTCCTATTGTTGTTAGGTGTTGACATTGACATCTATATCAATTGGGACAGTCCTATTGTTGGTAGGTGTTTACATAGACATCTATATGAAGTGGGCCAGTCCTATTGTTGGTAGGTGTTGACAGATACATCTATATTAAGTGGGACAGGCCTATAGTTGGTAGGTGTTGACATAGACATCTATATCAAGTGGGACAGTCCTATTGCTGGTAGGTGTTGACATAGACATCTATATCAAGTGGGACAATCCTATTGTTGGTAGGTGTTGACAGATACATCTATATCAAGTGGTACAGTCCTATTGTTGGTAGAGGTTGACAGATATATCTATATCAAGTGGGACACTCCTATTGTTGGTAGGTGTTGACAGATACATCTATATCAAGTGGGACGGTCCTATTGTTGGTAGGTGTTGTCAGATACATCTATATCAAGTGGGACAGTCCTATTGTTGGTAGGTGTTGACATAGACATCTATATCAAGTTGGAGAGTCCTATTGTTGGTAGGTTTTGACAGATACATCTATATAAAGTGGGACAGTCCTATTGTTGGTAGGTGTTGACATAGACATCTATATCAAGTGGGACAGTCCTATTGTTGGTAGGTGTTGACATAGACATCTATATCAAAAGGGACAATCCTATTGTTGGTAGGTGTTGACAGATACATCTATATCAAGTGGGACAGTGCTATTGTTGGTAGGTGTTGACATAGACATCTATATCAAGTGGGACAGTCCTATTGTTGGTAGGTGTTGACATAGACATCGATATCAAGTAGGACAGTCCTATTGTTGGTAGGTGTTGACATAGACATCTATATCAAAAGGGACAGTCCTACTGTTGGTAGGTGTTGACAGATACATCTATATCAAGTGGGACAGTGCTATTGTTGGTAGGTGTTGACATAGACATATATATCAAGTGGGACAGTCCTATTGTTGGTAGGTGTTGACATAGACATCTATATCAAGTGGGACAGTGCTCTTGTTGGTAGGTGTTGACAGATACATCTATATCAAGTGGGAGTGTCCTATTGTTGGTAGGTGTTGACATAGACATCTATATCAAGTGGGACAATCCTATTGTTGGTAGGTGTTGACAGATACATCTATATAAGTGGGACAGTCCTATTGTGTGTAGGTGTTGACATAGACATCTATATCAAGTGGGACAATCCTATTGTTGGTAGGTGTTGACATAGACATCTATATCAAGTGGGACAGTCCTCTTGTTGGTAGGTGTTGACAGATACATCTATATCAATTGGGACAGTCCTATTGTTGGTAGGTGTTGACATAGACATCTATATCAATTGGGACAGTCCAATTGTTGGTAGGTGTTGACAGATACATCTATATCAAGTGGGACAGTTCTATTGTTGGTAGGTGTTGACAGATACATCTATATCAAGTGGGACAGTCCTATTGTTGGTAGGTGTTGACAGATATATCTATATCAAGTGGGACAGTCCTATTGTTGGTAGGTGTTGACATAGATATCTATATCAAGTGGGACAATCCTATAGTTGGTAGGTGTTGACATAGACATCTATATCAAGTGGGACAGTCCTATTGTTGGTAGGTGTTGACAGATACATCTATATCAAGTGGGACAGTCCTATAGTTGGTAGGTGTTGACAGATACATCTATATCAAGTGGGACAGTTCTATTGTTGGTAGGTGTTGACAGATACATCTATATCAAGTGGGACAGTCCTATTGTTGGTAGGTGTTGACAGATACATCTATATCAAGTGGGATAGTCCTATTGTTGGTAGGTGTTGACATAGACATCAATATCAAGTGGGCAATCCTATTGTTGGTAGGTGTTGACAGATACAGTCCTATTGTGTGTAAGTGTTGAATTAGACATCTATATCAAGTGGGACAGTCCTCTTGTTGGTAGGTGTTGACATAGACATCTATATCAAGTGGGACAGTCCTATTGTTGGTAGGTGTTGACATAGACATCTATATCAAGTGGGACAGTCTATAGTTGGTAGGTGTTGACAGATACATCTATATCAAGTGGGACAGTCCTATTGTTGTTAGGTGTTGACATTGACATCTATATCAATTGGGACAGTCCTATTGTTGGTAGGTGTTTACATAGACATCTACATCAAGTGGGCCAGTCCTATTGTTGGTAGGTATTGACAGATACATCTATATTAAGTGGGACAGGCCTATTGTTGGTAGGTGTTGACATAGACATCTATATCAAGTGGGACAGTCCTATTGTTGGTAGGTGTTGACATAGACATCTATATCAAGTGGGACAATCCTATTGTTGGTAGGTGTTGACAGATACATCTATATCAAGTGGGACAGTCCTATTGTTGGTAGAGGTTGACAGATATATCTATATCAAGTGGGACAGTCCTATTGTTGGTAGGTGTTGACAGATACATCTATATCAAGTGGGACGGTCCTATTGTTGGTAGGTGTTGTCAGATACATCTATATCAAGTGGGACAGTCCTATTGTTGGTAGGTTTTGATAGATACTTCTATATCAAGTGGGACAGTCCTATTGTTGGTAGGTGTTGACATAGACATCTATATCAAGTGGGACAGTCCTATAGTTGGTAGGTGTTGACATAGACATCTATATAAAGTGGGACATTCCTATTGTTGGTAGGTGTTGACAGATACATCTATATCAAGTGGGATAGTCCTATTGTTGGTAGGTGTTGACATAGACATCAATATCAAGTGAGACAATCCTATTGTTGGTAGCTGTTGACAGATACATCTATATAAGTGGGACAGTCCTATTGTGTGTAAGTGTTGAATTAGACATCTATATCAAGTGGGACAGTCCTCTTGTTGGCAGGTGTTGACATAGACATCTACATCAAGTGGGCCAGTCCTATTGTTGGTAGGTGTTGACAGATACATCTATATTAAGTGGGACAGGCCTATTGTTGGTAGGTGTTGACATAGACATCTATATCAAGTGGGACAGTCCTATTGTTGGTAGGTGTTGACATAGACATCTATATCAAGTGGGACAGTCCTATTGTTGGTAGGTGTTGACATAGACATCTATATCAAGTGGGACAATCCTATTGTTGGTAGGTGTTGACAGATACATCTATATCAAGTGGGACAGTCCTATTGTTGGTAGAGGTTGACAGATATATCTATATCAAGTGGGACAGTCCTATTGTTGGTAGGTGTTGACAGATACATCTATATCAAGTGGGACGGTCCTATTGTTGGTAGGTGTTGTCAGATACATCTATATCAAGTGGGACAGTCCTATTGTTGGTAGGTTTTGATAGATACTTCTATATCAAGTGGGACAGTCCTATTGTTGGTAGGTGTTGACATAGACATCTATATCAAGTGGGACAGTCCTATTGTTGGTAGGTGTTGACATAGACATCTATATAAAGTGGGATATTCCTATTGTTGGTAGGTGTTGACAGATACATCTATATCAAGTGGGATAGTCCTATTGTTGGTAGGTGTTGACATAGACATCAATATCAAGTGAGACAATCCTATTGTTGGTAGCTGTTGACAGATACATCTATATAAGTGGGACAGTCCTATTGTGTGTAAGTGTTGAATTAGACATCTATATCAAGTGGGACAGTCCTATTGTTGGTAGGTGTTGACAGATACATCTATATCAAGTGGGACAGTCCTATTGTTGTTAGGTGTTGACATTGACATCTATATCAATTGGGACAGTCCTATTGTTGGTAGGTGTTTACATAGACATCTATATGAAGTGGGCCAGTCCTATTGTTGGTAGGTGTTGACAGATACATCTATATTAAGTGGGACAGGCCTATAGTTGGTAGGTGTTGACATAGACATCTATATCAAGTGGGACAGTCCTATTGCTGGTAGGTGTTGACATAGACATCTATATCAAGTGGGACAATCCTATTGTTGGTAGGTGTTGACAGATACATCTATATCAAGTGGGACAGTCCTATTGTTGGTAGAGGTTGACAGATATATCTATATCAAGTGGGACACTCCTATTGTTGGTAGGTGTTGACAGATACATCTATATCAAGTGGGACGGTCCTATTGTTGGTAGGTGTTGTCAGATACATCTATATCAAGTGGGACAGTCCTATTGTTGGTAGGTGTTGACATAGACATCTATATCAAGTTGGAGAGTCCTATTGTTGGTAGGTTTTGACAGATACATCTATATAAAGTGGGACAGTCCTATTGTTGGTAGGTGTTGACATAGACATCTATATCAAGTGGGACAGTCCTATTGTTGGTAGGTGTTGACATAGACATCTATATCAAAAGGGACAATCCTATTGTTGGTAGGTGTTGACAGATACATCTATATCAAGTGGGACAGTGCTATTGTTGGTAGGTGTTGACATAGACATCTATATCAAGTGGGACAGTCCTATTGTTGGTAGGTGTTGACATAGACATCGATATCAAGTAGGACAGTCCTATTGTTGGTAGGTGTTGACATAGACATCTATATCAAAAGGGACAGTCCTACTGTTGGTAGGTGTTGACAGATACATCTATATCAAGTGGGACAGTGCTATTGTTGGTAGGTGTTGACATAGACATATATATCAAGTGGGACAGTCCTATTGTTGGTAGGTGTTGACATAGACATCTATATCAAGTGGGACAGTGCTCTTGTTGGTAGGTGTTGACAGATACATCTATATCAAGTGGGAGTGTCCTATTGTTGGTAGGTGTTGACATAGACATCTATATCAAGTGGGACAATCCTATTGTTGGTAGGTGTTGACAGATACATCTATATAAGTGGGACAGTCCTATTGTGTGTAGGTGTTGACATAGACATCTATATCAAGTGGGACAATCCTATTGTTGGTAGGTGTTGACATAGACATCTATATCAAGTGGGACAGTCCTCTTGTTGGTAGGTGTTGACAGATACATCTATATCAATTGGGACAGTCCTATTGTTGGTAGGTGTTGACATAGACATCTATATCAATTGGGACAGTCCAATTGTTGGTAGGTGTTGACAGATACATCTATATCAAGTGGGACAGTTCTATTGTTGGTAGGTGTTGACAGATACATCTATATCAAGTGGGACAGTCCTATTGTTGGTAGGTGTTGACAGATATATCTATATCAAGTGGGACAGTCCTATTGTTGGTAGGTGTTGACATAGATATCTATATCAAGTGGGACAATCCTATAGTTGGTAGGTGTTGACATAGACATCTATATCAAGTGGGACAGTCCTATTGTTGGTAGGTGTTGACAGATACATCTATATCAAGTGGGACAGTCCTATAGTTGGTAGGTGTTGACAGATACATCTATATCAAGTGGGACAGTTCTATTGTTGGTAGGTGTTGACAGATACATCTATATCAAGTGGGACAGTCCTATTGTTGGTAGGTGTTGACAGATACATCTATATCAAGTGGGATAGTCCTATTGTTGGTAGGTGTTGACATAGACATCAATATCAAGTGGGCAATCCTATTGTTGGTAGGTGTTGACAGATACAGTCCTATTGTGTGTAAGTGTTGAATTAGACATCTATATCAAGTGGGACAGTCCTCTTGTTGGTAGGTGTTGACATAGACATCTATATCAAGTGGGACAGTCCTATTGTTGGTAGGTGTTGACATAGACATCTATATCAAGTGGGACAGTCTATAGTTGGTAGGTGTTGACAGATACATCTATATCAAGTGGGACAGTCCTATTGTTGTTAGGTGTTGACATTGACATCTATATCAATTGGGACAGTCCTATTGTTGGTAGGTGTTTACATAGACATCTACATCAAGTGGGCTAGTCCTATTGTTGGTAGGTGTTGACAGATACATCTATATTAAGTGGGACAGGCCTATTGTTGGTAGGTGTTGACATAGACATCTATATCAAGTGGGACAGTCCTATTGTTGGTAGGTGTTGACATAGACATCTATATCAAGTGGGACAATCCTATTGTTGGTAGGTGTTGACAGATACATCTATATCAAGTGGGACAGTCCTATTGTTGGTAGAGGTTGACAGATATATCTATATCAAGTGGGACAGTCCTATTGTTGGTAGGTGTTGACAGATACATCTATATCAAGTGGGACGGTCCTATTGTTGGTAGGTGTTGTCAGATACATCTATATCAAGTGGGACAGTCCTATTGTTGGTAGGTTTTGATAGATACTTCTATATCAAGTGGGACAGTCCTATTGTTGGTAGGTGTTGACATAGACATCTATATCAAGTGGGACAGTCCTATTGTTGGTAGGTGTTGACATAGACATCTATATAAAGTGGGATATTCCTATTGTTGGTAGGTGTTGACAGATACATCTATATCAAGTGGGACAGTCCTATTGTTGGTAGGTGTTGACATAGACATCTATATCAAGTGGGACAGTTCTATTGTTGGTAGGTGTTGACAGATATATCTATATCAGTGGGACAGTCCTATTGTTGGTAGGTGTTGACAGATATATTTATATCATTTGGGAAAGTCCTATTGTCTGTAGGTGTTGACAGATATATCTATATCAATTGGGACAGTAGATGAGGAGTCGTGACTTCTGTCTGAAATCCTTCAATATGATGTCTAACATATTTGCCTTTATCTTCTGTCTGTTTGAACAGAAAAGTTCCATAGTAGTGAGATATGATCTTTTGCAAGTACCGGATGTCTAGGTCCTTGTAAATTACCCAGTTGATACACCATGCAGCTCTATTATCTCTGTTGAGATACCCTTGGGTCACCAGAAGATTACAAGTAGAGACAATTTAATCGATGTTTTTAAACTGTTGTTTATATGTTCTACATGTTATAATAAACCCTTCTGTGCCCTATTTTAAGCCAGAGGACTCTAACTACTGATGCGTAACACATTTGACAACACCAGCATCGTTAGCTCTCTCTGAGTATTCACCATGAAGTGTCTTTTCTTGCCATTTGCCGATAAGATTATTTAAGGCTGCATTTTTAGTAAAGGTTTCGCGGGTTTAGCTTTTTCTGTGGTTGTTTTCAGTTTATGTAATTCTGAGACGTCAGTAACTTTTATATTTTTGTTACTGAATATAATTTTTTGCTGCTTTCGTACTTTATAACAATTTATTATTATTATTAGGGTGGTGAATTGGCAGTATCGGTAGTGGGTTTGACGCCATGCTTTGAGGCAAAGAGTTACGGTCCATTATGGTCTGAGTTCAAATCCCGCCGAGGTTAACTGTGCCTTTCATCCTTACAGGGTCGATAAAATAAAGTACTAGTAATAAAGTGGGATAATTGCTGGCTTTGTGCCAAATGTAGAAACAACTATTTAGAGCGTGGAACAACATACTTTACGGTATAGAGATACGGCCTTTTACCTTCTAAGTTCAGTTCCCGCCAAGGCTAGCTTTGACTTTCATCGTTGTGGGGTAGATAAAATATAGTACCAGTCACGCACTGGTTCGATTTATTCGACTTTTCCGTCCTCCCAAATTGCTGGCCTTGTGCCTAATAAAAGAAAAGGGTGGTGGATTGGCAGTATCGGTGACATATAGCTACGGCCCTTTACATTCTGATCTCAAATCCTGCCGAGGTTAGCTTTACCTTTTATCTTTACGGGGGTCAATAAAATAAAGTACCAGTAATGCTTTGGGGTCAATATAATCGACTTTCCACTCCCGTTCAAATTACAGGCCTTGTGCCTAAATCAGAAATCCTTATTATTATTATTGTTGTTGTAATTGTTGTTGTTGTCGTTGTCGTCGTCGTCGTCGTTGTCGTCGTCATCATCATCATCATAATCGACTACAAATATGTTTCTTTGTATAAGTATGCGACAAGACGCGTATGAAGTATGTGAAATTTATGTAGGCATATGCAGGAATTTCACGCCTATAATATTTTAGCTATACACTAGCAGAATGGCCCGGCGTTGCTCGGGTTTTGCTCTAGGTTTCTTATATATTTGATATATATTTATCCTTATCGAGCCTCGTGAAATAAATACGTTTGTTTATGTTTTGTGATTGCATATGCAAAAATATCTGTACACGAATATATAATTATATATATAAATATATATATATATATATATATATATATATATATATATATATATGTGTGTGTGTGTGTGTGTGTGTATGTGTGTGTGTGTGTATGTGTGTGTGTGTGTGTGAGTGTGTATTAAAATAACAAATTAACGTTTAAGCAAAGAATCGCTGCTTTCACCCTTAACTGGATCTTCTGAAACTAAAAAAATCAATCTGTGAACACAGAAGTAAATATTTCGAAAAACGTTACACACACTCTATATATATATACACACTATATATATACATATATATAGACACACACATAGCGTCATAATGTCGTAATGCAGAGATATAGACAGAAATTATAAAGGCGCAACGTTATATCTATGTATCTATCTAAAAAGAAAAACTAAGAATTATACAGAGAGATCGCTAAATCGCCTAAAGCGGTCCCTAGGGCTTTGAACATTTGAAATATGTTTTGCTCAAAACACTCACAGGACCATCTGTATTACATGTGTAAAGTTTGAAAACAATCGGTTGGGTGCTTCTCGGGTTTTAGGGAGTCAGACAGACAGATAGACATTCTCTGTTTTAGATATAGATAATTACATTCAATTCTATTAGAAATAGTATAAAATACTTTATGTAACTCAAGGCATGTGTTAGTTTCTAGTTATAATATATAGAGATATAAGTGTGTGTATTTGTTTATAAACGTGTTATCCATCTATGTCATATATATACTAGCAGGAAAACCACCCTTTGGATGAGGACGTATTGAGTTACGGCCCTTGCCATTCTGAGTACAAAGCCCGCCGAGGTTAACTTTGCCTTTCATCCTTACGGGGTCGATAAAATAAAGTACCAGTAATGCACTGGATAATTGCTGGCCTTGTGCCAAAAGTAGAAACAATTATGACAATAATTGTTTCTACTTTAGGCACAAGGCCAGCAATTATCCAGTGCATTACTGGTACTTTATTTTATCGACCCCGTAAGGATGAAAGACAAAGTTAACCTCGGCGGGATTTGAACTCAGATCGTAAAGGGACGTAACTATGCTGGAAAGCATGGTGTCCGACTCTCTACTGATACTGCCAATCCACGGTTTAGGCACAAGGCCAGCAACTTTTTAATTTTTTTTAATTTTTGGCGGGTCTAAGTCTATTAAATCGACCCCTAGTCCATTAGTAGTACTTTACATTATCGAACCCTTAAAGATGAAAGGTAAAGTTAACCTTGGCGTGATTTGAACTTAGAACATAAAGGGCCATATCGCTATGCTGTAAAGCATGGCGTCCAACCCTATATCAATACTGTCAATCCAGCGTCATGTAATGTAATATAATTTAATGATTTCTAATTTAGACTCAAGGCCGACAATGTGGAGAGGGGTCGAGTTTATTATAATGACCTTATTTCGATTTGAACTCACAAATACCGCAAAACGTTTTTTCCAGCACTCTAACGATTCTGCCAATCCCCGACCATTATCTCTCTCTATATAAAATCCCTTGTTTCTCTGTCTGTCTGTTCCTATGCATTTTCAAATGGCTGGACCAAATCAAATCAAATTTTACAAGGTAATAGTATTAGACCCCGGTAGTGTCAACATGTAATTTCAATTTTCATTTGGATGAAAACAATATATTTCAACTAAAATATCCTTTCTATAATGAACTATAGTAAACCACCACCACTACCACGACGTCACATTTTGTATATGAGTGTGTATGTGTCTGTGAGTGTGTGTGTGTGTGTGTGTTTGCGAGTTCGTTACGTACGTTAGGCCTCAGAGAATTAAACACACACACATCTACACATACATATATCCTAAGTACAGAGTGCGGACGGTATTTGAGGACACATGCATTTTTAGTCATTATTTAATTGGACTAATTTTCATTGAACTTCTATTTCAGAAAATAACAATGAAAATAACTATGCTTACCACTGAAATGAAAAGGCATGTTGTAATTGTGGCTTTGAAGGCTAAGCATGGTAATTTAGAAATTTCTTGTTTTCTGAAAGTTGCAAAACCTTTTGTCCACAAGAGTGTGAGTTAGAGAAAGATGGAAGCGTATTACCTGTATCAAAACGTAAAAACCATTCCAAACGCTCTGATTCTATCAGGACACCTGAATTTATTCAGGAAGTTAAGAAAAACATTGATCCAGGAAAATCAATGAGGTCAATTGCAAAAAAATGTTGGTGTGTCAGAAAAAACAATCAGAAATATTGTGCATGAAGACATCAGATACAAATCTTACGTGATGAGGAGAGGTCAATTCATGTCAGAAAAAACGAAAGAAAGCCGTTTAATCAGATCCAAAAGTCTTTTGAACAAACTTAAAAATCCATCAGAAGATGATGTGATTTGGTTTTTCTCAGATGAGAAAAACTTTGACTAGGACCAGAAAACTAACAGAAGAAATGACAGGTGGCTATGTGCAGACCCTTCTGAGGTTCCAAGAATAATGCTCACAAAATTTCCTGCAAGTGTCATGGTTTTGGGTGTTGTTAGCAATGAAGGACATGTGATGCCTCCTTACTTTTTCTACAAGGCCTTAGGGTGAATGCTGTTGGATTATGGATAAAGTTGTTAAGCCTTGGATCAACAGTGTATGCAATGAAAAGTCTTAGGTCTTTCAACAAGATTCTGCACCCTCAAATGTCACTAGAATGGGTGGCTGACAATTTGCATGATTACGTCACCCCCAACATTTGGCTTCCTAATTCTCCAGATCTCAATCCACTGGAGCATCGTTGTAAAAAATGTCAGTGAACACCCTCATAGGACCAAACATTCTTTGAAAGCCGCCATAGTTCGACAATGTCCGATATGAACAAGAACCATTTAATCCGAGCTTGTAAACGATTTCGACCCAACGTGGAGTCAGTTATTGATGCTTATGGTGGTTTTATTGAATGAAATTATTAAATTGATAATTTAGCTTTATGTTTATGTTATTTTTATAAGAATGCAGGTTTTCTTCTGTTATTATATAAGCGTTTTTTTTTTTAACCAAAAAATACCATCCGCACACTGTACATATCTTCACATGCAGACAATTACACACACACATCTACACATACAGATACATATGTGTTGACAGACAGGTGTGCATGAATGTATGTCTGTGTGTGTCTGTCTTGGTATATGTATGTGAGAGTGTATGTGTGTGGTGTGTAGCAACAATTTATTCAAAAAATTACACAATGAATATTCTTTACCTTAAGGTGCTTCAAGATTAACAGATTTTTATTTCTAAATTCTATTATCATTACAATTTTGATATTTTAAAGTAATTATGAGAAAAAAAACATATCTTCATATTAATTGTTTACTAATCTAAATAAGAAGAGCAGTAACCCGGGCAATGCCGGGTAATTCAGGTAGTATAATATAAATAACACAAACATGCATACGTATATATATATATATATATATATATATATATAAATATATTGATTGTAACCAATTATGATATCAGAAATCTAACGAGGTTTTGATTCCAGAGTCGGGCCCGATCGATACAGATCGGACCTTGAGCTGATCAATCGCGAAACACGCGTGCCACCTCCATAAATGTAATGAAAATTTGACACCTCGTCCATATTATATATATTTGGCAGTATCGGTAGAGGGTCTGACGCCATGCTTAGCAGCAAAGAGTTGCGACCCTTTATGATCTGAGTTCAAATCCCGCCGAGGTTAACTTTGCCTTTCATCCTTACGGGGTCGATAAAATAAAGTACCAGTAATACACTGGGATAATTGGTGGCCTTGTGCCGTAAGTAGAAACAATTATATATATATATATATATATATATATATATATATATATATATATATATATATTTATTTATCTCTCTCTCTCTATATATAGATATATATAATATATACATATAATGTATATGCACATATTTGTGCGTCTACGTGTGTGTGTGTCTATGCGCGCGCGTTATTGTGTGTGTGTGTTTGTCTTTAAGTACGCAGTGGTATATTGATTTGTATTTCAATTAATTATAACTTTATTCGTCTACATATTTCTATATTTGTAGCGAGGCCTAGTCATAAGGTTTTAGCATTCGATTTATACTGTTTTTACTATGTTTATTTAATGCATTCCTTGTATTTAAAGTCTAACATTTGTAAATTTCTACTACCCACCCATTCGTACATTCCAAAAACACCATGCTAAAAATTCCCTGGAATCATTTCCAGCCTCATATACAAACACAAACACGTGGAAGTAGAATTTAGCTCACATAAACATACACCCTCTTCATACGTACCCCTTCAACCTTAGCAATCCAGTTGCCCCTTTCAACTTTAAATGACCTTTAGCTTTCAAATATGATTATAAGGCACATACCAGAATTCCAGCATAATGGTTTCTAATTTAGGCACAAGGCCAACAATTTATGGGGAGAGAGGGGGTATTAGTCAATTACATCCAATCCACCCTATCTCCTCTCTAGTATGTGACTGATACTTTATTTTAATGAGCCCCGAATGGATGAAAGGAAAAGTTTATACAGGCGGGATTTGAACTTAGAAGTTAGAAATTCGTAACTAAATACTCGTACAGCAAAAACAAATTGTCCGACGCTCCACTGATTCTGCCAATCTACCACCGCTTTCAAAATTCCAATATAATTGCACACACACATACGCATACACACTCACACGCATATATATGCCCACATATACACACATCCGCACGCACATTATTAATTTGCTATCTATTGTCGAATGTATGTATAGGGTGTTCCCCCCAAAATGTATGTACACTTCAACGGCATTCTAATAAATATTGCCTGTATAGGTAATCAAAGTGTGTATACATTTTTGGGAGGACACCCTGTATATTTATAAGTTGATGTGATGATTGGGATAAAATTACTATCTGCTGCGTATGTTACTTTATTCCTTTCTACAAAGTCATTTTAACACACATAAACACCTGAATTTGATAACACAATCTAACGTAAAACCAAATTAACTAGACCCTTCTTCTTCTCCCACTTATTCCTGAAATGGTCATGGGGTGCAGAGTCCTCAAACACTCCTTCCAACAGGTCCTGTCAGAAGCAACCGTCTCCAACTGATCCGGCTGGATCCCCAAGCGTGACCAGCCAAGCTCATGGATGCTATCTAACCATCTTGCTCGGGGTCTACCTCTGGGTCTCTTAACGATAGGTTATGCCCGTAAAACATGTCCGGTGATCCTTTCCTATGCCCATAGTATCGGAGCTGTGTTCTCTAAACCCGTCCGACATAAATATATCACATGCACCTCCTCCATACATGCTATATTATTTTTCGAGTATAAATATGTAGAAGTTCTCCATCGATCCCATACTTGCAGGAGCTGGTGCAGTAAGGTGACAGCTGCAGCACTCGGTCATCAAAAGGGTATGTATGTATGTTACCATAACTCCTGATAGAGTCGTAAGGATGCCGTATTGAATGCAAGAACGGCGCTATCATTCTGTACACATTTCTCTGTTTATCTGCATGTATGTATGTATGTATGTGTATGTATGTATGTCTGTCTGTATGTATGTATGTATGTATGTATGTGTATGTATGCATGTCTGTCTGTATGTATGTATGTATGTATGTATGTATGTATGTATGTATGTATATGTATGTATGCATGTCTGTATGTATGTATGTGTATGTATGTGTATGTATGTATGCATGTTTGTCTGTCTGTATGTATGTATGTGTATGTATGTATGCATGTCTGTATGTATGTATGTATGTATGTATGTATGTATGTGTATGTATGTGTATGTATGTATGTATGTATGTATGTATGTATGTATGTGTATGTATGTATGTATGTATGTGTATGTATGTATGTATGTATGTATGTATGTATGTGTGTGTATGTATGTATGCATGTCTGTCTGTATGTATGTATGTATGTATGTATGTATGTATGTATGTATGTGTATGTATGTATGCATGTCTGTATGTATGTATGTATGTATGTATGTATGTATGTATGTATGTATATGTATGTATGCATGTCTGTATGTATGTATGTGTATGTATGTATGCATGTTTGTCTGTCTGTATGTATGTGTATGTATGTATGCATGTCTGTCTGTATGTATGTATGTATGTATGTATGTATGTGTATGTATGTATGTATGTATGTATGTATGTATGTGTATGTATGTATGTATGTATGTCTATGTATGTATGTATGTATGTATGTATGTGTATGTATGTATGCATGTCTGTCTGTATGTATGTATGCCCGCCTGTCTGTATGTATATAGTATGTCTGTATGTATATATATGTATGTATGTATGTATGTATGTATGTATGTATGTATGTATGTATGTATGTATGTCCGTCTGTCTGTCTGTATGTCTGTATGTATGTATATCCGTCTGTCTGTATGTATGTATGTCTGTCCGTATGCATGTATGTCTATGTATGTATGTATGTATGTATGTATGTATGTATGTATGTATGTATGTATGTATGTTGTATGTATGTGTATATATATGTCAGGTCACCAGTTGGTGCTACTGTTAACATGTAACCCAGTACAACCTGTCTCATGGTCGGGTCATTGGCGACTAAACTGGCAACCCCACCAAGGTTTCTTGGTGAGGAGGGTGACTTTGGACATCCTGCAGGACTAAAAACAAAACCTGTCAAAGAACAAAGGAACTCTTAAGAGTTAATGGCCATCCAAAATCACCGGGAGAGATGACCCCTTAGCCTTTGTCAAGGCAGAATTCTAGGAGAAGGAAAACTCTGATATAACACCTGCAGCCCTGATGGTATCCAATGATGTTGACTTGTTCTTCTTTTTGGTAAATATCATCTTGGTTAAGAGAGTGAGACTGGCTTTGTGCATTGCCTTTGCTCACTATAAAAGCTTCACGGCACAGGCATTGCTTTATATCTGGAGATCTCTCTCCACTTGTCGTCACATGGTACCATGGACCCAGCACTGTGTCAATAATTGTCACAAGTGTAGTGTTTGTACCAGAGTTTTCAAGTCGCTGGCTGGACTAAAAAGTCACACTTGTTCAGCGCATCGGTAGGGATTCTCCTACATGCATATAAAGTAGTGGCCGTACTCGAAAACGAGTTGGCAGCCACCATGTATGTACATGTATGTATTTTCTTCTGGTATTATAATTTCACAAATGTTTACCAATAGAGCGAGAGTCGGTTTCTAACATAGACACAAGACTCTCTCATTGGAATTTACACAACATAAACTTGGTAGATATGTATGTATGCATGCATGTATAGATATGGATGGTATTGTATGTGTGGATGTGGATGTTTTGAGTTGTATGTGTGCATGTGTATATGCTTTGTATCTGTACATGTGTATATGCAGTTATTAGATGCAACATTTTTGGAATGTTTTACATCTTTTTACTGTTCCATTAATGGATTGTACTTGTAATTTCCTAACTAGTTGTGTTCTTTCTGTTCCTGTGAAGCCTAGCTTCTCAAGATTTGTATTGAGGCAGTTACTAACATACCCCAGTGCCCCAATAATCACAGGCATAAATCTGAAGGTGTAATCAGGGTGGAGTATCTGCAGATTTCTCATCAGTTCTGCATAAATATTATCCTTTTCTCTAATCTTTGATATTATTTTGGCATCTGCAGGGCAGCTAATTTCCACTACTGTGCATACTTTCTTCTCCCTGTCCCATATCATTATATCTGGTCTGTTATCTCTGCATTTTATTGGGGTTTTTACTGGAAAATTCCACCAGTACTCTTTCATATTATGTACATGGATGTCTTCCACATTGCTGTAGCATTTAATGTGTTTATTATCGGGGCTATCTTTTTTACGGATTGCATTGTACAGTGTTTTGGCCACTACATCATGCCTCATAGGTAGATAGTATCGCGATGACATCTTTGGACAGCTGCTGATGACATGGGCGATATCCTCGATGTTAGTTCTGCAGAGTCTGCAGTTGTTATCATATCTAGATGTTTTGCCTGCATGCTATCTCTTTGGTGAATCAGGTATTTCTTGTTAATTTCCTGTTCTTGGATTGCAAAAGCGTATCCTTCAAAGTGGGAGCCAATATAGCGGTTGTTGGTCCAAGATAGACTACTTTCCTTATCTATATTACTCTCACTCTGGAGCTTCCTGGCAACATATCCAGGCATGATTTTTGCTGATAAGCATGCAGTTTTTTATCCATGGATTCACTGCGATACTGCTAAGTGACTTCCCTGGGTGTGAGTTTTTGATTATCACATGGAATATCTTTTGAGGAGTTCCTTCCCAACTCTCATGATCTTATCTGTTTCATGCAGATAGATTTGTTCGAGAGATGGGCTCCTACGCTTCGAGGTTCGTAGATATTTTCGGAGGGATATGATGCTACATTCAAATGCTGTCTGGACTGATGTTATGCCTCTGCTTCCCTGCTTACGTTTCAAGTACAAGCGGTCTATGTCACTGATCATTCACAAAGAAATTATGGGTTAGGTTCCTATTTCTGTCCTCCTGTGAGCCAATGATGTATCCTTCACATTTCTTGATCAGAAAGGACAAGGGGTTTAATAACAAGATGAATAATATCACAGAGAGACTGTCCGCCTGATATATCCCCCTGCGATATTTTATTTTATCAGTGAAAATAGAGTCCTCCCTCTCTGTCTTCAACATTAGGATAGTAGCCCAAGACAGCTTCTCTATGGCTCTGACAATAATGTCTTGGGCTTTAGCAAGTTGGAGGTCCTCTATCATCCAAGAGTGGGGAACAGAATCGAAAGCTTTCCTGTAGTACAGCCAGACTGTAGCCATCCCCAAACCCCTTTCTTTACAGCTGCTTGTTCATCTGTGATGATGTTATTATTTTCACAGTGTTCTTGGAGGAATAGGTTCAGGCAGTCTGTATACATCTTATACATCAGGTTCTGGTATGCAATGGGTCGGTAGTGTTTTTCCAAGCGGGTGTCTTTGTTCTTGGGGACCAGTAATGTTGGTAGAGGTCAGTAAGATACCTCCGATAGAATATCAGTTTTTTGTACCACTAGCCGCAATCATGTCTCTTCCTGGTGTATTCTCATCTTGGAGTTTTCCTATCACAGTCTCAAGAGTACCCTCACTTATTTCGTATGTTTTTTTGTAGTGTAGGAGCAATAGTTCTTTCGGATTTCGTTTAGCCATACTGCATCTTGATTGAAATTCTTCTTTTCACCCCATATTTTGCTCCAAAAGGAATCTATATCTTTCTGGGATGGGGCCTCAGTGACACTTATTATTTTGTTCTTCATATATATATATATATATATATATATATATCAGAGACGAAATATATATATATATTGCTGCCCTAAGGATAGACACTGGTCTGTTGGAGACGCAGGATATGGCACCGATAATGAGGGACAGAGACCGCTGCAAAGAACTCATCCATGGATATCAATTCCACTTGGGTCCAGGCCTGTTTATATCATTTATTTTGTTTGACCTGTTTAGCTTGACTTGTTTTTTTGGCTTAGGTGGTTAATGCCTTCTTGACCACTTTTCAGTTTGTATGGCGTTTTAACATATTGTTTAGTTCTAGTTTTTTTAACTATTGGAGCGCTTGCCAGCATTTCTACGATTTTGCGTTTCGTTTCGCTTTTTCTACCAGCCGAAATACGATTCTCGCTGAATATATATTTATATATATATATACAATATATTAATAAATGGAAACTATATTTATAAAACCATAATTATTTTATTATATATATTTCAAGGGCAACATACATATATATATATATATATATATATATATATATATATATATATATATATATATATATATATATATATATATATATACGATATTAACAAATGGAAACTATATTTATAAAACCATATTTATTTTATTATACATATTTCAAGGATACCATGTTAAATTATGGTATGCTTTCATCAGACAAAATACAATATGTACCAGTTTTATAAATAAACATTGACGTACCCTTTCAAAATGCAACCGTTACTTTTGGAAGACATCAAGGATAGTGTTTATTTTAGTAAGTCGTTGTGTTAAGGAGAAGAAAAAGACGAAGAGAGAGAAAAAACCGAGAGAGAGAAAAGTGGAGAAAGAAAGAAGAAAGAAAAAAGAAAAAAAAAGAAAACAGAGAAAAACAATAGAGAGATACCAAACCACCAGACAGAGAGAAAAAATCAAGAGAGAGAAATATTGAGATAGAGAGAGGGGGAGAGAACGAAAACCTTAAGTCATGTCATATTAAGTTAAGTTAACAATTGAGATGAAATGAATAAATAAAATTAGAAATATTAATATTCATGAATGGAATGTACATATATAATATGAGAAATTAATCATTGTTTAACTATGATTAGATATTTAGTTTAAAAATTGAGATCAATATATTAAAAATTGGAATTTAAACATTACGAAATATATATATTGCTAGAGAAATTACCTATCATATAGCACGTACATATACGCAAAAATACGCATAAATATATATATTCACACACACTCAGAAAATACACACTATATCCACTCCCGCATATAATATATACATACAAAGCATAAATGATTTTTTTAAATTAATGTTATACATCCCTTGTGTTATTAAATAAAAAAATTTTAGTATATATATATAAATATATGGGATTAACTTTCATGCATTTATGGCTGTTAAATTATGCCTATCTGCAATCAAATTGTATGGGTACACATGTACATGTACACACACAATTCTTACATATACATATATAAACAAGTGTGTGCATCCTCACCCAATTGGTAGACTTGCGTCACTCATGCATATATACAGACAGACATATATTCATAAAAATGCATATAACACATGTGTATGTATGTTAATACACACACATACATACATAGTCGTATAGAGATAAGTATACATCAATATATTACATAGTATAATTGAGTACATAAAATACAAAAGGATTATATTTTGGAAATATAATTATATCAATATAACTTAAAAACAAAAGAATTCTACAAATATCAAAATATTAAAATATTTTAAAATATTATAGAATATTTTAAGTTAAAATAATATGTTTAATAGATTTAGTATAGAAATTTATCTTACGTATATTTTATTCAAGATATTGAAAGGACAAACTTTTGAACATTATGAGAAGCTATAAGAATAAAAGCAAACCTAATAAAAAATAAATAAAATATTATATCAATATAACTTAAAAACAAAAGAATTCTACAAATATCAAAATATTAAAATATTTAAAAATATTATAGAATATTTTAAGTTAAAATAATATGTTTAATAGATTTATTTTAGAAATTTATCTTACGTATATTTTACTCAAGATATTGAAAGGATAACCTTTTCTAGAACAGTTTATTATATTTATATTTATATTTAGGAAGAAAATTTATTTATACTTGAGTACTTAACCAAAGAAAATGAAAAAGGTGAAAGAATCTAATGATTTATCGACAGGTTTCATATATTAACCAAATTACTTAATTAATTATACTACATTTTAAATTTATATTTATATTTAAACGTTGAGTTCAATCTATGTCTGCAGCAACTGAATAAATTATTCCTTAAATTAAGGGAATGTTTGGTCTTTAATATAAAGAATATTTCCTCTATACAAAGATCACAATTTTCTGAAGAGGAATTAAAAGGAGTAGCTTTTGAAATAATATTCCAAATCAGCGAATATTCAACATTATCTCGTTTTAGGTCCCATAATAGGCTAGATAGCGACGTTGAAGATTTTTTGTTTGGATCTGTAAAATAATTTTTATGATTATTGAAGCGGGATTTAAACTCTGTGGAGGTAGAACCGACATAATTAAATGAATTTAAATTAGTTTTTACATTACAATTATAAACTACATTTTTAACTAAGCAATTGTTATTTAACGGACAGTTGGATTTATTTCTACAGTTACAATTATTCGATTGAATATTGCTTGGGTTATTATTGGTATTTTGGTTAGGTTTTAAATTTCTATTATTAATTCTATTAATATTTTGCGCTAAATTTTTGGTGGAAGAGTAAGTTAATTTTATAGTATGTCTATTAAAAATTGAGTAATATCTATGTGTTCTAGGGAAGCGTTTGTCATATATATATGTATATATGGAAAAGAATGAAACGAAATTTCATTTCTCACTCTTAGTACGGCTTGTACTTAAATGTAAGTATGTATGTATACGTACATACATATATGTATACAGACGTACAGTAGTATGTATATATATATATATACATGCACACATATATATATGTACGTATGGGCTTACCGAACATTTATTATAATGCTCGGTTTGTTTGTAAACAGCTCGAATTATGCCGTACAGTTTTCAGGCAATCATCGTCACCTTTTTGTTCAACACTGATACAGGAACGATGTACTAGTTTCAAGCTTATTAGCTATCGTCAGCAGCGTATACCTTTCTGTCAGATGGTTGAACGTCTAAAAGTATATACTTTCCTTATGCATATTAACGAGTATATATATATATATATATATATATATATATATATATATATATATATATATATATATATATGGCTCAGAAATATTTCCTTCTTCGAGCTAATTCCATTGTAAAAGAATTCATTACACTTAATAATATAACTGCTCCTAGGCTGAGCTGAACGTTGCCTCATATATACGACTGTTATTTCTAGCAGTACGGTTATGAGACTAGCTAGAAACTGTAAACCATGTGCGTTACACAGTCTTTTAAATTATTTAGAAGTGAAGCATATCAATTTGTCCCTGGATGTTTACTGAGGAGAGCAGGACATGATATTCCTACACTTATTCATCTCGAAACATATTTGGATTTTAAAGTTTAAACTTATCTACAGAACAGGTTTGATTTTGAAATTTAAATGTGTCTAAACATCATAGCCATTTGGCAATGCAGTTCGTCTTTGTTGATTTATTATTTTAAATCGATATGGACAAACTGTAGTATAATAATTAGTATACTTCATTCTGGCTAAATTTTCTTTTGCAATATAAATACAGATGTGTTGGTATCTGTGTTTCATCATATATATTAGTTTATACACGGCTCAGAAATATTTCCTTCTTCGAGCTAATTCCATTGTAAAAGAATTCATTACACTTAATAATATATATATATATATATATATATATATATATATATATATATATATATATATATATATATATATATATATATATATATTAGTAAAAGGAAAAGAAAGTGCTGACAAATTTTTCCCAGTGAAAAATAGTTTAATTAGGAATAAGTAAAAATTAGTAATAAGTATTGGTTAGTATTCACTTTTAGTTTTAAATTTTAAGATTTTACCGGTTGCGCATTTTTAATAGTTTTCAAAATTAATTTTGACATAGAGAGCCCGTGATGTTTGCTCTAATCTGATTAGAGCAAACATCACGGGTGCTCTACCTCAACACTATTTTTGAAAACCATTAGAAATGCGCAACCGGTAAAATCTTAAAACTTAAAACTAAAACTGAATACTAACCAATACTTATTACTAATTTTTACTTATTCCTAATTAAACTATTTTCCACTGGGAACTGGGAAAACTTTGTCAGCATTTTCTTTTCCTTTTACTAATATATCACAACTCGTGTGTTACACCTCTATTCTTTTACATATATATATATATATATATATATATATATATATATATATATATATATATATATATATATGTAGA
>OZ024744.1:76070258-76090258 GCA_964016885.1 Eledone cirrhosa
TGAAAATGATACACTCCATGACAATGCCCCAAACCATGGGCGAGATACTGCAGAAACAATACTGCTCTGGTTTCAGCAACCCTGATATGGTCGATCTGGGCCGTATCAGTGATATTAACCCCCAACACACTATATCAGACATAACGTTTGTCGCCCCTGATGTCTTAGCGGCAATAAACGAAATTAAACACAATTCAGCAGTAGGCTCCGACAGGTTCCCTGCTTGTGTCCTGAAGGTGTGTCGACTCCAACTTGCAACTCCTCTTGCTAATCTGTGGAGGAACTCACTGGACACTGGCTATATTCCTGAAAACTTTCTGTCCCAGTCCGTTGTCCCAGTCTTCAAAAAGGGAAATAAGTTCCTTGCAGTGAACTACCGTCCGATCTCACTCACCTCTCATATTATCAAGGTATTTGAGAGAGTGGTGAGATCACGAATAACCCACTTTCTTGAAAGCAACGGCTTGCTGAACTCCAACCAACATGGGTTTCGTAATGGAAGGGACTGCCTAACGCAGCTCCTGCATCACTTTGACGATGTTTTGAGAGCCTTGGGAGAGGGCTCCAACACTGATGTCATCTACCTTGATTTCAGCAAGACCTTCGACAGGGTTGATCATAAGATTCTACTGAAAAAAACTATCCAATGTTGGTGTCTCTGGAAGGTTACTACAGTGGATCAAATGTTTCCTGTCAGGCAGAACCCAGCATGTTGTAGTCGAAGGACTAAAATCAAGCCCTGCCAAAGTCAGCAGTGGTGTCCCACAAGGCACTGTGTTGGGCCCACTTCTTTTCATCATCTACATTAATGACATTACTGACATCATCAAACACAGTAACATCAGAATCTTCGCAGGGTCATCAATGAGGTGGGTCGCCGGACTTGCCTTCAGTCACACCTACTAGCTGTTATCCAATGGGCAGAAATGAATAATATGCTGTTGAATGAGGATAAATTTGAACTAATCCACTTTGGAAAAAAGGATGCCCTGAAACTACCATACTCTCTTCCTTCGGGTGAAACTCTAGTCGATTCCAATAACACCAGAGACCTGGGAGTAATTGTGGACAACAATATAAGCTGGCCCACTCATATAAATAGCAAAGTTGAAATGGCCCGCAGAATGTGTTCCTGGATTCTCAGAACTTTCCAGTCGAGAGATATCCACATTCTTGTCCTTCTCTTCTCCACGTTTGCCCGACCCCACCTTGAATACTGTTGTTCACAGTGGTCATCCCACACGAAACAAAGTATCATGAAAGTTGAAGCATCCCAAAGGTCAATTACAAAAAGATAGTTGGCATAACAGGCCTTGACTATTGGGGTCGATTAGAAAAGCTCAAAATTTATTTTCTTCAACGTCGCCGTGAGCGCTACATTATCTGTATGATGTGGAAAATATTCCATCAGCTTAGCCCAAATGATGTTGGCATCACCTTTAGTGTACACCCAAGGGTTGGGCCCCGTGCTATCCGCCCACGACAAAAATCCCACTCGCATCACATAACAACAATACGGCACTATTATTTCACCTCAATTGGCCCTGCTCCCTTTAACATTACACCCAAACACCTCAAAACAGAAACATACCCCGTCAGGTTCAAGAAGTCTTTGGATACATTCCTTCAAGAAATCCCGGATAAGCCCCCTACACACGGATATGCCTCCGTAAACAATAACTCTCTGCTCGAGTGGGCCATGGTGCCCAAACACTGATTTGTAAGACTTCGCCAGGTGATGCTATTAAGTTAGACATGGCCTGGGCCAATAATGACCTTTTAAGCGTAACTTTCCGTATTTATTATTACTATGTAATATTGATTGTTATTCTGGTATCATATCTCTGTTTTTAGCCTAAGAAAATACCTGTATGCATGTATAAATAATACATGCATATATTTATTTTTTTAAAAATCTAATTGAGTTCTTCACACGCAAGATTAACATTTTTGAAAAAATTAATTGACACACGTGCATATTATTTTAAATCCTTGTGTTTCCCGATTACCTCCCCTTTCCGCTTGAAGACAGTGTGAGACTCCTCATTCTGAGACTGCTGGAATTTCAAATTTGGCGGTCATTCTCATACGGAGAGAGACAACCGCTGACATGGGATTAAAACATCGGTAAGAAAAGTTTTTTTTATATCGATGTTTGACGGGCATCCACTGATGATTTATAAGTGCCCACCTGCATATATTCCTACGGAATGTTGTGAAGGCTTCTACATAACCCGGACACATTCTCCCAACTTGTAGAAAACTTATAATGAAACAATTGTTTGGAAAAGGATATATATTTTAATTATGTCTCATATAAAATAATACTACTGGTCTTCCGCAAAATACATATAGTTAGCACCCCAAACGTAAAATTGGGATTATACTAAGGTATATCCTAATGTTTGTTGAGTGAGATGGAAGCGAGTCAGAGTATAGCTTAAGGCTTTCTCTGTTAATGTATTGAATATTGTATATATATATATATATATATATATATATATATATAAAAACAAATAACGAAACGAAATTAAATTTCGTTTCGTTTGTAACTCACTTTTGTATGACTGACGCTTAAACAATTAAGTTAAAGATGTACATCCATATATGTATACTGAAATACTAGTATGTATATGAATACACACACGTATACATATGTAGATGTACCAAGTTTTTTCACTGGTCACTTTACTGTGAGTGGCCAGCTATTCTGTATGTAAACACACAGACAAACCGGTTTTTAGAGTCATACTGGTTTTTCAGGAAACACCTTTCCTCTATTCTCTAGAAAGCCAGACAAGGAATATTGAACTAGTTTCGTTGTTGTTACAACTCATCAGCAATATTTACCTATCTTCCGGCCTCTCTAGAGAATCGTAAAAGCACATATCGTTATATGCTTTAACTTAATTGTTTATATATATATATATATATATATATATATATATATATATAAATATATATATATATATATATATATATATATATATATATATATATTTTTATATATAGGTATATATATATATATATATATATGTATATATGTATATATGTATATATATATGTATATATGTATATATATGTATATATATATATATATATATATATATATATATGTATATATATGTATATATATATATATATATATATATATATATCTATATATATATATATATTGTTATACTTTGGGAGGGTCATGTTGCCAAATTCAGAAACGAAATATATATATATACATATATATATATATATATATATATATATATATATATATATATATATATATATATACAATATTCAATACATTAACAGAGAAATCCTTAAGCTATACTCTGACTGGCTTCCATCTCACTCAACAAACATTAGGATATACCTTAGTATAATCCCAATTTTACGTTTGGGGTGCGAACTATATGTATTTATTATAATTTATTATAATGCTCGGTGTGTTTGTAAACAAACATCCCACATTAAGCCGTAGTGTCTAGCAACCATCGTTGCTCGTTTGTTCAACACTGACAAAGGAACGCTGTACTAATTTCAAGCCCATCAGCCATCGTCAGCAACGTAAACCTTATGTATATATATATATATATATATGTATATACATATATATATATATATATAAATATATGTATATATATATATATATATATATATATATATGTATATACATATATATATACATACATATATATATATATATATATATATATACATATATATATATATATACATATATATATATATACATATATATATATATATATATATATATATACACATATATGCATATATATATATACATATATATATACATATATATATATACATATATATATATGTATGTATATATGTATATATATATATGCATATATGTGTATATATATATTTATATATATATATGTATATATATATATATGTATATATATATATATATGTATATATATATATATATATATATATATGTATATATATATATATATATATATATATATATATATGTATATATATATATGTATATATATATGTATATATATATATGCATATATGTGTATATATATATATATATATATATATATGTATATATATATATATGTATATATATATATATATGTATATATATATATATATATATATATATGTATGTATATATATACATATATATATATATATATATATATATATATATATATACACATATATGCATATATATATATACATATATATATACATATATATATATACATATATATATATATATATATATATATATATATATATATATATATATATATATATATATATATATATATATATATTTATATACGTATACATACATATATATATATAGAGAGAGATGGATAGATAGATAAATTTCTTTATTAGCCACAAGGGCACAAAAGAAGGGGACAAATACAAATGGGGAGTTTACATGCAGGTATATGAAAATAAAACTATTAATAAAATAACAAATAACAATTGATATCCCCAATAGGGGGGAGGTCTTACACAGGGGTTTTACACACCTCGAAAAAATGTACAACCCTCATCTCCAGGAGCAACAAGAGTGAGTACTCCCTTCCTCTCTTCCTCTTTTTCCTCAACCTATAGGCTTATATAGAGAGAAGGCCCAACCACTCGGGCCATCTTTGCCACATTCACCCACCTTTTATAAAACTTGCTGGGGTACAGCACCTCTCTCTCCATCCTGATTCTTCTTCCAAAATGATATTTGAAAAAACGAATCAGTTGCTCGCCGGAGAGAAAGGTGTCTGACCTCAGCCCTTTTGACCTCGTCCACCATATATCCTCTTTCACCAGAGCCATAACACATAGGAAAACCGCCTCTCCTTCGTGTTTGAAGGAGGGTGGCAGTTTGATCATGACAATGGACTCTGTGGTCAACTGGATTGGTCCCACCCGCGACAATAGTCGTTCTACATAGCCCCACAGGTCGGTAAAGCCCGGGCAGTGTATAAATTCGTGCCCCACGGTTTCTTCGTCGCGCACGCATCTCGGACAGATCTTTTTCGAAGGGTCCCTACCCGGGCGCCCATGTCTGTAGAGCTTGTCTCGAACTGGTAGAGCTCCTCGGTAGCACTGCCAGGCCAGTGACTTTTGGAAGTTGTCCATTGGTCCCGGGCGGATGGTCCTACCGAACAGACTGGCCAGTTCGTTCTCCTCTACGCCTCGAGTTTCTCCGAGCGTGTCGTCGCACTTGCTGCGGACCAACCCTCTATAGAATGTCGAAGTGGAGTCTCCACTGACCGCCGGGTCCGTTTGCTATAGGACTGAGCGCCTGAGCACATTCGATGTGCCAGTCGCCCATAGATAAACAGATAGATATATAGATAGATAGATATAGATACAGATATAGATATGGATATAGATATATAGATATATGTCCAGGGACTGTAACGTTAAGTTACTGTAGGTTTACCCAGGTGAACATCGATGTTTAGATTCAAGTCAGTAGCGAGATGTAGAGCTAAACAGAGTGTAATTACAATAATATAAGGACGATTTGTTAAGCCTTCATTACGTTTATTGTTTGGTGACGCGCGTTTCGTTAATGATCAGCTCAAGTTTCGATCTGTATCGATCTGGCCCGACTCTGGAATCAAAAGCTCATCGGACCTCTGCTTTTGTAATGACAGAATAATTTATATATATATATATATATATATATATATATATATATATATATATGTGTGTATGTGTGTGTGTGTGTGTGTGTGTGTGTGTGTGTGTGTGTGTGTGTGTGTGTGTGTGTGTGTGTGTGTGTGTGTGTTATATGCCTTATATATATTATACATGTTTAATATACAATTCTAAATATGGAGGATAGTACTAAGTTCTAGCCAGTTAACGGTAGGAGAAAAGGCGCAATGTAAATCATCAAGTGTATTACAGAGCCGAGATACAAAATATCAAAACTATCAAATCTTAGTTTAATACATTTATATACTGACAATTGTTTCTTCCAGAGGGATGTCTGGAATCATAGGAGCATAAATGTATTAAATTAAGATTTGATTGTTTTGATATTTTGTGTATATATATATATATATAAACTATAAATAATTGATTTTTATTAATTCCTTCATCGAGTCAAACTAGTATTTGTCGGACTCCCTCATATGTTTATTCTTGTGTATATATGTATATATCTTCAGTATATTTGTTAATTGCTAATCGAGTAATGGATTTTGCCGAATTGGACTGCTATATTTAGCAGTCTTTTCACCTGCCATTGTCCACAAATCGCTGCTCTTCTGTAGGACGCTATTCACGTGATATTTTTCTCGTTTTAATTAGTCGCGGCTAGCAGACAATTCAGTCGGATCTCTTTCTTTTTGAAGAGTTCCCTAACTATTTGAGATTTCGCAGCTCATGCTGAGTTTTACACAATGAAACTGCAGTAGGGACACTGAGTAAATAGGTAAATATTTCTTTAACTTATTTACGTTTCTCAAACTAATTTCTCTCTATATATATATACTGTATATATTTGTATGTGTACTGTAAATTCAGGCAACTCTACTTGGCACTACATAGGTTCTGCAGCTGGGGAGTTCAAGAAAAGGTGGTACGTCCACAGACACTCCATGAAGAACCGTAGACTGAAGAACTCTACGACGCTCGCCAATAAAATCTGGCAGCTTAAAAACAAAAACCAAGAATATAAGATTAGCTGGTCAAAATTATCGGTAGCAAAGGCCTACAGCAACGGAATGTCGCACTGCGGACTTTGTAATTTAGAACTACTCCATATTTTAAGGTACGATAAGATGCTGCTTAACAGCAAAATAGAAAGATCAATTTTATGTAGGCATAAAATAGCTTCCAGATTTACAAACTTCAAACCACCGTGATTCGAACCAGCAATCCAAAATTAGAACTGAACCACCTGCATTTTAGCATATTGAATACACACCATCACACTGCTATTAGCTGTCAAGCGGCCAACTGGTCACTGGATCATAAATCTCAGAACATCTCTTTCACCCTCTTTCCCTGAAACAGCATCAAAACTGGACAATCAGCAAAACATTTACCACACACGTTTGTTAAACCTCTGCTTCACAATCCACCCCTAGCCCTTACATCTTATAATTGTATCCCCTAATTAATCTCTAATTTATTGCTTTTTCTTCTTTCTTTTATCTGTCACTACATCAGACTCTCTACACGTATCTATGTATATTTCGAATTTAGCTTTTCATGTTAGCAATAAACCCACCAAATTATCCTTATAAGAACACTTACTCACCACCACCACAAACATACTCTGTACTTACACGCTCTCACTTATCCTTATATATTTCTTTATATTTTCCAGTTTCTTATTTTCTTACTTTTTTAATATATCCTATCTTATCTTTTACTTTTTACTTTTTACATCTGTAACTTCTCTACCTATTTACCATATATATTTTATTATTGATGCTACTGTTTTGATTATACGCTACTCTTCTATATATATATATCTTGCCTCGAGTGAATTATTTTTATATCTACGTACTCTGATGTGTTGATCAGAGGTAAATAATGTATTGGAGATCGAGTGACGCAACTTCAAGCGATTAGCGACCTCTAGACTCACCTGATCAATGAAACAATTGTCAGTACTTGAAATAAAGCCCCTTATTGTACAGCCAACCCATATTATCCTTCATTCTTTCACTACACACACACACACACACACACACACGCACACACACACACACACACACACACACACATATATATATATATATATATATATATATATATATATATATATATATATATATATATATATATATATATATATATATATGTGTGTGAAAAAATGGGGAGAAGAAAATGGGGAGAAGGTTGCACATGGATAACATGTTATAAAATGAGTCCCTCATCAGTGATTTGCCGACGATCATAGATATTTCATTGCATTAAAAATCATCATAGATATTTCATTGCATTAAAAATCATATAGATATTTCATTGCATTAAAAATCACATAGATATTTCATTGCATTAAAAATCACAACACACATATATATATATATATATATATATATATATATATATTTATTAAAATAACAGATTAAAGTTTAAGCAAAGAATCGCTGCTTTCAAACTTAACGGGATCTTCTGAAACTAAAAAAGTCAATCTGTGAACGCAGAAGTAAATATTTCAAAAAACGTTTCAACCGAAGGAAGACAGGAAGACGATACTTTGGTTCGTGGAAACGTTCCTTGGCAAAGAACGGAAAAAAACGAAGATAATACGTCATTATTTGGTGCGGTGAAAACAATTACACGCAAAGATAAAACCACGTTTATGATATAAATGAAGTCGGAGACTAATATTCTATTAGGTGGTTTATGGAGACATTCTCTGGCAATGAACGAAAAAAATGAAGATAATACGTCATTATGTGGAGCAATGAGAACAATTACACGCAAAGACAAAACCACGTAAAGTTATAACTGAAGTCGTAGACTAAAATTCTATTTAGGAAACCGAATAATGCTCGGCTTCAGAGTTAAGAATAAAGTAAATAAAATACAGAGGTAATTGAAATTAAATATATTTGCTCTACGGTTCTTATATATCTGATATATATTTATCCTTATCGAGCCCTCTTTGGATTTTAGTCTTCAAATTTATTAGTATATGGATGCGCGTATGTATATATTTAATTTCAATTACCTCTGTATTTTATTTACTTTATTCTTAACTCTGAAGCCGAGCATCATTCGGTTTCCTAAATAGAATTTTAGTCTACGACTTCAGTTATACCTTTTACGTGGTTTTATCTTTGCGTGTAATTGATCTCATTGCTCCACATAATGACGTATTATCTTCGTTTTTTTTTGTTCATTGCCAGAGAATGTCTCCATGAACCACCTAATAGAATATTAGTCTACGACTTCATTTATACCATAAATATATATATATATATATATATATATATAGTGTTCCGAAGAGATTGTTTTGGTAAAAACAGGAGCAAGCAGGAGAAAGCTCTCAACAATCGCAGTTTTTAGTTACGATGGAGATTTTTATAAAAATAACAACATAAGATACTGAGGTTACATAAATCATTATAAATATTTCCACAGTTCTCCATGCAATTCGGGCATTTGTTGTTATGAGAACGGTTCTCATGATATCGTTCTTATAACAACAAGAAATGCATGACGGACTTCTCGATTGCATGGAGAACCGTGGAAATCTAAACTATAATAAAGTAAAGAGTGCGGGACTGCTTACGATTTATAATTTTTTCATCCTCTTAGTAAAATAAGTTCAATTACTATGAATAAATAATGAATGAATATTACATAATTTATCTACTGAATTTCGTAGCTATTGATTAAGTATATTTTATTGTTTATTTAAAGATTCCCTTCTTTAAAATTTTCAAATGTCAACACTTCCGGTTAGCGATCGCTTAAATAAATATTCATACATTTCCGTCACTAATTTTCTCCTAATGCAGTTTATATATAATATCATCTTTTTTTAATGTATCATGGATTACGTTACTGATTACATAAGAGAGCGTAACGCAGTCTTCGTTCAATTTCTGTGTATATTGTCAATTACGCTGTTATTTGATGTATCATATCTACATGCATATATACTTGCATATAATATCAATATACACAGTACACAGACGAGCCGACAACCACTACTAGTAATTTTAATGATTGAACGATTTATGTAACCTCAGCAACTTATTTTGTTATTTTTATATATATATTTATATATATATATAACATTCTGATACAAACAATTATAACAGACTGACCTGTTTCTGAACAATTTTTATAGACTTTCGGCTGGGAAGGGGTATGATAATTGACCAATGGGGTGGGAGCGTGTCCTGTGACGCTGAAATTCGTTTGTTCTAGTTCATATGAGTCCAGTTCTTCTGTGGACTAACAACACACCCAGGAGTTGGACATATTGAATTTACAGAGTGGAACACATTACAACACCATGTTTACCTTTTTTTCTATTTTAATTCGTACTGCCTGATGAGGTCACAGCCAATAATAGCTGTCACTGAAATATATATAGCAGAGAATTATAATAAACGAAGCCAAGTTTAACATGTTTGACTTACATATTTTACATTACTCCGGAGTAAACAAACCAACCTGCGTACTTCGTCGAGTGCTCCAACCTGCATACTGTAAACAACCAACACATACTCAATATATATATATATGTGTGTGTGTGTGTGTGTGTATATGTGTATATGTATATATATATATATATATATGTATATGTATATATATATATACACATATATATATATATATATATATACATATATATATATATATACATGTGTATATATATATATATATATATTATGTGTTGGTTGTTTACCGACACCTCAGTTCGTTCTAGGTCATATGATTCCAGTTCCTCTGTGGACTAACAACACATGCAGGAGCTGGACATATCGTTGAATTGACAGAGTGGAACACATTACAACTTGTTTACCTGTTTTTTCTACATAAATTCGTACTACCTGATGAGGTCACAGCCAATAATGGCTGTCACTGAAATATATATAGCAAAGAATTTATAATAAACGAAGCCAACTTTAACATGTTTGACTTACTTATATATATATATATATATATATATATATATATATATATGTCGCACAAGGTTTTACTTGTTCTCTTACTATACCTTGTGGGATATCTAGTTACCTAAATTATCTCTAGGTGTGCTGTTTATACAAGCGTTACTCCTGTTGAAAAGTCACTAATGTTTGGCGAAACAAACTCTATCAGTAGTTTGTCCAGGAGTTTAATATTTATTGAAATGCTTAGTACATTTTAATTCACTTTTTCCGGTTATTATGTATTTTCCATTTTCTGATAGATTATATGCATTGCACCAAAGTGGTTTTCAACCCATGTAATTCAAAACACACTCGTAAAAAGCAACTAAACGTGTCAGTGTCAGGTAGGTCATCACGCTGTAAAACATTAAGCTCAAAAAGCCCTGTCCAATCCATGCCAGCATGCAAAATGTTGACGTAAAAACGATAATAATTGTTTCTACTTTTGGCACAATGCCAGCAATTACCCAGTGCGTTACTGGTACTTTATTCTATCGACCCCGGAATGATGAAAGGCAAAGTTAACCTCGGCTGGATTTGAACTCAGATGATGACATATATGAAGATATATATAATAATGGACCTGTTATTTTTATCTAAAAACATTTTTTCCAATTCCAACCCGCCCGTCGTCTCAATCTATATTATTTCTCATTCTTTCTTCTGATGAAGAACTAGCGTCCGAAACGTTCAGACCCTCTTCCTGCTATATCAAGCGTTAACCTAATATATCCCTTCCATATACTGTACCGATTGTTTTGTTATTTCTATTTACCTTTTACACACACACACACACACACACACACACACACACACACACACACACACACACACACACACACACACACACACACACATATATATATATATATATATGACTGTGTGTGTGTGTGTGTGTGTGTGTGTGTAAGGAGGAGGCATTCCGATCAACGTAACAGCCTTTTCATGAAATTAACATACAAGTGGCTGAGCATTCCACAAACACGGGTACCCTTTATGTAGTTCTTAGCGAGATTCAGTGTAACACTGTGTGACACAGTTGGTCCTTCGAACTACAGGTAAAATTCATTTTTGCCAACTGAATCAACTGGAGCAACGTGAAAGAAAGTGTCTTGCTCAAGGACACAACGCAGCACCGGGAATCGAACTCATGACATTACGATTGTGAGCTGAATACTCTAACCACATATACATATATATACATTCAGGCACACACCACACACACACACACACACACACACACATATATATATACACATATATAGGAAAAGAGTCAGGACCCCGATGGCTGAGCTCCGGCCGTTTCAACAGCTAGATCCGAACTGTTCAGATCAGCCGTCGGGGTCCTGACTCTTTTCCTAACCCACTCTACTAGCCTAAGTACCGAGTACTCTGGTGCGTTATGGTCCACCTGGTTCCTTACCACACTTTCTTTGTTATATATATATATATATATATATATATATATATATATATATATATATATATATATATTAAAATAACAGATTAAAGTTTAAGTAAAGAATCGCTGCTTTCACCCTTAACGGGATCTTCTGAAATATTTAAATAAATATTTGCTCTACGGTTCTTATATATTTGATATATATTTATCCTTATCGAGCCTTCTTTGGATTTTAGTCTTCAAATTTATTATTATTACTATATATATATATATATATATATATATATATATTGTTATACTTTGGGAGGGTCATGTTGCCAATAAGAAACACACGCACCGGTTGCTTTCACTCCAATTTATTATAAATTAGATTTATAAATTTAAGAAATTTGTAAATTTCCGGTTGGTTAGTTGATTCCACAACCGGGCGGTTGTTCATGTTTGTGTGTGTCACACAAAAACAAGATGGCGTAGGACAGAACAAAGAAGAGGCGCAAAACAAAGAAAAGAATCCCCAGTCACTGAAGAAGTCACAGAATGTGTGACGAAAGAACATTGACAATATATGAACAACCGTCCGTTCGTGGAACCAACCAACTTGAAATTTACAAATTTCTTAAATTTATAAATTTAATTTATAATAAATTGGAGTGAAAGCAACTGGTGCGTGTGTTTCTTATTGGCAACATGAGCCTCCCAAAGTATAACAATATCGGTTTCAACACACGTTTTCAGATAAAGAATCTTGCTAAACAAATTCAGAAACGATATATATATATATATATATATATATATATATATATAGAGAGAGAGAGAGAGAGAGAGAGAGCGGGGAGAGGGGGAGAGAGAGAGTGAAAGTTAGAGATTCCCAATTCCATTTGGTGGTCACGAACACAACATGGTACCCCACTCCCCCCCTTTCAACTGTCCCACACTATTTTGATGAATAGCAAAACCAAATCCAATCCACTATCTCTTCCCTCATTCTCTGGTTTTCATATCCAGAAAGGTATATATATATCAGCTAAGCACATCGCAGAAAAAGCAGCAATGTCAATGCTATATCTTAATAGTTCCTAGATAACTATCACTATTTTCCTTTCCAACCTCCTGCCATCTACCGTATCCAAATAACGCTCTAATGTTCCAGTAACATAATTTTTTGTCTTTAAGTTTGTATATTTTCTTTGTATTCAACCTACTGCAAATAAACACCCGTCAGTCGCCGTAAACTTGACCTAGAAATATGTTTGTCTCTTCCAACATTTGTCTGATTAATCATAGAAGATAGTGGCCAAATATGCTGCTGCTGTTGCTGCTGTTGATGTTGTTGTTGTTGTTGTTGCTGCTGCTGCTGTTGGCATGTCAACAAGAGAACGACGTTAAGAAATAAACCCTGTCATCCACCATATAGAAGTTTATGATTATATGCATCCAACCCGTTACTTGAGCTCTCGTCTCTACATGTACAGAAAGACAGACAAAAAGAAAGACAGAAAGAAAGATAGAAAGAAAGGAAAGAAGGTAGGAAGGTAGGAAGCAAGGAAGGCAGGAAGAAAGAAAAAAGGAAAGAAGGAAAGAAAGAACGAAAGAAAGAAAGAAAGAAAGAAAGAAAGAAAGAAAGAAAGAAAGAAAGAAAGAAAGAAAGAAAGAAAGAAAGAAAGAAAGAAAGAAAGAAAGAACGTGAGAGATAGAACTTCCCAATTTCATAGGGAGAAAAGTATGTGCAAAAATCACGCACATCTCAAATTTATACTGAAAAACATTTATGTGAAATTGAGTTCCATCCCTTAAATCAGGAGGGTGCAACATATTCCATTGGCGGGCCACTTTTGAACATTGGAACAACTATTAGGGCCAGTCACTGTCAAAAATATGTAATCTAATGAAAACCACTATTCCAACGATTCACCACAACTTCTTTCCATGACATGGAACTGGGAAAGTATAACACACATAACCCTATCAGTGAAGCCCTTTAGTATAGGTCAACTAACAGAAAATTGTATTACGGTTATGAAAAAAATTCTAAATAAGACTACAAGGTAAAAATTAAAAACGATCATCGCGCGCCACGCGCGTCTGGCGGGCCGGTTGTGAAGCGCGGGTTGCTTGTTGCACGCCCCTGATTTAAACGTTCGAAGCCGTTAAACTAGTTAAATGTAAGAGAGAAGTAAAACGAGTGTCCACAGACTATACATATCAAAGGTTTAACGTCTGAGCATACTTAGATATATGTACATCCCCACCCCAAATATATGTATACATAGATATATACACACACACACTCACATATATATATATGAAATGCGCATAATAAAATACATAGAACTTTTTTAACCATCTTTTAATTTCTTAAATAATTAATGAGAGAGTTACAAGCCGTTAAAACATATCTTTATAAAGCTCTTACACATGTTTCGCCCAATGGGGCTCGTCTGAGGCAAATATTAAGGCAAAGTTTCTAATTATATACCCTATTGGGGTAAAATAATACTTTTACATCACTGTGCATATTAAAATTAAGTGTTAAGGTATAAAACACGGTTAAAAGAGATTTGTATGCTAAGGGAGGTAATTACCGGTGTTAGTATAAAGTTTCTTGTCTAACTAATGACATGTACCAGCTATGTAAAATATTTATTTTATTACTTAAAAGGAATTAACATAAGCAGGGTTGGTTAACTCGGTGTAAATGAGGCCGTGTTAAGGTGTGAATATGATATACTATTGGTAAAGTCGTTAAAGACCACACACAGGTTTAACTAGAGCAAGGGGCACGTTAGGTGCGAATTTGAAGGCATAGAAAAATAAAGTCAGTTTGGATATAATTTGTATATTTATATGATCGATTGTCTAAGAAGTTGCTTGGGTATAGGCAGCAGTTTTGTAAGATTACCAAAAGACCAGCGGGGTAGGTCCGGCTGAACATACGCAGTGCGGCTTCCTGGCGGGAGAACAGAGGGTGGGTGATGGTGTTATTCCACGTTGTTTAATGGTAAGTCTACCGCCGGTAAGTCAGAACAGGGTGTGGTGTTGAGAGCATCAGGTGTTATGGTGGTTATACAGTTGTTGGGGTCCATCTGTAGAAAGATTGTTGTAGTCGATGGGCTTCGGCCCGATTATTTATAAACTCATAAATAATTATATTGTGTTGTTTATTACACACACACACACACACACACACACACACGCATATAAAGCCCTTACTCCCACACATTCGCAAAAACACACACTCTTATACCCATATATGTATATATATATATACGTATACACATCACACACACACACATATATATATATATACATATACATATACATATATATATATACATATATATATATATATATATATATATATAAGAAAGTGATGTTTTTTTTACAAAATGAAAAATAACCGAGGTGTCCTACACGAGTGAAAGTATAAAGAAAAAGAGATGAAATCAAAAATGCAACTGGAGTCTTATTTTTTAAAAAAATATATATATTTATTTAGTTCCTTTACCGGTTTCACAGTTCTTCTGCTTTTCAAAAGGTGAGTTGAGATGGAGGGTCTGTGGTTTTTCTCACATCTGGTTGGTCTCTGAATGTTACTTGTTTTATATGGAAAAAGTGGCTCGAAATGCCAGGTTTTTCGAGAAGTAATTTGATTGGTTTGTCAATAATTATAATAAATTTCGCGCCAGTTCGCGTTACAATAGTTCTTCAAATAAGAGGGGGGGGGGGGTCACTGGTTGTTTTTTCATATATGAGTGTTTGAATTTCTTTTTACTTGAAAAAAGGAGGCTCACGAAGGCTTTTTTTTGGTTGGTTATAAATGAAATTATGGCTGTCACGTGAACAAATTTTCATTAAATTTTTGTGCCCTTATTTGGAAATCCATTCTCTAGCCTTTTTAGAGAATTTTTTGATAAAAAGATAATGGTCAAGAGAAAGGGATGGGAGAATTGTTCTGGTTAAGTGAATATGGTTAGTTCGCTGGGGTGTCAGAATTCAGATTTTCTATTGAATAAAGAAAGTAAAGATATGTGTGTTTATTTGTGTGCTTGTGTGTGTGTGTGTGTGTGTGTGTGTGTGTGTGTGTGTGTGTGTGTTTGAATTTCTTTACTTTAAAAAAAGGTGGCTCACGAAAGCTTTTTTTTAATAAACGTGATTTGATTGGTTATAAATGAAATTTGGCTGTCACGTGAACAAGTTTTCATTACATTTTTGCGCCTTATTTGGAAAACTATTCTGTAGTCTTTATAGCGAATGTTATGACAATGGAAAGATAGTGGTCAAGAGAAAAGGGATTGTTCTGGTTCAGTGAATATGGTTAATTCGCTGGGGTGTCAGAGTTCAGATTTTCTATTGAAGTGAAGATATGTATGTTTATTTGTGTGCTTGTGTGTGTGTATGTGTGTGTGTGTGTATGTGTGTATTGGAAGATGATTCTATTAGTAGAAATGGGGGAGGGAGTTGTGTGTGTGTGTATATGGGTGTTATGTGTGTGTGTGCGAGTATGTTAAGATGGAGAGAATATATATTTTGTGTGTGTGTATATATATGTGTGTAGGAAAGTGGTTCTATTAGTAGAAATGGGGAGGGAGTTGTGGGTGTGGGGGTTGTTATTTGTGTGTATGGGTGTTATGTGTGTGGGAGTATGGTTAGCATGTTAAGATGAAGAGAATATATATATATATTGTGTGTGTGTGTATGTGTGTGTGTAGGATAGTGATTCCTTTAGTAGGAATATTTTTGAATGAACATATTTTCCTTACTTATTCGTGTTTGCTGTTGTATTGTCAGTGCAAACGTATGTTAAGGTTTATTTAGTTCGGGTTTTTATTTTCTAAAGTAGAAGGTGTTATGTGTGTGTGTGTATGTCATATTATGGTGTTGACATAATGTATATTAAACCTTATTTAATGTTGGTCTATATTTTTGAATTAACATATTTTCCTTATTTATTCGCATTTGTTCTGTTGTATTGTTAGCGCAAAGGTAAAATGGGAAGACTTGGAATTTGGGTGTCTTATTACTTGCGCAAATGCCGAGATGTGCACTTAGTGGTATCTGTCTCGTGGTTGGATCTCGTAATTGTTGGCGATGAACTGTCATTCTGTTTCTGAGTGTGAGTTTAGTTTGTCCTATATAATCTTCATTGCATCCTTTACATTTAATGGCATAAAGTAGATTTTTTGATGAGCAAGTGAAGTGATTTTTTACAGTAAAATTTTGTCCTGATTTAAATGTATACGTGTTGCCTTCAATGAGGTGAGTGCAGGTTCCACAATTAGAGCGACCACATTTTTTGATACTTGGTTGTGGGTTTGTGGTAGGTAATTTGGCATTGGTGAGTAATGTTTTCAGTGATTTTGATTGTCTTTTGCTTTTGATTATTTTGTGTTTCAAGGGCTTTTTTCATTCTTGGGTTTTGTTTTAGTAGTGGGATGTTATTGTGAATAGTGTTGTAAGCTTCCGCATTTCTTGGGTTGTGTGTTGAGATATATGATAGAATATTGGACGTACCTTGAATTTGTTTCTGTTTCCGTAATTCATCAATGCCTATTGCTTTAGACCTATATATTCCATTATTTATTAGTAATAGTGGGTACTCTCTCTCGAGTAGAATTTCCTTTAATTCTTGAAGTCTTTTATTTCGCGTTTCATAATTGGAGACAATTGTGCAAATTCTTCTTGCTAGGTTAAAAGGAATGTTCGTCTTCGTGTGCTTTGGATGGCTAGAGGTGAATAGCAGATATTGTTTGGAATCTGTTGGTTTGTAGTGTATGTCAGTTTCGATATTTGTGTCTTTTTTTAAGATTAAGATGTCCAGAAATGGGAGTTGATCTTGGCTGTATTCCATTGTGAATTGGATGTGGTTATTGATGCCGTTTATTAAGTTTTTGAAATCCTTCAGTTGGTCGAGTGTGTGGGACCAAAGAATGAGGCAATCATCCAAGTAGCGTTTCCAATTCTCTGATAAATATTTGTGGAAGTTCAATCCGTATTTTGATTTGGACTGTTCATATATCTGGACTTCTAAGTATGCCATGACTAAGTTGGCATAAGTTGGAGCGGCTTTTGTGGCCATCGCAGTCCCCGATATTTGCTTGTAAGTATTGCCATCGAAATCAAAAAAGTTGTTCTGTAGGATGAATTTTAATCCCTCGGTGATGAAGCTTTTTTCTATTCTGTCAGGTATCTCATTGGGATATTTCTCTAGCCAGAATCCTATTGCTTCTACTCCGTATTGGTGTGGGATCGTTGTGTAGAGATTCACTACATCGAAAGACACAATAATAGTGTCGTTGTTGACATGTTTGGGGAGGTGATTTAAGAGGTCCAGATCGTCTCTTACAAGGCTTGGTATGTGTTTCAGTATTGGTTTAAGTAGTATGTCTATAAAGTTGCTCAATCTGTGTGTTTCACATTGTGGGCCCGCTAAAATTGGTCTTAATTTAAGGTCTGTGGGGTATTGTGTGTTCTGCTGAGGAGGACCTATGTACTGTCACATACATCTGGGGACATCTTGATTATGGGGCGTATAACCATTGAGAGGAAGTAGGAGATCCTGTAGTTGCTAGCTATATTTGCTCCGCATACAGGTCTTGTTGGACCAAAGCTATACGGACCCCCCAAAACAATGATCAGGTAAGAAAAATGGTCGCACATGTAATAGGGGATAGTATCAAAACTACCCTAAAGGGCCACATATTCAAATTCAACGAGACAGCTCGTAGCATAGGTGAAAGGATAGACCAATACTTGGGGGGGGGGGGGGGAACTAAAAGGATAAAAAACGGTTCAGTACTATACGAACATGCCAGACAACAATACGACGGTAACATAGACAACATAGAAATTAGAATAATATCTAAACATAGAAATGACCCAGCAGATAGGCAAATCTGAGAGGCCAGCGAAATAGAACTTAGAAGGCCAAGGCTAAACAAAAAATGAATGGAGTAACAACAACACCCAAACAAACAATACTGACCTAAGAGAAGTATAAATAAATAAATAAATAAATACACAAGCACAATAACAACAAAACATATAAACACACACTAGTAAACTAAGATAGAATACAATAACTAATACACAGTCACCCAAACACGAACACACATCAAACACTATACACACACACAAAAAAAAAGAAAGAAAGAAACAGACTAAATAAAGATGGCGTAGGCATACAATAGAACGGGAGGAAACATAATAGCACCACTGACGATGTTGCAGATGTGCAACGAAAGAACTTTGTTAGACTATATATATGTGTTTGTGTCTATATTATATCTGTATCTTTTACCGTTGGTCAGTCAATGGTAACATTGAGGACCGAATAAATTAAATTAACCGATATAAAAGACACAGAAGCGAAAACCAACCAAACAGTGAGTGTGTTCTGTTATTAATTCTGGCAATATTATTACACAAATATGCCCCTCCCCAAGTATAACAATATTTGTTTCGACACACGATTTCATATCAAAATCCTCACAAAACTAATATATATATACACATATATATTAATTTTTTGGGGGCCGTTTTGGAAGCCTCAACAATGCAGATGGGTAAATCTCCGGGTAACAGAATCCGGTGGTGAAGAGAGAGATGTAAGAGGAAATGTAGAATGAGATGTATAGTGTGTAGCGGAACGTACGAAAGAGCGTAACAAATAAAAATAACAACACGAGATAGAGTTACCTCGGGAGAGATTTAATTGTCCCTATATTTTGGATTCGCATCCATCAACTGAGGGGGTGGGGGGTTCCGGGGGCGAAAGTTATCTGTCGGAGAGGAACGATACGTGGCTTCTGTTGTCCGCGGTTTGTGTGTAACTGAGATATTCTGTAGAGCGCACGTGCACGCGGAATAGGTGCGGTCAAGCAAAGGTCGAAGCAGCTCCTTTTTATTGTGGGAGTTGGATGGCGCTAGCTGTCAATTCATTTTACTACCTAGATGTACTAGTC
>OZ024744.1:76092758-76102758 GCA_964016885.1 Eledone cirrhosa
ATATATATATATATGTGTGTGTGTGTGTGTGTGTGTGTGTGTGTGTGTGTGTGTGTGTGTGTGTGTGTGTGTGTGTGTGTGTGTGTGTGTGTGTGTGTGTGTGTGTAGTTCAGTAAAGAAATTTCGAGAAAACCACAGCTCGAAAAAAAAAAGTACTTTATACATAACAATATAGTGTATACTTATTCACACCTTTCAGAAAGAACCGTTGAACATATCGTGGAGGTTAAATATATATATATATATATATATATATATATATATATATATATATATATATATTTTTTTTTTTTTCAGACGTTCAACCATCTGGCAGGATGGTATACGATGCTGACGATAGCTAGTAAGCTTGAAACTAGTACATCGTTCCTGTGTCAGTGTTGAACAAAAAGGTGACGTGGTTGCCTAAACACTGTACGGCGTAATTCGGGCTGTTTGTTTGTTTACAAACAAACAAACCGAGCATTATAATAAATGTTCGGTAAACCGATACGTGCATATATATATATGTGTGCATGTATGTATATATATATACATACTACTGTACGTCTGTATACATATATGTATGTACGTATACATACATACTTACATTCAAGTAAGTGCCGTACTAAGAGTGAGAAATTTCATTTCATTTCATTGTATTCCATCTATATATATATATATATATATATATATATATATATATATATATATCAAGGGCGGTACCTCAGCATGACCTCAGCCGGATTGCTGGAACAGGTAAAAGAGTAAAAGAGTAAAAGAGTAAATAGGAAAAGAGTGGAGACCCCGGCGGCTGAGCTCCGGCCGTTTCGACAGCTAGATCCGAACTAACCGAGCAGTATTAGGACGGCGGGAATCTATTACCCACTCTACTACCCTAAGTATCGAGTACTCTGGTACGTTATGGTCCGCCTGGTATCTTACCACACTTTCCCTATATATATACATATATATATATATATATATATATATATATATATATATATATATATATATATATATATATATACGTTATTCCGGGTTGAATCGGAGGTAACCACAGTAAGTAAGGTACTCAATACATAGCAGAGTATAAAAGTTTTAATATAGATGAGATTCTACAGGACTAGAACTGTTTCATTCATTAGAAATCATCAGGAATCCTGATGATTTCTAATGAATGAAACAGTTCTAGTCCTATAGAATCTCATCTATATATATATATATATATATATATATATATATATATATATATATATATATATATATATATATATATATAAAGTGTTTCATTTTGATTGCATTATATACGTTGAGTGCAGGAGAGAAGACTGCGTTGGTACTGACATGTGGTACTGACATGCATGATGATCAGTGGGTGAAGAAATGCCAGTACTAGGAAACTGCAGTAGTAGTAGACCAAGAAAGATTTGGTTAGAGATTGTGAGAGCTGATCTCAAATCACTGAGACGCACAGAGGAAATGACGAAGGAACGAGATGAGTGAAGAGATGCAGTGCTGACAAGGCCCCAGCCCATGCGAGCGTGGAAAAACGGACGTAAAAAGGATGATGATGATATCATCATCATCTTCATCACCATCATCACCGTTTTACGTCCGTTCTTCCAAGCTAGCATGGGTTAGACGGGTTGTCCTGTTGTGGGCAGTGTCAAGTCGGCTGACCATGCCTTGCTCATACAGGAACTGATTTTGGCTTGATTTCTACAGCTGGATGCCCTTCCTAACACCAACCTCATTTACAGTGAGTGCTGGGTGCTTTTTCCGTGGCGCCTACACGTCCACTTTACAGTGTGGGCTGGGTGCTTTTTTGCCGTGGCACCTCCACGACCACCTTGTAGTGGGAGGGTGTGGGGCATATTGTCTATATGCTTCAGCTTGTACCCATGGGAGGTCGGGTACTCTGTATTACTGCGTGACGCCAGAGGTCCCGCTCGTGTGTCATCGTCTTTGAGAGGTGTAATTGGGTAAGGTCGGCTTTTATCACCTCATCCCAGGTCTTCTTGGGTCTCCCCACTCCGCGGTTTCCATTGACTTCTAGTGCTCTGCACCTTTTTATGCAGCTGTCATCTTTCATACGCATCACATGTCCATACCAACGCAACCGCCTCTCCTGCACACAGCATTTGATTCCTCTTATGCTCAGTCTCTCTCTCAATTCATTTATGCTTTGTCGTTCACGTATATTACTGTTACACATCCATCGGAGCATGCAGGCTTCGTTTCTTTCTACGTAAGTCTTCCACCTTCAGCGCCCAGGTCTCACTACCATGTAATATTGCTGTTCGGATACACGCATCATACAGTCTGCCTTTCATTTTGAGGGCGAAGTCTTTTGCAGCTAGCAGTGGCTGTAGTGCCATGAACTTCTTCCATCCCGTTCTAACTGAATACCCACCTCCGCTGCTAATTCGGTCACCTAGGTAGCAGAAGCTGTCTACTGTTTCTACAGAGCCCTCCCAAAGATTGGTGGTACTTCTTTCCTGTGGCTGTTTGCTGCTTGCTGTCCCAGCACAGCTGCTGCATGTGAAGCCTACATTCTTAATTAAGCTTCCTGAGATCTCGCTACATCTCTTGTGTACCCATTGTTTGCATTTGGGGTAGAGGATGGAGTTCCTACCTACACCTTTCCTACATACTGAGCAAGGCCATTTCCCAGAGGGGATCTGGGTTCTATTTTCTCGTCTACTTACAAGGACCCTAGTCTTTGTCATGTTGACTTTGAGACCCTTTCTTTCTAGTCCCTGCTTCCAAGTTTGGAATTTCTTCTCTAGTTCTACCATAGATTCAGCTATAGGTGCGATGTCATCAGCATACAGGAGTTCCCATGGGCATCCGGTCTTAAACTCCTCCGTTATTGCCTGAAGGACTATGATGAACAGGAGAGGGCTAGGAACAGAGCCCTTGTGGACACCAACCTGTACGCTAAATTCCTCGCTATACTCATTGCTAATCCTAACTTTGCTGACTGCTCCACTATACATGGCTTGAACAGCTTTCACAAGCCATTCATCTACTCCTAGTTTTCTAAGAGCCCACCAGATTACAGCACGTGGAACTCTGTCAAAGGCTTTCTCGAGATCGACGAATGTCAGGTAGAGTGGCTTACTTTTAGCTAGGTACTTTTCCTGTAACCGCCTCACAAGGAAGAGGGCATCAGTGGTGCCTCTTCCTGGTACAAACCCAAATTGCATCTTATCTATTTTCACCCGGTCCCTAATCAACTGTGCTATAACTCTTTCTGCTACTTTCATGACCTGGTCCATCAGCTTTATACCTCTATAGTTTCCTCTATCTAGTGCATCACCTTTACCCTTGTAGCAGTTGACAATGATGCTACTGCACCAATCTTTTGGTATAACACCTAGTATTACCTGGTTAACAATACGTGTGGTTATAGTGTGACCTACAGACCCAGATGCCTTCAGCATCTCGGCAGCTATACCCGATGGACCTGTTGCCTTCCCCATCTTCATATCTTTGATTGCCTTACTTACTACGCTGCTGTTGACTTGTACTGATGGCCCCTCTATAGGGTCTACTTGGGGTAGGGTCTCTTCTTCCCATGCATTCTCCTCATTTAGTAATCTATCATAATGGCTCTTCCATGCATCTCTCTTCTCAGTACTTGTGAGGGCAAGCTCACCTTTATCATTCCAGATACAATTCTCTCCAATGACATCACAATTCTCTCTGACACACTGCCTCGCAATCTTGAACACCTCCTGTTTCTGGTCCCCACGTTGCAAAACATGCTTGAATTTTCTATCCTCTGCTTCCCTCCTAGCTAAGTATACTTGTCGCCTAGCTTCCATCTTGGTCTCTAATAATGTACCCTGTTCCCCCCGTTCTTCCATTCTTTCCATACCTGTCTCTTGGCCTTAACTGCTTCATCTACCTTATTGTTCCACCACCAATTCACTCTCCTCCTGCTTGTGGTCTTACTCCAGCCACGGACCTCATCCGTCGCCTCTAGTAAGTTATTTTTTAGGAACTCCCAGTACTCTTCTACATTGAATGTCTCTATCTGTTCTTCTTTAGTGTCGAAGGCGTTGAGTAAAATATCTTTAAATCTGTTACAGGCTGAGGGGTCTTTCAGCTTCCAGATCTTTCTTCTCTAGGTTGGCCTCTGTTTCCAGGTTCGTCTAGTTCTGACCGTGAGGTCGCTGACAACTAAGCTATGTTGGGAGGTACATTCCTCACTATGGTAGGCTTTTGTGTTTACGACCGTCCATCTGTCACGTCCTCTGATGAGGATAAAATCTATCTGACTAGAATGCTCCCCTGATCAGGTGGTTGTCGGGTTTTTTGAAGTTTGTGTTACATATCGACATGTCATTGGCGTCGCAGAATTCTAGAAGTCTGAATCCTTCCTCATTTCTTGTGCCAACCCCGTGGCCTCCACGGACTCTATTGAAGCCGTCACAGCAGTGTTTACCTACGTGTCCGTTAAAATCTCCTGCGATGATTAGGATGTTTGTTAGAGCAGTAGTGTGCATTATGGACTCGTAAAATATATCCTTAAGTTCGTCTGGCAACCCCGATTGGGGTGCGTAAGGTAATATTATTGTGGTAATTGTTTTATTCAGGACTAGTCTGAGTTTAATGATTCTTGCATTTACCCTGTGCACTGATATATATATATAAATATGTATATATATATATATATATATATATATATATATATATATATATATATATATATATATATATATAAGGATTAAAATACTGGAGCGTGTTGGAGTTAAACACCCTCTTCGTATTATAGAAATGACAGTAAAAGGTATAGCTCAATGTAATTAAACAGAGCTGAAGAATTATGAAAGTAAAACAAAGAAGCCTTCAATACATCAAAAGTCTTTATTAGCCAACAATGTTTCGTCCTATTAAGGACTCATCAGGGCAATTAAAACAACAAGAAGTATTATCGGCCAATACAAGCCGAAAGCTCCGAAGAATATGGAGTGTACATACACTAAAGTATAGCAAGATTATGGGTAAAAACATATAATAAAAATCACTAAGGAGGTGTATAACATTTAGAACCATATTACAAATATAGTCCAAAGCAAAAAAAACCTAGAGCTAAACAAAGGTGGTTATATAGAGCGGGAATTATATATAATACTATATAATATAATATTATATACTTGTAACAATATTAAAATTACAATAAAAATTAAAAGGTACAATATACATATGTATATATGTACGCACACGTACGCACATATACACATACATCAATACACATATCCATCTTTAACAGCACAAATTAAACCCTATTAAGAGTTTAAATATAAATAAGCATGATAGGAATAAAAATAAAAATAATAATAATAATACGTATATCTAATATACATGAGGTAATAATATGATATGATTATAAGTAGCACATATAATATATAATAAACTATACAATTATATACTATATAATATAATATAATAGATAATCTCCGGTTAATTTACACAAACAATATAGATGTCACAATAATACTATAATAATAATATAATAACATATATAATATATAATATATAATGGCATGCAAGTTAACATATCAATTCATATAGAGTTACAGAGTCGGTGAGAAAAAAATATAAATTGTACAATACCCAAAATTATGATGATACAAAAATATAAACATCTTACATGATATATAAAATTTAACATATCATAATGGTACATATAATCAACGGTAAGTAATAAGGATCGATAGTACAATAACAAATACAATATAAAGTAATTAACATAATATAATATATAATTACTTATAATTACAAGGTTGGTAAACAGACATATGGCATATATGTGGATGAGTGAGTAAGGGCCAGACAGTAAATAGAATGCACAGTAGTATTAATAAATAAATAAATAAATAGAATCAACCGGAAATTAAAAAATAAAAATTTAAAAAGTTTTCGGCTTGTATTGGCCGATAATACTTCTTGTTGTTTTAATTGCCCTGATGAGTCCTTAATAGGACGAAACATTGTTGGCTAATAAAGACTTTTGATGTATTGAAGGCTTCTTTGTTTTACTTTCATAATATATATATATATAAATGTAGTAATTCCGTCGGAAAACTCCAGGAAAAAAGAGTGCTCTATGTAGGTAACTTCATATAGATTGCATTTTTGTTTTTTAAAATCTAATTCAATAAATAGACCAGTTTTTTTCATTCTGATGATTGAAAGCAAATTTTTTTGCTTTTAAGAAACAACTGGTAAATGGAATAATTGCCTAATGTTGTTTATTACATAACTATATATATATATATATATATATATATATATAACGAAGGAGGTGTGGTAAGGAACCAAATGGACCATAACGCACCAGAGTACTCAATACTTAGGGTAGTAGAGTGGGTAATAGGAAAATGTTTGACCGTGACGGCATAGCTCAAGCCGTTTCGACGGCTATTTCTGGACAGTCCAGAAATAACCGTCGATATATAAATGTATCGAACCAGACAAATTGAATTCGTCTAAGATCGTCGTTTGCCACTCGCCATGATTTTACAGAACTTGTATTTAGTAAATAAAAGTCCATATATCAGAGCGCACAGTATGAGTTGGTTAGTGGTAGAAATGGTGTTGTGTGGAAACGTAATTAATTGTCGGCCCCGGATCACGTGGTTTCATTACTGCACCTCATCCAACCCTGGAGTGTACATATGCAGCATTCCGTTCGTGGAAGCTACGTATTATTCCCAAAATCATCAAAAAAAAAAAAAGCAAAGAAAAACATACACGACCAGGAGTGGTGGAGTACATTTTCAGCGGAGTTTAGTCCTCTCGAAGAGGTCTGTACTCGACAGGAACAACAACTGAAGGTAGCAGTCCAAGACAAGACGGCAGTAGCATAAGTGACCTTCAAAGGGGAAGGCGGTCAGTATTCTTTCACGGTTGAAAGAAAGGAGTACTCAATACTGAAGTATATATATATCCATATCTGGAGCGTCAATATGTCTACCGGAAATTTCTTCTCCAGTGCGCTGACACGGCGCCCATGTCCGCATGCCTATCGTTACCTCACCGTTTCTAAATGAAAGAGAAGAGCTGATATATATTGCCAGTGATATCATCGGAGGTGAACTCAGAACACATCGGGCAGAAAGAGATTTTGAAATGATCACGCCTGATCCTCTGAGAATACCGTTAATCCACTGAGCTAGACAAATAGTTTATTTATTTAACTCGAAAGGATGGAAGAAAAAGTTGACCGTAGCGGAATTTGAACTCAGAACACAGACAACCAGAATAAATAGTGAGACGCTTCTATCTGACGTTCTAACATCTCTGCCAAGTCATTGCCATTCCACCACCATTTTTCTTCTTCTTCTTCTTCTTCTTCTTCTTCTTCTTCTTCTTCTTCTTCTTCTTCTTCTTCTTCTTCTTCTTCTTCTTCTTCTTCTTCTTCTTCTTCTTCTTCTTCTTCTTCTTCTTCTTCTTCTTCTTCTTCTTCTTCTTCTTCTTCTTCTTCTTCTTCTTCTTCTCCACCTCCACCCCCTCCTAATCCTCCTCCTCCTCCTCCATCACCATCATCATCATCCTCTCTATGCCCAACCTTAATAGTTTCCTCCCTCACCGACACTCCCACTTAAAGACTTTCCTCACCACTCACGTTACCCTGTTTCCCTCACACCTTCATTGCATCTCACCAACTCTTTTTCCGGACCACCCCCCCGGACACTCTAGCCAATCTATACTTTCCTTAGCCGCTTCCGCCTCCAGCTCCACCTCTTCATGCAGGGTTACCGCCTCTATTTTTATCCTACCTCATCCCATCGCAGCTCACCACGTATATCCACCACCATCAAGCTCATCCACAACATCCGACTACACCCAAACAAGGAGTCTGAATACGAATGCAGGTCCTTCATTGATGAAGCCACTGCAGCGTTAGATGTAGTTAAGACTGAGTCTATATATCCTGATGGAAGACTTGAATGCACATGTTAGCTCTGACCACCTGACATGGAAAGGAGTGACTGGCAGCAATGGCGTCCCCTATCTAAATACGACTGGAGAGTCCTTGTTAGACTTCTGTTATAATAATGGACTCTCTATTATGAACACCTTCTTCCAGCACAGACATCCATAAATATACATGGGAATCAGGGACAGAGATCAATAATTGATTTTGTTATTGTCTTTGATCTCTTCGATTGTGCTGGATGCTCATGTTTATAGAGGGGCTGAGCTGTCAATTGATCACTATCTAGTTATCTGCAACTTAAGACTAACTAAAGCCAAAAAAGCCCACAAAACTGGCAGATCCAGGGCGATCTACAGGATAAAGTGGAATCATTGGTGGAGAAGGAATTCAGGACCATGTATGCAGATACTATTGTATTCAAATTCAGAGAATTTCCTGAGCAAACTGAGGATGTTGAGACGGAGTGGAGATTGTTCGGCTCAGCAGTTTCTCCTTCAGCTGTTAAATTCTGCGGGCGAAAAAATGTGTATGTGTGTATGTGTATGTTTATGTATATATTCATATATATATGAGTGTATTGTAGTCTGCTTGGAGCATTGTGTTAGTGCATAAAGCTTGCTTTGTTGGAACATAATAGTTATGTTGTAAAAAATTGATTAAATATAATATACTCTACTAGATATTCCTTCTTTGTGGACTATATACAGTCTGTTCGCTTTTTACACGAAGATTCGTTCATGAAGGCGGCGCGTAAAGCAAATTCACGTAATTCAAGTCTTATTTTCTGATAAATAAAAAAATTAAAAACCACACGCGTTATAGCGCATATTTCGCGCAAAGCGAATATTTAGTAATATTTTTTCAAGAGGTGCTAAAGCGAATTTACGTACTTATATATAGATGTGTGTGGGTGTGTGTGTGTGTGTGAGTGTGTGTGTGATTGTGTGTGTGTCTGGGGGGGGGGGGTGCAGACCCTGCACATATTAATTTCCGTATTCAGCAGATACTAGTCTTCTCAATTTTAAAAGGATATGTCCGTTTTGTCAACAGTTCATTGCTCAACAACTGTTCTTGATGAAAGCTCGATTGGGGATGCTTGACTTTAGACCCTACTTCAAAGATCAAAATTCTACAGTGACCTTTATAAGAAGAGAAGGTGTTGACTAGATTTGTCTGACCTGCGAACCTTATAGTAAGTAACATACCAGACATTGCTACTGTTTTTAGCAGACTTGTAATATTGCAACTGACAGCAGACCAACGAGAGTATTATTAGTTTTGTTGTTTAGACGCATGTCAGTCCTGATCTATTATGAAAAGTGTTCCAGCTGCGACCATTCAATCTTGTAAACACTGCTTTTTCCTGTTTAAGATAATGGTGTGGGGGTGAGGTGATTTTTAGTTGTTTGTTTGTTTGTTTTTGTTTTTTTGTTTTTTTTTACCACCACTTACACTTTATTTCTTTTTATATATTCTGTTTGCTAACTCTGGCAAGTGATGTAATCACGCAGAGGCTTTCTTGTTTTGCTAATTAATATCTCGCTGAGTTTTATTTAAAAAAAAGAAGCTTAGGATTGAAAAATATTGTGCTCATTTTTTCAAGATATGTAATCTGCATTAAAATATTTGTGTGTATGTGTGTGTGTGTATATATATATATATATATATATAGTTTTGTTTCGTTGTTTCAGAATTTTGTGCTGGATCTTTATACTGTATATATACGCTTTTAGAGTATATATATATATATATATATATATATTTAATATAATTACATCATAATATAGCATCCTTCATCTACCACCTTGTAAATGAGAAAGGTTTAAACATCTAATTCAAAACTAGCTATTAAAATTTTTCTTTTTTTTTTTATAAAAAAAATGAATCATTTGTGCATCAAGTCATTATAAATTTCTTCCATTTTTTAATAATTTTTTTGCAAGGAAAATAAATAAACAAAATTACACATGAAAATATTTATATGTATTAAAATAATAATAAAAATAATAATGATACTAATAATAATTTGTTATGTAAATAATTGTATTTTTTCCTCAATTTATT
>OZ024744.1:76110258-76115258 GCA_964016885.1 Eledone cirrhosa
AGTATCTGTACATGTGTATATGCAGTTATTAGATGCAACATTTTTGGAATGTTTTACATATTTTACTGTTCCATTAATGGATTGTACTTGTAGTTTCCTAACTAGTTGTGTTCTTTCTGTTCCTGTGAAGCCCAGCTTCTCAAGATTTGTATTGAGGCGGTTACTAACATAACCCAGTGTCCCAATAATCACAGGCATAAATCTGAAGGTGTAATCAGGGTGGAGTATCTGCAGATTTCTCATCGGTTCTGCATAAATATTCTCCTTTTCACTAATTTTTGATATTATATTGGCATCTGCTGGGCAGCTAATTTTCACCACTGTGCATATTTTCTTCTCCCTGTCTCATATCATAATATCTGGTCTGTTATGCCTGCATTTTATTGGGTTTTTTACTGGAACATTCCACCAGTACTCTTTCATATTATGTACATGGATGTCTTCCACATTGTTGTAGGTTTTAATGTGTTTATTACCGGAGCTATCTTTTTTACGAACTGCATTGAACAGTGTTTTGGCCACTACATCTTGCTTCATAGGTAGATAGTACCGCGATGACATCTTTGGACAGCTGCTGATGCCATAGGTGATATCCTCGATGTTAGTTCTGCAGAGTCTGCACTTGATATCACATCTAGGTGTTTTGCCTGCATCCGTATCTCTTTTGTGAATCAGGTATTTCGTGCTAATCTCCTGTTCTTAGATTGCAAAAGGGTATCCTTCAAAGTGGGAGCCAATATAGCGGTTGTTGGTCCAAGATAGACTACTTTCCTTATCTATATTACTCTCACTCTGGATCTTCCTGGCAACATATCCATGCATGATTTTTTGCTGATAGGCATGCAGTTTTTCATCCATGGATTCACTGCGATACTGCTGAGCGACATCCCTGAGTGTGAGTTTTTGATTATCACACAGGGAATATCTCTCAAGGAGTTCCTTCCCAACTCTCATGATCTTATCTGTTTCATGCAGATAGACTTGCTCGAGAAGCGGGCTCCTACGCTTCGAGGTTCGTAGATGTTGTCGGAGAGATATGATGCGACATTCAAATGTTGTTTGGATTGATGTTAGGCCTCTGCCTCCTGCTTACGTTTCAAGTAAAGGCGGTCTATGTCACTGTTGATGTGGAAGTTTCCGGTGTTGTTCAGTATTTTTCGAGTTCCAACATCAACTGCTCGTATTTCGTCTATCGTCCAATTGAGTATTCCAAACGTTGGTGTTAGGACAGGCACAGTAAACACATTGTGAGCCACTATTTTGTTTTGCGCAGAGAGTTCCGATGACCAGATCTTTCTTAATCGGGTGTAGTATTCCCTGGTTACGCGTTCTTTACAGATACCATTATAGGATATGTTCTCATTTATCCCCATGTATCTGTAGCAGTCCTCATCAGATATCGGTGAAACAGTTAGACCATTGATGACAATGTTGCTAGATTGGGTTGTTGTTTTTCCCCGCTTTACAGTCATGTATGAGCATTTATCTTGGCCAAACTCCATTCCTATATCCTTTGAGAACGTTGAAACTAGGTCAAGATTTTTCTTCATCCCATCCATGTTCTTAGCATAGAGTTTCAGATCGTCCACAAAGAAGTTATGGGTTAGGTTCGTATTTCTGTCCTCCTGTGAGCCAATGATGTATCCCTCACATTTCTTGAGCAGAAAGGACAAGGGGTTTAATGACAAGATGAACAATATCACAGAGAGACTGTCCCCCTGAAATATACCCCTGCAATATTTTATTTTATCAGTGAAAATAGAGGCCTCCCTCTCTGTCTTTAACCTTAGGATAGTAGCCCAAGAAGAAGACAGCCTCTCTATGGCTCTGACAATAATGTCTGGGACTTTAGCAAGTTGGAGGACCTCTATCATCCAAGAGTGGGGAACAGAATCGAAAGCTTTCTTGTAGTCCAGCTAGACTGAAGTCATATTCCTCCTAAGTTGTCTCACCTCCGACATCGCAGTTTTGTTGATTAGGAGTTGTTCAGCACATCCCCAAACCCTTTTCTTTCCAGCTGCTTGTTCATCTGTGATGATGTTATTATTTTCACAGTGATCTTGGAGGAATAGTTTCAGGCAGGCTGTGTACCTCTTATACATCAGGTTCTGGCATGCAATGGGTCGGTAGATTTTTGCCAAGTGGGTGTCTTTGTTCTTGGGGACCAGTAACGTTTATGCTAATGTCAACCATTCTGGTATAAGTGTATCTCCCTTAAGAACTTGTTGGTAGAGGTCAGTAAGATACCTCCGATAGAATATTAGTTTTTTGTACCAGTAGCCGACAATCATGTCTCTTCCTGGTGTTTTCTTATCTTGGAGTTTTCCTATCACAGTCTCAAGGGTACCCTCACTTATTTCGTATGTTTTTGTTGTAGTGTAGGAGCAATAGTTCTTTCGGATTTCTCTTAGCCACACTGCATCTTGGATGAAATTCTTCTTTTCACCCCATATTTTTCCCCAAAATGAATCTATGTCTTTCTGGAACACTTATTATTTTGCCCTTCATATCTCTATAGACTGATGTTTTGTTTCGTCTGAATCTTTTATTAAGCATTTTTCTCTCATCTACCTTCTTCAGGTATCGGCGTTTTTCGCTAACAGCTCTCAATTCTTGTTTGAAGGTGATCAGCTTATATTGGAGAGTTCTGGTTCTACTGTTACCAAACATCGTCTCTATTTCATTTTTCACTCTTTGTTTTGAGGAGTGAGTTTTTTTTGTGTTTGTTTGCATGTAAGGAACATTGTCACATGTCCTATGTTTTTTCGTAGGTCAGCAATTCTTTTTTCTATTTTAGTTATATATGATGGTATTTTTGGTGTTGTTTTGTTCTTGTTAATATCTCTGCTATCTCCAAGATAATGCTTCACTGTCATTGCTAAGGCATATAAACAGGCGTCGATTTGCCAAAATGTTGGGGTTTTTATCCGTCGTAAATATTCATTCCCTATTTCGTCAATAACACGTAGTATTTAATTATTTGGTTTTTTATTCACCATTGTCATTTTAACACGTTCAGCCAGAGATATATATATACATGAGTTAATTTCTCTCTGGAAGATTTCGTTGATGGAAATTTTCAATTGTTTATACTTTTGATTATAATTATCGATAGTTGAGGTAGACTTGGATGGTATACGTGGTGTCACATTTATTCGATAATTTATATTATTTCTTCGATTATTATTATTATCGATAGTGTTTTCCCCAGCATTCGAGGTAGACTTAGATGGTACAGGTGGTGTCAAATTTCTTACAGACGTAGTTGTTTCAAGGCGCTGTTCGACCTGGCTGCTAGGAAGTCTAATAGCATGGCGATCTGTAGCACGTGTTGTTGATTCCATGTTTGTTGTGGGGGACTTACAATTAATAATATTTATCTTATTTTTACGTTCAACAAACGTCGCTTGTTGGCGTAATTGTTTCGCTGTGAAATAATTTAGCTCTGGGTGTATTTCGTCCCAGTGTAGCTTCATTCTATTCATATAGCCAATGGAGAGATTGTGTTTTGCCATTTTATAACAATTAAATAAATCATTATTAAGTTCGCAACTCCAAGAGAAATGCGATTTATAATTTCGGTTTCTTCTGTAGCTACAACTGAATAAAGTTTGATTACCTTCTTTGTTATTTGTCTTCGATACTTCCTTAACTTTTTGTTAACGTTGTGTTCAGCCATGCTGTTTGTAGCAAATCCTTGTAAATTTAATTATGTATTTAGTCGGATATCTCTACGAATTCGAATAGAATGTGTCTTCGGAAGGGATAATTAGAAGAATAACCTGTTATTCAACCTGGCTGTAGTTGTGGCATTACAGTCGGAGATAGTATTCATCTTAAATTTAATAAATAGTCTCCCACGCCAAAATATGCGACTGATTGCGTTGATTGATGTATGTATGTATGTATGTATGTATGTATGTATGTATGTATGTATGTATGTATGTATGTATGTATGAAATCTCACTTAGGATTAGGAAAGCAAGTGATGCTTTCGGAAAGCTAGAAAGGCGACTCTGGGGTCGGCGAGACATATGCAGGAAGACAAAGGTAAAGGTGTACATGGCATGTGTGCTCTCTTCTCTTCTTTATGCCTGCGAGACCTGGGTCACATATCGACACAACCTTAAGCAATTGGAGCGTTTCCATCAGATGTGTCTCAGACGGATCCATGGCGTTCACTAGAGGGACCACATCAGTGATGTCGAGATTTTGGAAAGCTCTATGTGTGACAGTATAGAAGCTCTTGTGCTCAAGCAACGACTCCGTTGGAGTGGTCACCTTGCCAGGATGAAGGATTCTAGAATACCAAAACAACTCTTTTATGGAGAGTTGGTTAAAGGAAAACGACCGCCACATAAATAAAAAAAGAGGTATAAGGATTCCTTGAAAGACTCTTTGAAAGACGCTAACATCTCTGCTGATACATGGGAAAATATTGCTGCTGATCGTAATAAATGAAGAAAGACTGTATATGAGAGAAAAATTGCCTTTGAGGCATCTCGAATCGCATACGAGAAAGTAAAGCGGGATGTGAGGAAGGGCATTGCTGTTGCACTTCCAGACGGCGAGGGTCCTCCTATGGTGCTGACATGCAGCGTCTGTGCGAGACTCTGCCTAAGTAAAGCTGGACTCGAAAGTCATCTTCGCAGTCATAAAGTAAGACAAGTGGTTGACTACCAGGCTGCTGTTGGAGATGCTACTCATCATGCTTGCCAAACATGTGGTAGAGAATGTAGATCAGCAGGAAGGGTCAAGCGACATGCAAAAGTACATGAACTCCAACCACAGCCGGCTATTCCCAGTGAATGTTTTGGTTGCTGACTCTGTGCAAGACATTTTAGATCATTGGCTGGGCTAAAAAGCCACATTCGATCGCAGCGCTGTTAGTTGCTCTCGTATGTGTGTGTGTGTATAGATATGTTTGTGTGTGCGTGTGTGTGTATATATATGTGTATGTATATTATTATTGTTGTTTTTGTCGTTATTATTATTATTAT
>OZ024744.1:76117758-76142758 GCA_964016885.1 Eledone cirrhosa
ATAAATAGGCAGCATACACCTAATTTAAATAAACAGAATGCTAATACAAATACCACTAGTAGCCATAGAAGATGCAGAAATAGAAACTACTTATGGTTTAACCCTATGTTTAAGTCCTCTATTAAAACTAAGCTTCCTTTCACTTTCTTTAAATTAGTTGACAAACACTTCCCTCAAATTCATAAATATTCTTTAATAGAAAAACTATCAAACTATCATACTCCTCTGCCAACAACATAGAATCGCACATTCACAAAATTAACTACATAAGAATTCATAATCCAAGTAGCCCGCATATATGTTCCATATCACCAAATACAGAACATACACATATTACATCATTGCAACCGAATACATGCCAGAGCACACCATCACAATACATCAACAAACCTAATTCGCATCCCATACATAACAATCTTCGAAATCATATAGTAGAACCGGCGCATAGGAAAGCATTTCTATGCAATTGCCACTTACCTGACAAATGCCCTCTACTAAACAGATGCCTGGGAAAAAATGTAGTATACTTGTGTACTATCAACTCGGGTAGCTTGGCATGGTATTACATTGGTTCCACAGCTGGTGTCTTTAAAAAACGGTGGTACGTGCACAGACATTCTATGATTAATAAGAATCAATCAAATACAACAACTCTTGCAAACAAAATATGGCAACTCAGGAATGCTGGCATTGAATACGAGATCAGTTGGAAAATACTATCAACTGCTAAGGCCTATCAAACTGGTATGTCCCATTATAGGCTCTGTAATATGGAGCTCTTCCAAATACTTAATTTTAGTAAAACCCTTCTTAACAGCAGAATTTAACGAACTATCTTTTGCCGACATAAATCAGCAACGAAATTCCCGAACTTTAGACCAACTTAACTCCATTTTCTACTCCTTATTCCTTTTTATACCATTAGCACCTATTACGATATCAAATTATCACAAACTTATAATTACGAAAGCGGTGGATTGGCAGTATCGGTAGAGGGTCGGACGCCATGCTTTCCAGCATAGTTACGTCCCTTTACGATCTGAGTTCAAATCCCGCCGAGGTTGACTTTGCCTTTCATCCTTACGGGGTCGATAAAATAAAGTACCAGTAATGCACTGGATAATTGCTGGCCTTGTGCCTAAAGTAGAAACAATTATTTTTATTTTATTTGTATTTACATCATTTATTATCTACATCTTTCACCATTTGTCTTTGCATTTCTCCACTTAAAAATATTTATCTCGATCATTTTATCCTATCATATAATACATCTCAAACTAGCTATTTTACCTAGTAATATATATTCGTCCGTCTGTTTATTTTCTTTCTCTTTCCTTCATATCCCGTATTCATGATTCATTTTTACCCCTCTCTGCTTCCTCCTCCTTCTTAATCTTCATCTATTTCTTTCTCATCATCCTTCCTCTTTGCCTGTGCTATACCCCCCTTCTTTCTTTCTATCTATATCTTTATTATTATTATATTTATTTTGATGTGATAGTTTGATTTTTGAGTGTGTCTTTTAGTTCGTGTAGCCGTAAGTAACAGGTGTTTTATTGGAGACTATAGTACAGATTCTCTTGGCTAAGTTGTAGGGAATATTAATTCTAACGTGTCTAGGGTGGCAAGAGTTGAAAGGAAGATATTGCTTGGAGTCTGTGGGCTTGTAGTATATGTCTGTTTCTATTTTTTTGTTATGAATCTTAATGAGGATGTCGAGGAAGGGGAGTTGTTGATGGCTGTATTCCATCGTAAAGTTAATATTCGTGTTGAGCCCATTTATAAGGGTGTGAAATTCTTTAAGTTTCTCGATGTTTTCGTGCCAAAGGATGAAGAAACTCATCTAGATATCGCTTCCAGTTCTTTTCTATGTGTAAGTGGAGAGTGTTTCCAAATTTGTTTAGTACTTTAGTATAGAGGGTGATTTCCAGGTATTCCATGATTAGGTTGGCATAAGTGGGAGCTGTTTTCATTCCCATAGCGGTCCCAGATTTCTGCCTGTATGATTTGTTATTGAAAACGAAGTAATAGTTCTGCAAGATAAATTTGAGTCCCTAGACACGTTAAAATTAATATTCCCTACAACTTAGCCAAGAGAATCTGTACTATAGTCTCCAATAAAAACATCTGTTACTTACGGCTACAAGAACTAAAGGACACACTCATAGGCAGGTTCTACCCTGCATCACTAATTGACAATGGAATCCAACGTGCCCTAAAACTCAGTACCCAGGACCTTAGACACCCTAAAGTAAATCAACCGAAACTAAAAGCTCTTCCATACATCTCCACACACAACCCCTCAACAATGAGGCCTCTGACACCATCCTCCAGAACATCCCTGTGTTAAAAAGGACCATAGAATGAACCAAATCCTTCGAACACACGATATCATAAAGAGCAAAAGACAATCTAAGTCAATGAAAAACATCCTAACACATGCCAAAGAAATGCCAACTACAACAACGAAACCACAGTAAAAAAATGCGATGGACCCAACTGTGGCATATGCATCAACCTAATAGAGGGTTCGGAATTCTATTTCAAAGAAGGACAACGTTTTATAGTAAAACACAATTTCACATGTGCATCAGAAAATCTAATATATGTATTAACTTTCTCAGGTTGTCGAGAACAATACATAGGCTAGGCCAAAAACAACCTCCGCCAACGCAGGACTGTCCATAGATCCCAAATTAAAATACGGGAATACAGGAAAATACCACTGAGTGAACACATTGATACCTGTGCCGCCCAAAATCATCCCAACTTTAGAATCTTTCCCCTCAACAAATTTAAAGATAATGCCACCCACACCCAGCGCATCAGCAAGGAATCTCACTTTATTAACAAATACGGACCCCATCTAAACACTTCTCCCTAAGACGAACCCACAACATACACACGTCAACATACATACCTACATCAGCATACATCCTACATACATCTCTATCCACATATAAACACAATGACATACGTAAACACACATATTCTATGGTGCAACACAAATATACACAAATTTGCATACCTTTTGATGTCTATAGATATAAACGTGCAGACACACACACATACATATACGCACACATGCATTGCACACTGATGGGTACATACATATTTGTACACAAGTATTCCAATACGACAGGGCCTAATGGATTCCCCTTGCAGTACGTACAATCTGGAGACTCACACACACCTTGGTGTTATGACAATACTATATATCATTTCACCCCTTTTATTATTAAGGTTTTTGATGTTCTTTTGAGAGAATCGATTTTGCAAATTACTGAAAATATCGAATAATGTGAATAATGTACACCATATTTACCAGTATCACAGCAATACTGGTCCACCCACACCCACACACACACGCACACACTCATACACACATATACACACACACACATATATACACACACACATACACACGCGTACACTAACATACAAACAGACATAAATACACACACACACTTCTCCGTATAAGACAAGAGCTGAAAAAATCTTTGAACATGTTAAAATATCCCCCGCACACGTACAGACACATTCCTACTGACCGAATCCCTCTACCACGAATCACTCTGCTACACACACACACACACACACACACACACACACACACACACACACACACACACACACACACACACACACACATATTTGTCTTAATAGACACCTGAACTGTTGACCTTTCAACATGACTGCAATTCACACACACATCCCTACTGACCATTATCACAACAATGAACCTCTTTACTACACATACACACACATATTTCTCTTAAAAGACTTATTTTTCAGTGACTTCTCAATCAGGCGAAAAAGGACACTCTTCGACAAACCTACATTTGGAGCAAAATCAATTTATAACATTCACGTGACCTCTACCGACCAATCAAAATTGTTTTGACTACAAGAATTTTTGCAACACGAATTGGCGCGAAACTTATAGTACTCATTCACGTGACATTCAACAACCAACCAAATCTTAATACTTCTGGAGCCACTTTTTTCACATAAAACAGGTAGAATTTCCAAAACTGAACAGATTAGAGCAAACATCACGGGCGCTCTATCTCAAAATTATTTTTGAAAAGCATTAGAAATGCGCAACCGGTAAAAACTTAAAACTAAAACTGAATACTAACCAATACTTATTACTAATTTTTTCTTATTCCTAATTAAACTCTTTTTTACTGGGAAAAATTTTTCAGCATTTTCTTTTCCTTCTACTAATATATCACAACTCGTGTGTTACACCTCTACTCTTTTAAATATATATATATACATACACACATACATACACACATATATCCAGTCTTCTAAGAAATTTAGTAGTGAGGAAATTACTGATCCGAACATCCACTGAAGAGTATTGGATTTGTAACTCTCGCCACTTAATTGCGAAACAGTTCTACCAAAAGCTGTCTGGATGTTGATAGTTATCATGATTCTGTTTGTAATTCTTAATTTATCTTTTTAATTGAGTCTGGCAAACAGTATTTTCTCCACCCTAGCGGTTTACGTCCCTTGTGATTGGCATGCATATATGTATATATCTGAGTTTGTCTCTCTTTATTATATTATACGGGTCGGACATTTTTTCCCTTGAGCTATTTTAATTATAAGGGAATATTGTGAGTTTTTAACTCAATATATACTTTTGATACACACACACACACACACACACACACACATATATATATATATATATATATATATATAGTATTGTAGTTTCCGTTGAAAATTGAAAAAGTCAGAGGAATGAAGAATGCTTTATGTAAGTTACAGAGCTAAATATTTAACGTATAATAAACAATACAATATAATTACCTCATTACCAAAGGTTTCCCGAATAAGACGAATACAAGAAACGTCCGCATTCGTTCGTCAGAAAAGGCAAATTAAAACAGTGAAATATTTGAAAAACCTCCTCAAGAAAGGCTAAAAGTTTAACGGGCAAAAAATAAATAAAAGCAATAATACAAGAAATGTATAAAAAATAAAAATAAAGAAATATAGTAAGGGGATGTGTGTAAATGTGTGTATATGCACATACATATGTACATACATATGTACATGTGTGTGTGTATGTACAACTGCATGTGTATAGTGAAAAAATGTGTGCGTAAGTACATACATGAGGGCAAACATATTAGTGTATGTGTGACCACAAATACATATATATATATGTTGAAAATAGAAATTGTAAGATAATGGAGTTAGCGTACATACAGACTCAGGGACTAAGGACAGAAATATATACACATACAAGGATGAAAGGACGCAAGCGTATAAACATACACACACGCACAAACACATACATATATGTGATCTATACAGGGAAGGGAGTGTATAAAGTCAACGCAGTGTCAGACTGAATGGTCGATACAAATATAAAATATGATGAATAAATGAAATAATATATAAGATAAGAATTTAAAAAAAAAATAAGGCAAAGAGAAAGTAAATGGGAGGGGTTGTAATATATAAAGTAACACAAGTAAAAATAAATAAAAAGTAGAAAACATGCATATACGCGACCAAGCACATACACACATACATATATATAAATATATATACATACAGCCAAAAACACGTGCACAAAAGCATACATACACATGGTGGCTGCCAACTCGTTTTCGAGTATGGCCACTACTTTATATCCATGTAGGAGAACCCCTACCGATGCGCTGAACAAGTATGACTTTTCAGTCCAGCCAGCGACTTGAAAACTCTGGTACAAACACTACACTTGTGGCAATTACTGACACCTTAGTGCTGGGCCCATGGTACCATGTGATATACACATATATATACATACATGCACATCTATTCACACCCGTGCACGCGACCATATATGTATATATATAAGTATATATATACATGTGAAAATATATATACGTAAACGAGCGCACACACACACATACACACATGCACACACACACACGCACGCATACTAATGCGTTCGTATACATATACAAACACGTATACACATACATGCACACATACGCACACATACATATATAAAAAACAACAACCGTATGAATTTAATGGGTACAAAATATACGCAAGTAAACATACATAAAAGCGGCTGAGGGACGACGGAAAATATCTGTAGTTAAAAATACAAGTGACATGTGATGTCTAGTAGTGAAAGGAAAGGGGGAAGTAAAATAAATGTAAATAATGTATAATTGTTAAGATATAAAGTTAATGAATCAAATAACAGGGGGGGGGGGTGCACTAGTGGATATAAAGTAAAAATAAAAAGTATTTCTGTTTTTGCATTTAGGCATGTTTTTGGTGATTTAAGGTTCTGTAAAATCCAATATTTTTCACTTCTGCAGAGTGCGCATATTCCTGTTCCTCTTGCATATTTTTTAGTTGGTTCAAAATTGACCAATCTAATTTATATTAGATACCTTGGTGCTTCAAATCCCAAATTCTGCTAGCCAGAGCTGTTGTAAATCTTTTTTCAGGATATCGGAAAGATTCGACTTGTGAGTAATAACACGTTTTGAATTTGTCTCAACATATATATATATATAATACATTAACAGAGAAAGCTTTAAGCAATACTCCGACCAACATCCGTCTCACTCAACAAACATTAGGATATACCTTAGTATAATCCCAATTATACGTTTGGGGTGCTAACTATACGTATTTTGAGGATAGCCAGTTGTTTTATTTTATGAGACATAATTAAATACATCCCTCTTTCCAAACGATCGTTTCATTATAAGTTTTCTACAAGTTGGGAAAATAATGTCCAGGTTATGTAGAAGCCTACACATAGTCTATAGGAATATATGCAAGTGGGCATTCATAAGTCATCAGTGGATGCCCAACAATATCGATATAAAAAAATCCTACCGATAGTAACATTCAGCGATGGTACCCGTCAGTGTTAGAGTGACCCCAAAATTTGAAATCCCAGCAGTCTCACAACGAGAAATCTCACACCGTCACCAAGCGGGAAAGGGAGGTCATCGCAAAACATAAAAGGATAAAATAATATGCACGCAGGTCAATTAATTCTGTCAAGAATTTAAACCATGCGTGAAAAACTCAATTGGATATAAAAAAAAATATATATATGCATGTATTATTTATACATCCATATATGTATTTTCTCAGGCTAAAAACAGAGACAAGATACCGGAAAAAACAATCAATATTTCATACAAAGAATATATATATAAATATGTATGTATTTGTGGTCACACATACACTAATATGTTTGCCCTCATGTATGTACTTATGCACACATTATTTCACTATACACATAATAATAATAATTGTTTCTACTTTTGACACAAGGCCAGCAATTACCCAGTATATTACTGGTAGTTTATTTTATCGAACCCGTAAGGATGAAAGGCAAAGTTAACTTCGGCGATGGTTTCTTTATTGGCCACAAGGGCTGACACGAAGAAAAACATTAGAGACGGCACAGAACAATACAGGACGATACAAAGTGGATTTTGGTTGTATCAGGTTATAACAAAATCGGGCTAGAATTCAAACAAATTCAAACAACAGAAATTCCCCAAGAGGGAAACCTCCGAGGTCACTCGAACCGTAAACCACACAAAAAAGACCACAGCCACCCTGGCCACCAGGGCAAGCACCCTCTCTCAGTTTTCCCACTCCTCAGTCTACAGGCGCATACTCAGAGAGGGCCCGTTCACTTGGACCAGCCTCGCCACTTTCACCCAATTTCAACAAACTTACTAGAAGACAGCACTTACCTCTCCACCCTGATTTTCCTCTTCAAGTGAAACTTGAAAAAGTTAATCAGGGATTGGCCGAAGAGGAAAATGTCCGTCTTCAACCCTTTCAACCTTGTCACCCACACAATCTCTTTCGCCATGGCCACCAGGCAGATAAAAACTGCCTGCCCTTCCGCCTCTTTAAAGGAGAACGGCGGGGCTATCTGCACAATGGACTCAGTCGATAACTGGATCAGTCCTACACCCGACAGCAGCTGTTCGACATAGCTCCACAAGTCAGCAATCATCGGGCACTGAACGAATGCGTGCAGGACGGTTTCTTCGCTCTGCGCGCATCTCGGACAGGCTCGGCTGACAGCACCTCCTTGTCTGTAGAGCTTATCCAGAACCGGCAACGTCCCCGGTAACACTGCCAGGCCAGAGATTTCTGGAAGTTGTCCATAGGCCCGGGTCTGAAAGTTCTCTTGAAGAGAGCAAACAGCTGATCGTCTTCGACGCCTAGGGTCTCCCTTAGAACGTCGTCGCACTTTCCCACAACTAGCCCTATAACGCCGAGATGGATGTTCAACTGATACTAGTGCCTAGCTGGCAGAGAGCGGTGAGCCCTTGGAGACAATCCAGCTTCCAAGCGCTATCCCTCGGTCTTTTCCTGATCCAGAACAACAGCTCCGTCAAGGAGACGAGCTGGGGAAAAGCGCATCTGGCAAACGGCGACCACAAATGTTCACCGTCAAGGAAGCACCAGAGATGTCGCTGCCTCAGCGCATGTTTGCGCATCACCAGCCACAGCATGCCTAGTCCTCGACGCAACGGGTGTTGACAGCAATTGGATCGTCTGACCATGGGAGCACGTCCCTTCCACAAAAAGCGGAAGAGAAGGCGCTCTATTTTGGTCAGAGTTGGACGGGGGCAAGGTACGACGGTCAGGCGATAGCAGATGACGGACGCTATGTACGCATTCACCACCTCCGCCCGACCTTTCAGAGACAGCCTCCTCTCGGCCGATTTATAGGTGAGAGAGGCCCCCCTGCTCGTCACCTCGCTCCAGTTTTTCTCCATCTGGAGGTCCGGACCAAACCAGACCCCGAGCAATCTAACCGGTGCTTCCGTGCAGCGGGACTTGCCTCTCCAGGTGCCGAGTTGCAAGCCTACAGACCTTTCCTGGTTTATCTTTGCTCAAGTCACCGCTTCGTATTCCTTGAGAGCGGTGCTGAGCATCTGGACGTGTTTGGTGCTCGACACGTATCTTCCACATCCCTGTACGCGTGGGACCCCCCTCATCATCTCCAATTTGTGCAGTAACGGCTCTAGGGCCAGTACGTACAAGAGGGACGAGAGGGGGAAAAGGCGGCGGACCGAGCGCATGATGCTAAAAGGCTGCGACGGGTGACCATTCACCCTCACAATCGAGCAGATGTCGCTGTGCATCGCAGCGATCCATCCCTTAAAAACGGGCCCGAAGCCGGCTGCCTCGAGGACGGCAGCCAGGTACCGATGGTCGACCCTATCAAATGCTTTAGATTGATCCAAGTTGATCAGGGCCCCAGCCGTGACAGGTTCCTTAACAATCCTCTCTATGATGTATCGTATGAGATGGAGGTTGTCGTGGGTTGATCTGTCAGGAATGGCGCATATCTGCGCCCCTCCTACCAGATCACCGACAACAAGCGCCAATCTCTTTGCTAACACATTGGCCAAAATCTCAAAGTTATGGACTTGAAGTTGTCTATAACGTCCCCCCTGTTTGGGTCTTTTCTCAGCAGCGCCACCGCTCCCCGGCTCACAAAACTGGGAATGCTCCCGTTCTGCTGCCAGTTGCAGTAGACATCTGCCAAGAGGTCACCGAACAAGTCTGGCATATACGCATAAAGCTATCCAAACCTGGCGACTTACTCCTCGTGCAATCACACATCGCGCCCCGTATTTCACCTGCTGTTATCGGCTTTTCGCAGCATTGCGCTGCGGTGGTCTAGAGCCGTGGCAGTCCGTCGAGGTATGCACCGAAGTCCATACTCCGATCCTGACCGCTGCTACTCCCGAACAATTGAGCAAAGTGTTGTTGAAAATTCGCACACATCTGCTCGGGTTCGAGTAACCTGCGCCTGTTTTGATCAGGCAAAGACCGAATTGTGGACTTGTTTCCACGTCGCGCCTTCACCACCCGGGCCCATTGAACGGCTTTCGTCCCCTCGTGTCTTAGAGCAGGCGCTCTAGCTCTGACAACGCAGCCTTCATGCTTTGCGTTGAAGAATTGGTCGTGTACCGATCTCACCGCAAGCACCTCAGTTGCGATGCCTGCCGTAAACGCTTCTTCTAGCTTTCTAACTAACTCTCCCTCTACTCTATTTTCCTCTATCACTACTCGTTTGCTAAACCTTATCGATTCTACTCTAATAGCCCTTTTCAGGGTAAACCACCACCTGTTGTTGACGATCACACCTATCAACGCACGCTGAACTAATTCGCTAATCCGGTCTCTGTAACTTTTGCGCGCCGGGAAAGAAGCGTTCAGCTTCCAGTAGCCGGGCCCTTGCCTATGGAGTCTATCTAAGTCAACTTCACATATCACAAATTTGTGGTCCGTGTAGTCGACTACTTTAAATTGTGGACAACCTACGCTAGCCTTATCTGTTTCCCTACAGAATACCCTATCTAAATACGATGTGGATGACCCGATGCGGTTTGCCCATGTCCACATTGGCACATTCGGATAATCCAGTCTATACCTGTCAGACAGTTTAAAACGTCTGAGCAGGTTGTTGAGGCTTTTACAACCTCATGCCCTGTCTAGTAGCCTCACATAATCCCAGCGTGCTTCTAAGATACTGTTCCAGTTTCCCACTAACACTAAAAAGAAATATGGCCGTCCTGTCGCTGTTGCGGCGTAGACGGCTACTAGCCTGAAAGCATTGCCTTCAATGCCGGTCACGTCTAGCACCACCGACTTACCTTCTGCGTCCAGGAAGATGGCCCATACGGCGAGATCCAAGCCTCTCTGAAAAAGTACTTCCACCCCTCCCCCGATTCTGGACGGCTGGGGGATGCGTATACATCGTAGCCGCCGAAGATCGGTACGAAGGCTCGTGCTTCGGAGATTCTGGACTCACTGATAGCCACCACATCTATATTTAGTGACCTGAGGTCGTTGAGCAGGTAACCCTGCTTCCAAGATGACCCCAGGCCAAGTACATTTATACTGCCTATTCTAAGTACGGCCATGTTGGATGAGAAACGGGGTAAGTGAGAAAGGATCACTTACCTTGATCGTGTAGTAAAGTGACAGTAGAACCGTCACTTTGGCTGGTCATGGGTGTTTCCAAGAGGATGTCGGTGTATATCTTCTTGGTAACCGACCCTCTGAAGTCTCCAACTGCGTTGGGGAATTTTTGTTTTAAAAGTTTGTACTGTTCTATTTTGATTTCAATAATGTTTATGTTTGTCAGGAGAGTTCTTGGTGTTGGTGGGGTGTAGTAGTCGTTTTCGGTGATGTCTGTGTGCTGCTTTATATGTTGTAAGAGTTCTTTATTTGGCATGTTTATAGCTGTGTACTTTTTTTTGGGGGGGGGAGGGGTTGCTGTTTTCTTGTTGCTGTTGGGTGTGTGTATTTTGTTGTGTTTGCGATGTTGGTGGTTTTGGTGATGTTGATGGTGGTGTTGTTGTTGTTGTTGGTGGTGATGCTTGTGGTGGTGAGGGTGATGGAGGTGGTGTTGCTGCAAGTCTCTTTGCAGCATTTACCCCTCTTTGTCTGCATTCACTTTTGGAGGGTGAAGCTAAGGGTTTTTTTTTCTTTTTTTATGGCAGGCCGTTTGCCACTTCCCTCCTGCCTCATATTTCATGTCAGATTCCGTGGCATCTGGGAGGGGTATGAGCTCCACTGCTGTTGGTGGCGGTAGTGGAGCCCGCTCCGGCGATTTTGCTGCCGGTGTAGCTACTGCGACTGTTGGTGTTGCCGCCACTGCTGCCGCTGCATTAGTTGTCCGTGGCCTTGGTATGGGTGCCATGGACGTTTCCCTTCTACTCACCATGGAAGGATCTTCTGCCTCTGTTGCCTGCCCTGCTCTTGGTAGCAGCGTATCAGGCGTCGGACTGAGGGGGGGGGGGGGGGGGCTTTATTAGCTGTATTCTGCGGGCAAAAGGCCCTGAGGTGACGCTTCTGCCCACAGAGATAGCACTTTGGGCGCCTTCCTTCCACGCTATAGGGAGTTGGAACCCTTCTTCGAGGTCTATGATGTCTGGGATGGCCTCGATGCACTCCTGGTCACTCTGTATTAGCATTTGCATGCCTATTCCTGACCAGTTCCCTCTTCCCATTCTCTGTATTTGCAGTATGGTGGTCTTCCCCTCGATCTAGCCAGTACAGACGCGGCCAGCAAAGGTATGGGCACGTCGAACGGGACCTGGGTCACTTTGACCATCACAATTTTTTGCCCGTAGTAGGAGGGCACCAGGACTATCTCCTCACTCTTTAGGGTTTCCAAAGAGAGACCTCGCCTCTTGGGCGTGGCGAAATGTACGTCTACTGTGGCGTACTTTTTGCTTCGGGTGATGTCAGTTTTGCGTGCTCAGACGCACCCCAAGGTGTTTTGGATTTGAGCCTCCTTGGCTCTCTCCACCCGATGTGACATTTTGCTTACGGTGCGGTAAGTCACCGTGCGCAGCTGCTGGTCTTTGAAGAAATCGGGTTGAGGTTTCAGCGAAACTCTATTGTCGTTTCTCGTACCATGGCTCTTGCGACTGCCATCTCCTCCTCCGTGACTAGCACTGTCTCTATATTTCGGGCCACACCTGCAAAAGAAGTGGACCCTTTTTCAGCGGCACCATTATTGCAGCCGCTGCTGCTGTTACTGGTCTTGTTGTTGGTGCTGTTGCTGTTGTTAATGCTACAAACGGTGTTGTTGGTGCTGTTGCTGTTATCACTGTTGTAGTTGGTTGTGTTTTTGGTGCCACCGTTGTTGTTTTCGGTGCAATTTGTATTGTTGCTGTTGGTGTTGTCGTTGTTTATTTTCTTGTTAGTGGTGTTAATATCGTTGTTGCATTTGTCGTCATTTTTTTCTGTTGTCTGTATTTTGGTTGACGCTGTTATTGTTGTAGTTGGTGTGGTATTTTTTTCAAAATTAGTGTTCTCAGTGTTGTCTTTGTTCACGTTGTTTGTGGTGGTGTTTGTTGTAAGAATTTCACTAGCCCTCCTCTCAAATTTTACGCCGTTATCACACGACAGCAGACATATTGCTGGAGGGCGTGGTTCAGCCATGTTTTATTTTCAATAACTTTTTTTTAAAAAGTAAAATGTTCAAATATTTGGGCCAAAAGGCCCACATATTATACTTTCCCCTTCACAGGGCAAAGTCAAAGGGCTTATATCCCTTACACAACAAGAAATATTTAACAACAAATAATTTTAACAGGCAAATAAAGCGACTTACTGGGAGCGAGCAAAATACGTCCGATTATACCAATAATAATAATAATAATAATAATAATAATAATAATAATAATAATAATAATAATAAGTCGATAGATTCTAATTAAGGAGATCTGGAGGTGGAAGAGGTCTTATCAGCATAGAGGACTGTGTTCAGATGAAGAAAAACAACATACACAAATACGTGACTGATAGTAAGGAGCCAATGCTCAGAATTGTACTGAAGGAGAGGACAATAGTCCAGGGGATGTCCAAGGAGGAAATAACAACAAGGAGAAAGAGCAGCCTTCATGAAAAATCCCTTCATAGTACCTTCTTTAAGAAAACTGAATTCAGAGATCCACAGCAGACATGGAACTGGTTGAAAAGAGGAGACATTAAAAAGGCTACAGAAGGAATGCTAATGGCTGCGCAAGAGCAGGCCCTCAGAAAGAAGTGGTTGAAACACCATATTTACAAGGAGGAGGCTAGCCCACTGTGCAGGATCTGTAGAGAGAGAGAGAGAGGAGTCTGTGGCTCACATTGTATCCGAGTGTAAACACCTAGCCCAGACTCACTATAAGGGCTGGAGACATGATGTGATGGGTAGGGTGATCTACTGATACCTATGCAAAGTAAATAATTTACCACATTCTGAGAAGTGGTATGAGCATAAGCCAGAGTCGGTGATAGAAAACGATCAGGTGTAGGTGCTGTGGGATTTTAGGATACAGACGGACAAGAAACTGGAACACAATAGACCTGACCTGGTGGTTTTGGACAAGGAAAAAAGATCGTGCCTGATTGTGGATGTGGCCTGCCCATTCGACACGAGAGTGCAAGAGAAGGAGAGGGAGAAAATTAACCGATACCAGGACTTAAAGTGGGAGGTAAAAAGGATTTGGAACTGCCATGAAGTCAAAGTGGTCCCGATTGTCATAAGCGCACTAGGTACTATCTCAAAAAGTTTCCAGGGATGGTTAAAGAAAATTGGCCCCGCCCCGCTTTTGGAACACTTCAAAATGCATGCTTTCTGGGAACAGCAAGAACCCTCCGATACGTCCTGAATATCTGAGGCTGCAGGTAGTGGCTTGATATTCATTTCATCAAACTTTCCAGTTAACTAACATCAATGACTGAAACTCAAAGAATAATAATAATAATAATAATAATAATAATAATAATAATAATAATAATAATAATAATATTGAGAACTAAAACAATACCAGTGGTTGTAGGCGCTCTGGGAATGATACCTAAGGGGTCTAACGACTACTTATCGCAAATCCCAGGAAACCCGCGTATAGGAGAAATACAAAAGATAGTACTAATGGGAACTGCCCATATACTAAGGAAGATCCTGTCAATATAAGTACATCACAAGTCTAAACACTAAGGATGCATGTGTGAATATGTGTGTTCTTTCTTGAACATGGCGGACCTTGTTGTCTCTTGAGGTCACTGGTTGTGACTTGGTGATAACTCGTATAAACATAAAGCAAGATAAATGCAAATAATAATAATAATAATAATGTTTTCTTTATTAACCACAAGGGTTTACATAAAGTAGACATTAAGGACAGTACAGGACAATACAGGACGGTACAAATGGGCATTTCTGCGTGTAAAAAAAACAGAGGTTGAAATAAAATAACAAAGAAAAATTCCCCAATAGGGGGGAGACTTCCGAGGGACATTTGTGGAGAAAGCCCATTAAGAGACCACAGTGGCCCTGACCACCAGGGGAAGTGCCCTCTCCCAGTTTTCCACCTTTAATTTACAGACACATACTCAGAGAAGGCCCATTCATTCGGGCCATACTTGCTTCTCTCACCCATCTTTCAACAAAATGCTGGGAAGAGAGCACTTCCCTCTCTACCCTGATTTTCCTTTTCAAATGAAATTTGAAAAAGTTAATCAGGGCATCACCGAAGAGGTAAGTGCTCGTCTTCAGCCCTTTCAAACGTGTCCACCATACTATCTCTTTCGCCATGGCCACCAGACAGATAAAAACTGCCTGCCCTTCCCGGCTAAAGGAAGGGGGCGGGGCAATCCTCACGAAGGAATCAGCTGATAGTTGGATCCGTCCTACACGTGACAGCAGGTGTTCGACATAAACCCACAAGTCAGCAATGCTCGGACACTGGACGAGTGCGTGCAGGACGGTTTCGTCGCCCTGCGCGCATCTCGGACATGCCCGGCTGACGGCACCTCCATGCCTGTAGAGTTTATCCCGAACTGGCAAAGCTCCTCGGTAGCACTGCCAGGCCAGGGATTTCTGGAAGTTGTCCATAGGCCCCGGCCCGAAAGTCCTTCCGAAGAGATTGGCTAGTTAATTTTCGTCGACGCCTAGAGTTTCTCCAAGTACGTCGTCGCTCCTCCCCTCCACTAATCCCCTATAGAACGCCAAGGTGGAGTTTCCACCGATCACATTGCCCGATTGGTCGAGGGCTGTGAGCGCCTGAAGACATTCCAGTCTCCAAGCGCTTCCTCTCGGTCTTCGCTTGACCCAGGACTGCAGCTCCGTCAAGGAGACGAGCTGGGGAAAAACGCGTCTAGCAAACGGCGACCACACCTGATCACCGTCGAGGAAGAGGTGGAGATGTCGTAGCCTGAGCGCGTGTCTGCGCATCATCAGCCACGGCATGCCCAGCCCTCCACGTAGCGGGTGTTGACAGCAGATGGACCGCCTGACCATCGGAGCGCGTCCCTTCCACAAGAAGCGAAAGAGCAAACGCTCCAGCGAAGTCAGGCGGGGCTTAGGACAAGGTACGACGGTCAGGCGGTAGTAGATGACGGACGCGATGTACGCGTTAGCCACCTCCGCTCGACCTTTCAGGGATAGCTTCCTCTCGGCCCATTTCTGGGTGAGAGAAGCCACCCTGCTCGTCACCTCGTCCCAGTTTTTGTCCGTCTGGAGGTCTGGACCGAACCAGACCCCTAGCAATTTAACCGGTCCGTCCGTCCAGCGCCCGACGACGCTGTTGGACGGCATGGACCTGCCTCTCCAGGTGCCGAGCTGTAGGCCCACTGACTTTTCCTGGTTGATCATTGCTCCTGTCACCGCTTCGTATTCTCTTAGTGTAGTGCCGATCGCCTCGATGTGTTTGGCGTTCAACACCACTACTGTGACATCGTCGGTATATGCTGACACGGATCTTCCGCATCCTAGTTCGCGCGGGACCCCCCTCAACGTCTCCAGTTTGTGCAGTAATGGCTCGAGAGTCAATACGTACAATAGGGACGAGAGGGGACATCCTTGGCGGACCGAGCGCATGATGTTGAACGGTTCCGAAAGGTGACCGTTCACTCTCACTACAGAGCAGATGTCGCTGTGCATGGCAGCGATCCAGCCTCTGAAGACGGGCCCAAAGCCAGCCGCCCTCAGGACTGCCGCTAGGTAACGATGGTCGACCCTATCGAAGGCTTTCGATTGATCTAAATTGATCAAAGACCCACCCTTGCCAGGTTCCCTAGCTACCCTCTCTACGATGTATCGCATGAGGTGTAGGTTGTCGTGGATGGATCTGTCGGGAATGGCGCATGTCTGTGCCTCTCCCACCAGACCACCAACGACAAGCGCCAACCTCTTTGCTAGCACCTTGGCCAAAATCTTGAACTCTGTGTTTAGCAGAGTTATGGGCCGGAAATTATCTATGTTATCCCTCTTGTTCGGATCCTTTCTCAGCAGCGCCACCGCTCCTCGGCTCACAGAGCTGGGAATTCTCCCGTTCTGTTGCCAGTTGCAGTAGACGTCCGCCAAGAGGCCTCCGAACAAGTTTGGCATTTGTACGTAAAGTTCATAGGGCAGACCATCCAAACCAGGCGATTTACCCCTTGTGCAACTAGTCATTGCATCCCGTACTTCAGCGGTTGTTATCGGCTTTTCGCAACACTCCGCCTCAGTGGCCGAAAGCCGCGGCAGTCCGTCGAGGTAGACACTAAAGTCCATCCCTCGATCCGGCCCGCCACTGCCCTCGAACAGTTGAGCGAAGTGTCGCTGAAAAGCTTCACACATTTGCCCGGGATCGAGTAGCATGCGCCCGTCGTGGTCCACCAAAGACCGGATCGTGGCTTTGTTGCCACGACGCGCCTCCGCCACTCGGGCCCATTGAACGGCTTTCGTCCCCTCGTGTCTGAGAGCACGCACCCTAGCTCTGACAACGCAGCCTTCGTGCTTTGCATTGAAGAATTGGTCAAGGGCCAATTTCGCCGCAAGTACGTCGGTCGCGATGCCTTTGCTAAGCGCCTCATCTAATTTTCTAACTAATTCTCCCTCTGCTCTATTTTTCTCTATTGCTAAAGTCTTACTAAACCTAATGGATTCTATTCTAATTGCTCTTTTCAGAGCAAACCACCACTTGTTGTTGACGATGGCCCCCGTCAACGCCCACTTAACTAGTTCGCTAATCCTGTCTCTGTAGGCCTTGCGCGCTGGTAAGCACGCGTTTAGCTTCCAGTAGCCGGGTCCTCGCCTATGAAGCCTATCTAAGTCAAGCACACAGATCACGAATTTGTGGTCCGTGTAGCTGACTATCTTGAATTGTGGACAGCCTATGCTAGACCTATCTATTTCCCTACAAAATACTCTATCTAGATATGATCTGGATGACCCTATGCGATCTGTCCAAGTCCACATCGGTACATTCGGGAAATCCATTCGGTACCTGTCAGACAGTTCAAAACGTCTGAGCAGGTTGGTGAGACTCTTGCACCCTCCTTCCGTATCCACTAATCCCACACAATCCCAGCGTGCATCTAAGATCCCATTCCAGTCGCCCACTAACACTAAAGAGCGGGACGTTCCAAGAAAGGTCTCCAGACGCCGGAAGAAATCAGGCCGCCCTGCTCCTGTCGGGGCATAGACGGCCACTAACCTGAAAGCTTGCCCGTCTCCGCTGCAACTAGTCATTGCATCCCGTACTTCAGCGGCAGTTATCGGCTTTTCGCAACACTCCGCCTCAGTGGCCGAAAGCCGCGGCAGTCCGTCGAGGTAGACACTAAAGTCCATCCGTAAAGTGTCGCTGAAAAGCTTCACACATTTGCCCGGGATCGAGTAGCATGCGCCCGTCGTGGTCCACCAAAGACCGGAACGTGGCTTTGTTGCCACGACGCGCCTCCGCCACTGGGGCCCATTGAACGGCTTTCGTCCCGTCGTGTCTGAGAGCACGCACCCTAACTCTGACAACGCAGCCTTCGTGCTTTGCATTGAAGAATTGGTCAAGGGCCAATTTCGCAGAAAGCACGTCGGTCGCAATGCCTTTGCTAAGCGACTCGTCTAATTTTCTAACTAATTCTCCCTCTGATCTATATTTCTCTATTGCTAAAGCCTTACTAAACCTAATCGATTCTATTCTAATCGCTCTTTTCAGAGCAAACCACCACTTGTTGTTGACGATGGCCCCCGTCAACGCCCGCTTAACTAGTTCGCTAATCCGGTCTCTGTAGCCCTTGCGCGCTGGTAAGGGCGCGTTTAGCTTCCAGTAGCCGAGTCCTCGTCTATGAAGCCTATCTAAGTCAAGCACACAGATCACGAATTTGTGGTCCGTGTAGCTGACTATCTTGAATTGTGGACAGCCTATGCTAGACCTATCTATTTCCCTACAAAATACTCTATCTAGATATGATCTGGATGACCCTATACGATTTGTCCAAGTCCACATTGGCACATTCGGGAAATCCAATCGGTACCTGTCAGACAGTTCAAAACGCCTGAGCAGGTTGCACCCTCCACCTCCATCCGCTAATCCCACACAGTCCCAGCGTGCATCTAAGATCCCGTTCCAGTCGCCCACTAACACTAAAGAGCGGGACGTTCCAAGAAAGTTCTCCAGACGCCGGCAGAAATCAGGCCACCCTTCTCCTGTCGGGGCATAGACGGCCACTAGCCTGAACGCTTGCCCGTCTCCGCTGGTCACGTCCAGCACCACCAACTTACCCTCTGGGTCCAGGAAGATGGCTCGTATGGCGAGATGCAAACCTCTCCGAAAAAGCACAGCAACTCCTCCCCCGATCCAGGACGGCTGGGAGATGAGTACATATCGTAGCCGCCGAAGATCGGTGCGAAGGCCCGTGCTTCGGAGATTCTGGTCTCGCTGATGGCCACTACATCTATGTTTAGTGACCTGGGGTCGTTGAGCAGGTGACCCTGCTTCCATGACGACCCCAAGCCACGCGCATTTATGCTGCCTATTCTGAGTGAGGTCATGTTTAAAATAGAGTGGTAAAGATGGGAAAGACCACTTACCGTACTTTTCGTAGAGGAGGGATGGTTTTTCCATCCCTTTTCACTTGATCGTCTGGTGAAGGGACCGTTGAATCGTCCCTTCGGCTGGTCGTCTGCTCTTCTATGAGTATGTCCGAATATACTCTTCGGTTGATAGTCCCTCCTAGGTATCTGAAATGACCAACTGCGTTGGGGAATTTCGTTTTAATGTTTGTGTATTGTTTCTGTGCTATTTTTAGCAGTCTTATGCTAGTTGGCGTTTTGATTGGTGCTGGTATTATGTAGTCGTGTTGTGAAATGTCTGTGTGTTCAAGTATGTAAGTCATTAGTTTCTTGTTGTGTGTATTTATTGCCGTGCATTTGTTTTTCTGGGGGTGGGGTGTGGTTCTGCTATTTCCTTGTCGTTGTTGCTGCGTGTGTGTGTTTTGTTGTTGTGTTTGCGATGTTGGTGCTTGTGCTGGTGGTGTTGAAGGTGTTGTTGTTGTTGGCGGTGGGGTTGTCGCCGGTGGTGATGGTGGTGCTAGTGTGGGTGGTGATGGTGTTGGTGGTGTTGCTGCTGTGAGTCTCTTTGCAGTAGCCTTTACCCTTTTTTCATTTCTTTCCTCCCTTTTCGAAAGCGACGATGCGCTGCTTCTGCGTTTGTGCCTTCTTACGACCTTTTGCCATCTCTCTCCCACCTCACACTCCATGTCTGATTCTGTGAGGTCGGGGAGGGGTACCAGCTCCACTCTTTCACTTGTTGTTGTTGGTGATGTTTGCACTGGAGTCTCTGTTGCAGCTGCATTTGGTATTGCTGTTGTTGTTGTTAATATTTCCACTGCTGCTGCTGTTTTTGATTTCCGTGGCGTGGGTATGGGTGCCACGGACCTATCGTTCCTGGTTGCCGCTTGTCTTGTTGCTGGTAGCCGTGGAGCCGGTTTCGGAAGGAGGGGGGTTTTCTCCTTTCTCAGGGTCTTCTCGTTGCAGAAGGCCCTAAGGTGAGTCTTCGATCCACAGCGAAAGCATTTCGGGCGTTTGCCCTCAACACTTATGGGCAGTTGAGTGCCGTTATCGAAGTCTATCACATCCGGGATAGCTTCGATGCACTCCTGGTTGGTTTGGATTAACATCTCAATGGAGGTGCCGACCCAATCTTCTCTTACTTTTTTCTGTACTTGCAGTACAGTTGTTTTGTCCTCGATTCCGACGACGACAGACGCGGCCAGCCAAGCAGGGGCCATCCCGGGGGGAGGGGGCGTTGGTCAGTTTGACCCTCACAATTTTTTGCCCACAGTAGGAGGGCACCAACACCATTTCCTCGCTCCTTAGGGTCACTAAGGATTGAGCCTTTGCTTCCTGGGGTGTGGCAAAAAGTACGTCTACGGTGGCATATTTCTTGCCTCGGGTGATGTGCGTTTTCCGCTGCCACACAGACCCCAAGGCTTTTTGTATTTGAGCCTCTGTGGCTCTTTCAACCCTACGGGATTTTGTACTTACTGTACGGTACGTGACCGTACAGTACTGTTGGGCTTCGAAAAAATTTTCGGCTGCCTTGCAGATTGCTCGGTGTCCGGTTTTTGTCACCATCTTCTTCGCTTCCTCTAATTCCTCATTTGTTATGAGGATGGTTTCCAGGTTCTTTGCGATACCTGCAAATGAGATTGGTTTTTCTTTGCTGCTGCTGTTGTCGTTGTTGTCCTCAGAGCTGCTGTTACTTTTGTTGTTGCTGCAGGTACTACGACTACTGCCGCCGCCGCTGTTGCTGTGGTTGTTGTTGTTGTTGCTGCTGCTGCTGTTGTTGTTGCTGCTAATGCTGTTGTTGTTTATGCTGCTGCTGATGTTGTTGCGGCTGCTACTGTTGTATTCCTTGTCACTGTTGCTGCTGTTATTACGGCTGCTACTGCTATTATTCCTGAGGTCAAACGAATGAAATGGGTTTTCGTATTTCCCGCACACCTTTTTCGTCGTTGTCGTCGTCGTCGTGGAGAAATCTTGCTCGCTTTGCACGTGATTTTTCTTTTCTGGCGTCGCTTGCGAAAGAGAAGGGAGGGAGAGAGACACATTTAGAGAAGGGAGGGAGAGAGACAATCTTCTCTCTTCTGTAGTGACGATTGAGGAAGAAGAAGACGGAATGAGTGGGAGTGACCTATGAAAATTATTTTTCGTAGCCATGTTGTATTTTTGTTTAAAATAAATATTGGGCACAAAACCCCAATAAGCGGTTATTTAACCCCGAAGGGCCAAATAACGGGCAGAAAGACCCCACTCAGGAGGAAGAGGGTATTTTTGTCTACAAGTTGGTTAAAGTTTTAAACAATTTACAATTGTTATAGCGGTCTAAATTTACAATACCTTACAGAGCCGAGCTTCCGTCAACCATAGCATTCAATAATAATAATAATAATAATAATAATAATAATAATAATAATAATAATAATAATAATAAGAAGAATAATAATAAGAAGAAGAAGAAAGGAAGAAGACGCACGTGGTGGGATAGAAGGTCATGAAATCGCTCCCGTAAGTTTTTGATTTTTAACATATTTAAATCAATTGTGAAATAACAATTCTTAGTACAAATGATACATAAAGCACCAGACTCAAGTCTCAGAAAATTTCGGATCTATAATATATTGTTATATCGTTCAAATATTCAATTTTGTATTATACATTTTCTATTCAAAAAAGAAAATGGTTATAAATGGAAGAAAACCCCCTCTGTCTACACTATATAGAACAGCCAAATAACAGCAATTTCACCACCTACACCATCACCCCTCTGTGTACACTAAATACAACAGCCAGATAACGGCAATTTCACCACCACCACCACTAATCCCAGCATAATAATAATAATTACTATTATTATTGTCTCAAGTTTTAACAAAATGTTTAATTCTAATATTAAGATAATATGTCAACACATATATTAAACATACGCGACAAACGCATAGATACACAGATCAAACAAAACTACAGTCTATTCAACAAAACTCAGTAACGACAACGCCATCACTATAGTCACCGCCGCCACCATTCCATCCATCATTGCTACCACTATCCCATCACCACCGCCACGACTCCTTCATTGCTAACACCACTATTCCCCCATTACCTTCTGTTAACTTAATAAAGGGGAAGGTGGCGGTATCACTAGACAAGGGAGAGGCTAGCAAAAGATATATATAGATTGACTTAGTGACCCGGCCACCGGCCAAACGTCAACGACTATGGCACTGCTAACTCCCCTCTTCCCCACCAACGATAGAAAAAGCCTCAGCACCACCACCGAATAGCCAACAACAGTAATAGGCAACTTCATCAAAAAGTATATTATATTATTAATAATTTCATTCTTAAGCCACGCAATGCTCACATTAAGGAACCACTCATGATAATAACAATTTAAAAAACAACTAAAAAGAAAACCCCGTGACCAAGAAATACCGGGATGGCGGCCGGCGGGGAATAGCCGTGTCTCTAGGGGAGGGCGACCACTCTAGTCTTGGTGGACACTCGTCCTAGAAGTGGTAACACGAAATGATTACCCCTTGGCGCATAAGGATAAAGCGCGACAAAATAAAGTAAATGTCTAATGATAAAATCTCATACCGGATCGGCCGTCACCTGGGTCAAAAAGGGCCGCGTCCCTCAGAGAGGAACCAGACTAGGGTCGAAAAATCAGCTAATGGTTCAAACCTTCCCATCACTTCGGAGCTGGAGACCTTCCATAACCGGAATACTCCAACTGTTGGCCCTCCATGCTCACCACCAAGAAATCCAAAGAAAAAGAGAGAAAAATGGTCAAGGGAAGATAATAAAGAAGTCCTTGAGGCTTTCTACACTTCCATGTACTACCCATCAAATACATCGAATACAGAACAGATATATATCAACTGGAAAAAGAAACATCCCGAAAACAGAGGCTATATTGACAGTAACAAACTAGCCAATATACGAAGAAATATTGTAAAAAAAAAGTTACTAACTGATATAGAAATTGATCAGATCAAGCTATTAGCACAAAGACAGCGAAGGGAAAATAAAACATGTGTCAGTGAAAACTAGGTAAATTGTAACACTTTGAATCCCAGGGTTGAGGCGGAATCACTGACAACAGAACAAATTAAAGAAAGGATCGAAAAAGTGGAGGGAGTGCATGCTCAAGATGAAACTCCAAATGAAAACACTGAGATCGTAAATGATAAAGAAATGAATGAGAATGAACTTGCCAACTTGAAGGATGACATTATGATCGAATGGATGAAAATGAAAGAATCTGACATGGGGGAACGAGACACCCTCCCTAAGATCCAGAACTCCAAACAGAACCAAAAGATAATACACAAGACTAACATAATTCTCAAAAACATTATCATCACAAACAAACTAAACATTACTGATTTAAATCATCTCTATTATGCATCGGCTAAAGTCACCAGTCTCTTATGTGGAGTGAAGATGAAAAAAAACAAAGGAATTCCCACAAGAAATCTACTTGGCAAGAGAACATCAATCGCCAAATAAACCTTCTCTGATCTGACATAGAAATTTTAACAAACTACAAAGTAGGTGAACATGTTAAACAAACTAAACTTAGAAAATTGAAAAGAAAGTACAGTATAAAATCAACAAGTGACATAGACATGCTGATAGAAATAATCAAGCAAAAAGTGTCAGCCAAAGCTGCTCGTATAAGGCGCTTTGAAAAATGATCTAGATTCTATAAGGTAAATAATATGTTAAAAAACAACCAAAGAAACTTCTACAGAAAAATTGGTAGGTCAACAATAATGCTAAATTAATACCACCCAAGGAGGAAGTGCAAGAATTCTGGGAAAAGTTCTGGGCCGAAGAAAATATTCATAATATACATGTCCCATGGATAGACAGACAAATGAAAGATACAGCTCACCTTGAGGAACAAACATGGGAAGATATAACAGCTGAACAGTTGCGTTTGGCTCTAAGAAAAACCAGCAAATGGAAATCCCCAGGAAAAGAGAAAATACCAAATTTTTGGATAAATGCCTTCACAGAGCCTCATGAGCTGTTAGCCCAACTTTACAATGAAATGGTTAAGGAGCCAGGAAAGATACCATCATGGCTAGTTAACGGCATTACATTCCTACTTCCGAAGAATGATGAGACAAACAATCCCCAAAATTACAGACCGATAACTTGCTTGACCACATTTTAACATCAGTCCTAACTGAATATACATATGACCACCTGATAACAAATGATCTATTTCCCAATGAGCAGAAAGGGTGTAAACGAGGCTCATATGACTGTAAAGATCAGCTATTCGTTAATAAAATGATACAAAATGATACTGGAAGATTGTCATAATAGACACAAAAATCTATCAATTCCTTGGATAGATTTAAAAAAAAAGCATTCTATAGTTTGCTCACAATTGGATTGAAAAATGTTTAGAGATTTTTCAAAATATCTCCCGCTGTCAGGAGGGTCCTGTCATTCAGTATGAAGACATGGAAAACGACACTCCTTTTGAATAGTGAAAACAAATCACTGGAAGCTGAAGAAGTTAATATTAATTGTGGCATTTTTCAGGGTGACTCGTTATCACCGCTTTTATTCTGCATCGCACTTATACCATTAAGTAAAATGCTCAATGAAACAAAACATGGATATTAA
>OZ024744.1:76147758-76167758 GCA_964016885.1 Eledone cirrhosa
GCTTGCCCTGCCGGCTACAGAGGGTCTTAGGTTATTATTTGTTCTAGGTGTGGTGACCTCTTCTATGTTCGTTTCTAAGGGTCCGGTTATGTTTGGCAGCGTTACGGTTCTATTTGGGTTGATGTAAAAAATCTTCTCAATGTAACCAGCGTTTTCAAGTGCGGAGTTGTAGTATTCCGCGTGCTGGCTGAAGATAGTTCTGTTAGCCGACAGAGTGGACACTCTATAAGAAACGCTTTTAACTATTGAGTTAATTATGCTCCTAGGGTGGTTGGAGTGTCTGTTGACGTATTTAAGATTTTCATTAGGTCTGTGGTATGGACGGTAGGGACTTGAGTCTAATTCTAGGGTGACATCTAAGAAGTTTACTGTCCTACTGTTAGGTTCAATTTCTACCACTAATCCTTGGGTATTAAAGATGTACCTAAGTCATTTGTGTAGTCTATCTAATTGGCTATTATTGAGTCCACGGGTCATTAGTAGGGCATCGTCACGGTATAGGCCACCACCCAAGGAGGGGATCGCGTCTGTTAGTATATTTAGGAGGTATATGCCTACTATATCTGTAACCTGTGCGGAGTCAGTCGATCCCATAATAATGTCGAAGAAATCTGGTATATTCTGTCTCTCCCACAATCTACCGTCAAATTCTAGTAAAGTTTTCCTAGCTACTAGTATGATGTCCACTTCCTTTCTAGTGAGGCTTGATCTGTTCATGGCTGAGATCATTGCCTTGTTAAGGATGATTGGGGATATAGATGCGTAGTAGTTCGTAATGTCCAATTGGACTAATCGAACATTCGACTTAGTTTCAATGCCACAAAACCAATCGATTAACCTCCTTTGTACAAGACCAGAGGCTGAGTTTAGTTTTATTTCTAAGTTCAGGTATAATCCGGTCAATGATGGATTTGCTAAGTCTACCTGGGTCCGTTTTAGTAAGGGCTATGAGTCTGACTGGTAGTTTTGACTGGAAGCCCGCTTTATGGTCTTTAATAGATAGTCTCGGTGTCCTAGGGTTGTAGGGATGAGTCCTGTCGCCAATGCTCAGTCGAAAGTCAATCCGCCACCCCCATATCACAGCCCATCCCAGCCAGCGACCGTCACCAACATCTTATCATCACATCCACCCCCACATACACTACAGGTGAAAGTCAATCCACCACCCCTACATCACAGCCCATCCCAGCCAGCGACCGTCACCAATATCTTATCATCACATCCACCCCCACATACACTACAGGCGAATACATCCCTATGATCTATTCCACCAACCAAAACAATTCATATTGACCAACATATGAACTTCTGACTTTATCATATAGCATGTATTCATTTTCTTTTAGCATTTTAAAGGGTCCGTCGAGCTGCCGATTATAGAGTTGAGTTAGGTCAATACAGATCGAACTTTGAGCTAATCAGTGGCGAAACGCGCGTCACCTACCAATAAATGTAATGAAGGAGTAACCAATCGTCTTTGTTATCCTTTCAATATATTACACTCTGTATAGATCTACACCTCAACAGAGAAGTGAAACTAAATATCGAGTGCTCACTCGAGTGAACCTGCAGTAACTCCAAGTTACACTCCCTACATATATATATATATATATATATATATATATATATATATATATATATATATATATATATATATATATATATATATATATATATATAATTATATATACACACATACATATCTACACACACACACACACACTCAATAACAATTAACGGTGCTGCGATCGAATGTGGCTTTTTAGCCCAGCCAATGATCTAAAATGTCTTCCACAGAGTTGGCAACCAAAACATTCACTAGCCGTAGCCGGCTGTGGTTGGAGTTCATGTTCTTTTGATCTACACTCTCTACCACATGCTTGGCAAGCATGATGAGTAGCATCTCCAACACCAGCCTGGTAGTCAACCACTGGTGTCATTTTATGACTGCGAAGATGACTTTCGGGTCCAGATTTGCTGAGGCAGGGTCTCGCTCAGACGCTGCATGTCAGCGCCATAAGAGGACCTTCGCTGTCTAGAAATGCAACAGCAATGCCCTTCCTCACATCCCTTTTTACTTTCTCGTATGCGATTCGAGATGCCTCAAAGGCAACTTTCACCTCATGTACAGTCTTTCTCTATTTATTACGATCAGCCACTAGGTTTTCCCATGTATCAGCAGAGCTGTTAGCGTCTTTCAGAGAGGCTTTCAACGAATCCTTATACCTCTTTTTTCGTTTATGTGGGGGTCGTTTTCCTTTAACTAACTCTTCATTAAAGAGTTGTTTTTGGTATTATAGAATCCTTCATCTTGTCAAGGGGACCACTCCACATACATACATACATTCATACAAAGAGTACTAGTGGAATGTTCCAGTAACCCCCCCCCCCCAAAAAAAAAAAAGAAAGCAGGCTTAACAGACTAGGTATAATGATATGGGACAGGGAAAAGAAGGCATGCACAGTAGTGGAAGTTAACTGCCCAGCAGATGCCAATATAATATTAAAGATTAGCGAAAAGGAGAATATTTATGCAGAACTGATGAGAAATCTGCAGATACTCAACCAGATTTATGCTTGTGATTGTTGGGGCACTGGGATATGTTAGTAACTGCCTCAATACAAATCTTGAGAAGCTGGCCTTCACTGGAACAGGCATGATATAGTGGCCAAAACACTGTACAGTGCAGTTCGTAAAAACGTTAGCCCCGATAATAAACACATTAAAAGCTACAACAATGTGGAAGACATCCATGTACATAATATGAAAGAGTACTGGTGAAATGTTCCAGTAAAAACCCCAATAAAATGCCAGCATAAAATACCAGATATTATGATATGGCACAGGGAGAAGAAAGTATGCACAGTAGTGGAAGTTAGCTGCCCAGCAGATGCCAATATAATATCAAAGATTTGCGAAAAGGAGAATATTTATGCAGAACTGATGATAAATCTGCAGATACTCTACCCTGATTACACCTTCAGATTTATACTTATGATTATTGGGGCACTTGGGTATGTTAGTAACTGCGTCAATACAAATCTTGAGAAGCTAGGCTTCACTGGAACAGATAGAATACAACTAGTTAGGAAATTACAAGTACAATCCATTAATGGAAGAGTAAAAATATGTAAATCATTCCAAGGATTTTGCATCTAATAACTGCATATACACATGTACAGATACAAAGCATATACACATGCACACATACAACTCAAAACATCCACATCCACACATACAATAACATCCATATCTACACATGCAGGCATGCATATATAATCTACCTAGTCGATGTTGTGTAAATTCCAATGAGAGAGTCTTGTGTCTATGTTAGAAACCGACTCTCTCTCTATTGGGAAAAAAATTTGGAAATTATAAAACCCGAAGAACATACATACATACATACATACATACAGAAAAGTTGTGCATGGATACTTGAGACGTAAAACACAGACCATAGAGGGAATAAACCACTCAAAAAGCCTGGCATGGAGTTCCGACAAGTTTATGACATCACAGCTTGACGGATATCTCTATGCAATACAGGACTAAGAACTCCCTACCAAATATCTGCTGCACAAAAGGGGAGGGCCAGCAGCTGACAATAAATGCAGGCTATGTAAAACAAAGATCGATGATGTAAGCCACATTGTTGCCAGCTGCGAAAGAATGTCATCTCGCTACTACCTCCCCATGAGACACGATGGGATAGCTAGAACCATCTGGAACGCACTTCGGAAAACAAAATTAAAAACAAACGAGGAAGAATATATTGAAACAGATGGCACTAAGGAATACTGGTGGACCCTGAAAATAAAAACTGCCACCGGCCTGATATTGTTGTTTGGGACCACACATTGAAAACGTGTTCTGTTGTGGAGGTCAGCTGCCCACTTGATATAAACGTTGTCAGAAAAATACATGAGAAGGAGGAAATCTATGAACCATTGATGAGAAGTTTACAAATACAGTATCCAAGATACACCTTTAGCTTCATACCCATCATTATTGGAGCTACGGGTTATATACCAACTCGCTTGGACCAATGTATAACTGAACTTTGATTTGCGGTCAAAGTGCGCAGCTCCCTAATTCATAGTCTACGATAGCTGGCACCTTCAAAATTTGCAAAACATTCTTGCGATTCAAGGGATGACAATTTCTTTTCTTTTACCACCTTGCCACCAGGAAGGTGGCCGGTCAAAAATATACTCGAAATTAAGAGAAAAAGGAACATAAATACATACATAAAAAACTGATATTATATCGGAGGTATCTTACTGACCTCTACCAACAAGTTCTTAAGGGATATACACTTATACCAGAATGGTTGACATTAGCACAAACATTACTGGTCCACAAGAACAAAGACACCCACTTGGCAAAAAACTACCCACCCATTCCATGCCAGAACCTGATGTATAACATGTATACAGCCTGAACTTATTCCTCCAAGATCACTGTGAAAATATTAATAATAACATCATCACAGATGAACAAGCAGCTGGAAAGAAAGAGGTTTGGGGATGTGCTGAACAACTCCTAATCAACAAAACTGCGATGTCGGAGGTGCGACAACTTAGGAGGAATATGGCAGATTGACTTTCAGGAAGAACACAATCTGCAATGAGTGTCAGCAGACGGGCCAGAAGCACCCTACATAAAACTTTCCCTACGACAGAAATCAATGATATACCTCTGTAGTTCCCACAATCATTCCTGTTACCCTTTCCCTTGTACAAGACCACCATTACTGCATCTCTCCAGTCCTCAGGTAAGGATTCATTAGCCCATATCCTGCCAAACAAAGAATGAAGATGTTGCAGGAGTCTCTCACCACCATATTGTAGGAGCTCAGCATGTATGCCATCCATACCTGGAGACCTTCCACTGTTCAGCTTCGAGATAGCCACTGCAACCTCCACAAGCGTCGGAGGTTCTGCGAGAGCTACTTTCACAGGACTTTCTGGAATGAGATTGAGGAAATGTTCATTGACGACAGACTGCTGATTTAAAACATCATCAAAGTGCTCTCGCCACCTTCGTAGAATTCCTTGTGAGTCAAGAAGTTCTTTGCCATCCTTGCTGCGAAGCGGTGTCACCAGAGGAGAAGACGATCGATAAACTTCACGCAAGAGACTGTGCAACAGCTTTGTCTTATTGGAATCTGACGCAGTGTGTATCTCATCAGCCTTCTCACTCCACCACTGATCCTTGATCTGAGAAAAACTCTGCCTAACACGTAATTTCACATCCTTGAGTTTCTTATGCAACGTATTCTTCTCCTGTGGTTTTGCCGTCAAGTAGCGTGACAGAGCACGCCTCTTATCAGCCAACAAGTCTTCTATATGTACATCATTCTCATTAAACCAGTCCTGATGTTTTCTCTGCACCAATCCCAGAACACGCCTTCCTACATCATAAACCGACTTTTTAAGGGTCGGCCAATCCTCACCAAGATCTGCAACCTGCATCTCTTCTCGCAATGTCCTCTTCACATTTTTATCCTTAAAACGAGCAGCATGCAATCTTCTGGGCAGGGCAACACCAGGAGCCCGGATTTTACGTTTAGTGATTGGTTTCACTTTTGCGCGTACCAGGCGGTGGTCCGTCCAGCACTCAGCTCCACGAAGAGCACGAACACACTGCACATCCTGTCTGTCACGCATCCTGACTAGGACGTAGTCCAAAAGATGCCATTCCTTAGATGCAAGATGCATCCATGTGGTCTTGAATTTGTTCTTTTGTTGGAACATGGTGTTGGTAACACTCAGATCCAGCTCCTCACACATCTGCAGCAGGAGCATACCATTGTTGTTACATTTTCCCACCCCATGCCATCCGATTACATTCCATGTGTTAAAATCCCTACCCACTCTAGCATTAAAGTCAACAAGCACGATGACTTTGTATGCCTGAGAGATATTTCTTAAAACACCTTTCAAGGCATGGTAAAAGGACACTTTTTCTTCATCGACATAATTCATAGTTGGAACATACACACTCACCAGGGTCGCATATCTTCCTTTGTCCAGCGGAATTCTCAAGGACACAAGACGCTCACTTATCCCCACTGGGAATTCTTCTAATTTATTCACAAGAACAGACTTAACAGCAAATGCTACCCCAGCCTCTCTTCTGGTTCCTTCATTACTTCCTTTCCAGAAGAATGTATATTCTCCACAAAATTCTGTAAGATGACCATCTCCAGCAAACCTCGTCTCAAATAAAGCCACGATGTGAAGATCGTAACGTCGAAGCTCCTTTGCAACAAGAGCGGTCCTTTGTTCAGGACGCTCCAAGGAATCCCTGTCAAGCAGCGTCCGTACGTTCCAGCAGCCAAGACTAAATGCCTTGTTTGGCTCTATTACAGTGGCACAATGATGAGCAGGCCGAGGCTGTGATAACCTTGGGCCCCTGCCCTTATTGCCAATTAACTTTTTTGTTCCAGAACCTTTATTGCCAATTATCTCTTTTATATTGTTTTGAAACATCATTGAATTTTGAAAAAAAAAGTAATAATAATAGTCAAAATAATAATAATAATAATAATAATAATAATAATGTTTTCTTTATTAACCACAAGGGTTTACATAAAGTAGACATTAAGGACAGTACAGGACAATACAGGACGGTACAAATGGGCATTTCTGGGTGTAAAAAAAACAGAGGTTGAAATAAAATAACAAAGAAAAATTCCCCAATAGGGGGGAGACTTCCGAGGGACATTTGTGGAGAAAGCCCATTAAAAGACCACAGTGGCCCTGACCACCAGGGCAAGTGCCCTCTCCCAGTTTTCCACCTTTAATTTAGAGACACATACTCAGAGAAGGCCCATTCATTCGGGTCATACTTGCTTCTCTCACCCATCTTTCAACAAAATGTTGGGAAGAGAGCACTTCCCTCTCTACCCTGATTTTCCTTTTCAAATGAAATTTGAAAAAGTTAATCAGGGCATCACCGAAGAGGTAAGTGCTCGTCTTCAGCCCTTTCAAACGTGTCCACCATACTATCTCTTTCGCCATGGCCACCAGACAGATAAAAACTGCCTGCCCTTCCCGGCTAAAGGAAGAGGGCGGGGCAATCCTCACGATGGACTCAGCTGATAGCTGGATCCGTCCTACACGTGACAGCAGGTGTTCGACATAAACCCACAAGTCAGCAATGCTCGGACACTGGACGAGTGCGTGCAGGACGGTTTCGTCGCCCTGTGCGCATCTCGGACATGCCCGGCTGATGGCACCTCCATGCCTGTAAAGTTTATCCCGAACTGGAAAAGCACCCCGGTAGCACTGCCAGGCCAGGGATTTCTGGAAGTTGTCCATAGGCCCCGGCCCGAAAGTCCTTCCGAAGAGATTGGCTAGTTGATTTTCGTCGACGCCTAGAGTTTCTCCAAGTACGTCGTCGCTCTTCCCCTCCACTAATCCCCTATAGAACGCCAAGGTGGAGTTTCCACCGATCACATTGCCCGATTGGTCGAGGGCTGTGAGCGCCTGAAGACATTCCAGTCTCCAAGCGCTCCCTCTCGGTCTTCGCTTGACCCAGGACTGCAGCTCCGTCAAGGAGACGAGCTGGGGAAAAACGTGTCTAGCAAACGGCCACCACACCTGATCACCGTCGAGGAAGAGGTGGAGATGTCGTAGCCTGAGCGCGTGTCTGCGCATCATCAGCCATGGCATGCCCAGCCCTCCACGTAGCGGGTGTTGACAGCAGATGGACCGCCTGACCATCGGAGCGCGTCCCTTCCACAAGAAGCGAAAGAGCAAACGCTCCAGCGCAGTCAGGCGGGGCTTGGGACAAGGTACGACGGTCAGGCGGTAGTAGATGACGGACGCGATGTACGCGTTAGCCACCTCCGCTCGACCTTTCAGGGATAGCTTCCTCTCGGCCCATTTCTGGGTGAGAGAAGCCACCCTGCTCGTCACCTCGTCCCAGTTTTTGTCCGTCTGGAGGTCTGGACCGAACCAGACCCCTAGCAATTTAACCGGTCCACTGACCAGCGCCCGACGACGCTGTTGGACGGCATGGACCTGCCTCTCCAGGGGCCGAGCTGCAGGCACACTGACTTTTCCTGGTTGATCATTGCTCCTGTCACCGCTTCGTATTCTCTTAGTGTAGTGCCGATCGCCTCGATGTGTTTGACGTTCGACACCACTACGGTGACATCGTCGGCATATGCTGACACGGATCTTCCGCATCCTAGTTTGCACGGGACCCCCCTCAACGTCTCCAGTTTGTGCAGTAATGGCTCGAGAGTCAATACGTACAATAGGGACGAGAGGGGACATCCTTGGCGGACCGAGCGCATGATGTTGAACGGTTGCGAAAGGTGACCGTTCACTCTCACTACAGAGCAGATGTCGCTGTGCGATCCAGCCTCTGAAGACGGGCCCAAAGCCAGCCGCCCTCAGGACTGCCGCTAGGTAACGATGGTCGACCCTATCGAAGGCTCTCGACTGATTTAAATTGATCAAAGACCCACCAGTGCCAGGTTCCCTAGCTACCATCTCTACGATGTATCGCATGAAGTGGAGGTTGTCGTGAATGGATCTGTCGGGAATGGCGCATGTCTGTGCCTCTCCCACCAGACCACCAACGACAAGCGCCAACCTCTTTGCTAGCACCTTGGCCAAAATCTTGAACTCTGTGTTTAGCAGAGTTATGGGCCTAAAATTATCTATGTTATCCCCCTTGTTCGGATCCTTTCTCAGCAGCGCCACCGCTCCTCATCACAGAGCTGGGAATTCTCCCGTTCTGTTGCCAGTTGCAGTAGACGTCCGCCAAGAGGCCTCCGAACAAGTTTGGCATTTGTACGTAAAGTTCATAGGGCAGACCATCTAAACCAGGCGATTTACCCCTTGTGCAACTAGTCATTGCATCCCGTACTTCAGCGGTTGTTATCGGCTTTTCGCAACACTCCGCCTCAGTGGCCGAAAGCCGCGGCAGTCCGTCGAGGTAGACACTAAAGTCCATCCCTCGATCCGGCCCGCCACTGCCCCCGAACAGTTGAGCGAAGTGTCGCTGAAAAGCTTCACACGTTTGCCCGGGATCGAGTAGCATGCGCCCGTCGTGGTCCACCAAAGACCGGATCGTGGCTTTGTTGCCACGACGCGCCTCCGCCACTCGGGCCCATTGAACGGCTTTTGTCCCCTCGTGTTTGAGAGCACGCACCCTAGCTCTGACAACGCAGCCTTCGTGCTTTGCATTGAAGAATTGGTCAAGGGCCAATTTTGCCGCAAGTACGTCGGTCGCGATGCCTTTGCTAAGCGCCTCATCTAATTTTCTAACTAATTCTCCCTCTGCTCTATTTTTCTCTATTGCTAAAGTCTTACTATACCTAATGGACTCTATTCTAATTGCTCTTTTCAGAGCAAACCACCACTTGTTGTTGACGATGGCCCCCGTCAACGCCCGCTTAACTAGTTCGCTAATCCTGTCTCTGTAGGCCTTCCGCGCTGGTAAGGACGCGTTTAGCTTCCAGTAGCCGGGTCCTCGTCTATGAAGCCTATCTAAGTCAAGCACACAGATCACGAATTTGTGGTCCGTGTAGCTGACTATCTTGAATTGTGGACAGCCTATGCTAGACCAATCTATTTCCCTACAAAATACTCTATCTAGATATGATCTGGATGACCCTATACGATTTGTCCAAGTCCACATTGGTACATTCGGGAAATCCATTCGGTACCTGTCAGACAGTTCAAAACGTCTGAGCAGGTTGGTGAGACTCTTGCACCCTCCTTCCCTATCCACTAATCCCACACAATCCCAGCGTGCATCTAAGATCCCGTTCCAGTCGCCCACTAACACTAAAGAGCGGGACGTTCCAAGAAAGGTCTCCAGACTCCGGAAGAAATTAGGCCGCCCTGCTCCTGTCGGGGCATAGACGGCCACTAACCTGAAAGCTTGCCCGTCTCCGCTGGTCACGTCCAGCATCACGAACTTACCTTCTGGGTCCAGGAAGATGGCCCGTATGGCAAGATCCAAACCTCTCCGAAAAAGCACAGCAACTCCACCCCCGATCCCGGACGGCTGGGAGATGCGTACACATCGTAGCCGCCGAAGATCGGTGCGAAAGCCTGTGCTTCGGAGATTCTGGTCTCGCTGATGGCCACTACATCTATGTTTAGTGACCTGAGGTCGTTGAGCAGGTGGCCCTGCTTCCACGACGACCCCAAGCCACGCGCATTTATGCTGCCTATTCTGAGTGAGGTCATGTTGAAAAGGAGAGGAAAAGATGGGAAAGACCACTTACCTTGCTTCTCGTAGGGGAAGGACGGTTTTTCCATCCTTTTCACTGCGTGTGGCCTCCTCAGGAAGGATGTCCTTATAAATCCTCATGGAGAGTGCTTGTAGGAAGTCTCCGATGTCTTTGGGGAATTTTTGTTTTAGTGTCATGTACGTTTTCTGTGTGATGCGAGTGATTTGTATGTGTGGAGGTGGTGTGAATTTTGGGGTTGTTGTGTAGTCTTTTTCTGTGATGCTGGTGTTGTGTTGGATGTAGTGTAATAATTGCTTGTTGTTCAAATTTAATGCTGTGTAGTGTGTATCGTTTTGGTTGTTTTGTTTTGTCTGCGTTTGTTGTGGGTTTGTTTCTGTTTCGCATTTTAGTGACTTTTGTGGTGTAGGTGATGGTGGTGTTGGGGTTAATGATGGTGATGGTGTTGGTGTTTGGGTTGATGGGGTTGGTGATGCTGGTGTGGATGGTGGCATATCTGTCCTAAATTTTTTGTTTCTTAATTTATTTGTTTCCCTCTGTATTTTGTTTTTGGAGGGGGAAGGAAGAGAATTTTTTCTTTTTTGGTTTCTTTTTTTTTTCCGGATATCGTTTCCCACTCCTCGTCGTCACAATCTGTCTCCAGTTGTGATAGGCCGGGGAGTGGAAAATCCTCCACAGCCGTTAGTTTTGGTTGTGGCGTGGTGGATGGTGTAGGCGCTTGTGCTAGTTCTGAAGCGTTGGGTGGTGGTGGTGTTGGTTTTGCTGGTGGTGGTGGTGGTGTTGGTTTTACTACTGTTGCTGGGGTTGTTGCTGTTATAGTTGCTTCTGTTGTTGCTGCTACAGTTGTTGCTGCCATCTCTGCTACTGGTGGTGTTGATGGTTGTGTCACTGGGGTGGGTAGGAGAGGTGGCCTCAACCTTTTAGCCAGAGGGCAGAAAGCCCTTAGGTGGGTTCCTTCACCACAAACGACACACCTAGGTCTTCTTCCCTCGACAATTACCGTGAGCTGGCTGCCGTCAGTGAGGTCTATTACCTCTGGGATCTCCTCAATGCCTTTTTGGTCCGCTTGGATCAGGAGCTCCATCCCAGATCCGGACCAGTTCTCCTGCTTTTCTTTTGCTATTGCTATTATTTTCGTGTTGGCTTCGATTCCGGCGAGGACGGCCGCTATTTGCCAGGGAATTTCGATGGCCGGTGGAACGTGGGTCACCCTGATCTTTACGAGTCTCTGGCCACAATAGCTTGGGACGAGTGTGAAGTCGTCTCTTCTTAATGGGGCCATGGAGTGTTCTCTAGCCTCCTCTGGTGTTTCAAAGAACACGTCCACGGTTCCATACTTTTGCCCACGTCTGATGTGGGTTTTTCTTGCCCACACATGTCCGAAAGCTTTTTGGATTTGGGACTCGGATGCCCGTTCCACTCGGCGCGATTTTACATTTATTGTTCTATACGACACGGTGCATAGGCACCGATGCTCCATTTTATTAGATGGGGGGGGTTTAAGGCTGACCCTGTACCCATCTTTCTTTACCATTTGTTTGGCATTTTCTAAATCCTCCTGAGTTACCGTAAATGCTTCGAACTATTTTGCTACTCTGGCGAAACTGAGGGGGGGGGGTTATAATGTCATTGTTGTTGTTGTTGCTATCGTTAATATTAATTTTAGTTTCAGTTGTGGTTGTGGTGACGTCAGTCGTCTTTGGTGGGGAAGAGTCCATTTTGCTTGATTTCATTTCGACATCACGAGTTAATTTATTTTTTTCTTCTTTTGTTTCTGTTGTCGCGGTGGTGGTGGTGGTGGTTGTCGCGGTGGTGTTGGTGGTGGAGGCTATAACACCTGCAGTCATTGGTAATGGCGGGAAATGAATGTCTGCCTGAGGCAAATTTAAAATATTGCTAGTGCTTATATTTTTTTTTGTGTTGGCAAACGTAGTAACATTTACAATGGTGGTGTCGGTGTGAGGTGTTAATTTGTGAGGAAGGCTTTCAGCTGCTTCGTGCAGAGGTGAATTAGCCATTTTTTTCAAATAAATTTTTTGATAATAATAAAAGTTTAAATTTTGGGCACAAGGCCCCAATCTTTTTGGGTGTCCTTTTCGGAAAACAATGTATGTGCGCTTATAAACAGTTAACAATAAAATTTTCCATAAATGACAATTTTTAACAAACGGAAATAACAAACCTTTGCGGAGCTCACGATGATACGATTTACTACGTAGGTCGCCAATAATAATAATAATAATAATAATAATAATAAGTGCAAGAATTCTGGGAAAAGATCTGGGCCGAAGAAAAAGTTCATAACATACATGCCCCATGGATAGACAGACAAATGAAAGATACAGTTCACCTTGAAGAACAAATATGGGAAAATATAACAGTTGAACAGTTGCGCTTGGCTCTAAGAAAAACCAGCAAATGGAAATCCCCAGGAAAAGACAAAATACAAAACTTTTGGATAAATGCCTTCACAGAGTCTCATGAGCTGTTAGCCCAACTTTACAATGAAGTAGTTAAGGAGCCAGAAAAGATACCATCATGGCTAGTTAACGGCATTACATTCCTGCTTCCGAAGAATGATGAGACAAACAATCCCAAAAATTACAGACCGATAACTTACTTGACCACAATGTATAAAATTTTAACATCAGTCCTAACTGAATATACATATGACCACCTGATAACAAATGACCTATTTCCCATTGAGCAGAAAGGGTGTAAACGAGGCTCATATGGCTGTAAGGATCAGCTTTTGGTTAACAAAATGATACTGGAAGATTGTCATAATAGACACAAAAATCTATCGATTGCTTGGATAGATTATAAAAAAGCATTCGATAGTTTGCCACACAGTTGGATTGAAAAATGTTTAGAGATTTTCAAAATATCCCCCGTTGTCAGGAGGTTTTTGTCATTCAGTATGAAGACATGGAAAACGACACTCCTTTTGAATAGTGAAACAAAATCACTGGAAGCTGGAGAAGTTAATATTAATTGTGGAATTTTTCAGGGTGACTCTTTATCACCGCTTTTATTCTGCATCGCACTTATGCCATTAAGTAAAATGCTCAATGAAACAAAACATGGATATAAAGTCTATGACAAAACCATTAATCACTTGTTCTTCATGGATGACCTGAAACTATTTGCAAAAAATGATGAACACTGTGGAGCAGTTCAGTGATGACATTAAAATGGAGTTTGGACTAGATAAATGCGCCAAAGCAACGTTCACCAGAGGAAAGCTGCTGAAGAGTTCAGACATTAATCTTGACCGGGGGAACGTGATAAGAGAACTTGATCAAGAAAAAACTTACAAATATCTAGGTGTTTGTGAAGGAGACGGAATCAAGCAATCGACAATGAGGGAAAGGATAAGGAAGGAATGTTACCGCAGAGTAAGAGCAATCTTAAGAACGGAATTGAATGCAAGGAATTGGATCGATGCCATAAACACGCTTGCCATACCAGTAGTAACCTACAGTTACAATGTTATCAACTGGTCAAGCACAGAGATCCGTAGGCTCGATACAAAAATTCGAAAATTCTTAACCATGCACAGAATGCATCACCCTAAGGCAGATAAAGATAGAATATATCTCCCTAGGAAAGAAGGAGGACGTGGGTTAATCCAGTTAGACATTGTGTTGAAAACTGCAACAATTGGATTATCTACATATCTAAGGGAATCACATGATTGGATGATCAAACTCGTTTTGAAACACGAAAGCATCAAAGATCATATTCCATTACAAAAGATGCACAAAGATGCAGTAATGGACTACAAATTTCAGAAGTCCCATTTACTGCTGAAATGGAAAACACAGAAAAAGCAAAGCAGGTAAAAGTAACTGCAAAGAAAGAACTGCTACAGAAACTGGCTAAGAAATGGCAAGAAAAGCCTCTGTATGGAAAATACCCAGAGCGAGCTAACAATCCTGATGTTGACAAAACTTTAATCCATCAGTGGTTGGCATCCTCTGGACTGAAATCGGAGACTGAAGGACTGATTATATCAGCACAAGATCAGTGTCTGCCAACAAAAAATTACCAACCCAACATAATAAAAAATGGATGCAGCCCATTATGCCGTGTATGCAAAAAACAACCAGAGACCATTGACCATATAATTTCAATGTGCAGTCCTATAGCTCCAACCGAATACCTAAACAGGCATGACAGAGCTGCACAATACATACATTGGATAATGTGTAAGGATTTTGACCTGCCCCATCAAAAGAATTGGTGGGAGCATCAACCACCTCCCATACTTGAAAAAGATCACATCTCAATCTTGTGGAACTTTAGCATCCAAACAGACCGAAAAATAGATGCAAATAGACCTGATATAATATTGAAGGACTTTAAAAAGAGGGTATGCCTGCTAATTGATATGTTTGTTCCAATAGACAGGAATGTATCTATAAAATCATTTGAAAAATTGAGCAAGTATAAGGACCTGGAGATAGAAATTGGAAAAATGTGGAAATTGAGAACTAAAACAATACCAGTGGTTGTAGGCGCTCTGGGAATGAAACCTAAGGGGTCTAATGATTACTTATCGCAAATCCCAGGAAACCCGCGTATAGGAGAAATACAAAAGATAGTACTATTGGGAACTGCCCATATACTAAGGAAGATTCTGTCAATATAAGTACATCACAAGTCTAAACACTAAAGATGCATGTGTGAGTATGTATGTTCTTTCTTGAACATGGCGGACCTTGTTGTCTCTTGAGGTCACTGGTTGTGACTTGGTGATAACTCGTATGAACATAAAGCAAGATAAATGCAACTGTAATAATAATAATAATAATAATAATAATAATAATAATAATAATAATAATAATAATAATAATAATGATTTTTTATTGGCCACAAGGGCTGACATCAAGAAAAATATTACAGACGGCACAGGACGGTACAGGACGGTACGATGTGGGTTTTGTGCGTGTAAATATTTTTATTATTTATATAAGAAAAGTAAAAAAAAGGATATAGATACATATATATATATATATAAACAATAAAGATGAAAATTGAAACAATGAAAAATTCCCCAATATGGGGGAAACCTCCGAGGGTTACTCGTGCCGAAAACCACACAAAAGACCACGGCCACCCTGACCACCAGGGCAAGCGCCCTCTCTCAGTTTTTCCATCTCTCAAACTACAGACGTATATTCGGACCATTCTCGCTACATTCACCCACCTTTCAACAAACTTGCTAGAAGGGAGCACTTGCCTCTCCACCCTGATTTTCCTCTTCAAGTGAAACATGAAAAAGTTAATTAGGGATTCGCCGAAGAGGAAAGTGTCTGTCTTTAACCCTTTCAACCTTGTCCACCACAGAATCTCTTTCGCCATGACCACCAGGCAGATGAAAACCGCCTGCCCTTCCTCCTTGAAGGAAGACGGCGAGACCATCTGCACAATATGACTCAGTCGACTATCGGATCAGTCCCACACGCGACAGCAACTGTTCGACATAGCTCCACAAGTCAGCAATGCTCGGGCTCTGAACGAGTGCGTGCACGACGGTTTCGTCGCTCTGTGCGTATCTCGGACAGGCTCGGCTGACGGCACTTCCGTGCCTGTAGAGCTTATCTCGAACCCGCAACGCTCCCCGGTAGCACTGCCAGGCCAGGGATTTATGGAAGTTATCCATAGGCCCCGGGCTGAAAGTTCTCCGGAAGAGAGCAAACAGCTGATCTTCTTCGACGCCCAGGATCTCTCCGAGAATGTCGTCGCTCTTCCCCTCCACTAGTCCTCTATAGAACGCCGAGGTGGATGTTGCACCGATACTGGTACCCAGCTGGGAGAGGGCAGTGAGCGCCTGGAGACATTCCAGTTTCCAAGCGCTATCCCTCGGTCTTTTTTCTGACCCAGGACTGCAGCTCCGTCAAGGAGACGAGCTGTGGGAAAACGTGCCTGGAGAACGGCGACCACACCTGTTCACCATCAAAGAAGCACCAGAGATGTCGCAGCCTCAGCGCATGTTTGCGCATCATCAGCCATGGCATGCCCAGTCCTCCACGCAACGTGTGTTGACAGCAGATGGATCGTCTGACCATAGGAGCGCGTCCCTTCCACAAAAAGCGGAAGAGGAGGCGCTCCATTTTGGTGAGAGTTGGGCTGGAGCAAGGGACGACGGTGAGGCGGTAGCAGTTGACGGATGCGATGTACGCATTCGCTACCACCGCCCGGCCTTTCAGGGACAGCTTCCTCTCAGCCCATTTCTGGGTGAGGGAGGCCACCCTGCTCGTCACCTCGTTCCAGTTTTTCTCCATCTGGAGGTCCGGTCCAAACCGAACCCCGAGCAATATTTCCGGTCCGTCCGTCCAACGCCCCACGACCCTGTCGGACGGCATGGACTTGCCTCTCGTGGTGCCGAGCTGCAAGCCCACCAACTTTTCCTGGTTTATCTTTGCTCCTGTCACCGCTTCGTATTCCTTGAGTGCGGTGCCGAGCATCTGGACGTGTCTGGTGCTCGACACCACCACGGTGACGTCGTCAGCGTAAGCCGACTCGGATTTCCCGGATCCTAGTTCGTGTGGGTCGCCCCTCATCGCCCCAAAGTTTGTGCAGTAACGGCTCGTGAGCCAATACGTACAAGAGGGACGAGAGGGGACATCCCTGGCGGACTGAGCGCATGAGGCTGAACGGCTGCGACAGGTGACCGTTCACACTCACAACTGAGCAGATGTTGCTGTACATTGCTGCGATCCAACCCCTGAAAACGGGCCCTAAACCGGCTGCCTCGAGGACCGCCGCCAGGTGGCGATGGTCGACCCTATCGAAACCTGGCGATTTACAGACAAAGACCGAATTGTGGCTTTGTTGCCACGTCGCGCCTCTGCCACCCGGGCCCATTGGACGGCTTTTGTCCCCTCGTGTTTCAGAGCACGCGCTCTAGCTCTGACAACGCAGCCTTCGAGTGCCAATCTCGCCGCATGCACGTCGGTTGCGATGCCTGTCCTAAACGCCTCTTCTAGCTTTCACTATCACTAGTCCTTTGCTAAGCCTAATCGACTCTTCTTTAATTGCCCTTTTCAGGGCGAACCACCACCTGTTGTTGACGACCGCTCCCGTCAACGCCCGCTTAACTAATACGTTAATCCGGCCTCTGTAGGCTCTCCGTGCTGGGAAAGACGCGTTCAGCTTCCAGTAACCAGGATTGTCTATTAAGTCTGTTTATGTCGATCTCACAGATCACAAAATTGTGGTCTGTGTAGTCGACTATTTTAAATTGTGGACAACTTATACTAGCCTTATCTAGTTCTCTGCAGAATACCCTATCGATCTACGATCTGGATGACCCGATGCGGTTTGTCCATGTCTACATTGGCACATTCGGGTGATCCAATCGATACCTTTCAGACAGTTCAAAACGTCTGAGAAGGTTGGTGAGGCTCTTGCACCCTTCTCCCCTATCCACTAGCCCCACACAATCCCAGCGTGCATCCAAGATACCGTTCCAGTCGCCCACTAACACTAAAGAGCGGGACGTTCCAAGAAAGGTCTCTAGACGTCTGAAGAAATCTGGCCGTCCTGCCCCTGTTCAGGCGTAGACGGCTACTAGCCTGAAAGCATTGCCTTCGCTGCCGCCACGTCCAGCACCACCGACTTACCTTCTGGGTCTAGGAAGATGGCCCGTATGGCGTGATCCAAGCCTCTCCGAAAAAGGACGGCAACCCCTCCCCCGATCCTGGACGGCTGGGAGATGCGTATACATAGTAGCCGCCGAAGATCGGTGCGAAGGCTTGTTCTTCGGAGATTCTGGTCTCACTGATGGCCACCAGATCTATGTTTAGTGACCTGAGGTCGTTGAGCAGGTGACCCTCTTTCCAAGATGACTCCAGGGCACGTGCATTTATACTGCCTATTCTGAGTACGGCCATGTTGGATGAGAAACGGGGCAAGTGAGAAAGGGTCACTTACCTTGATCGTGTGGTGAAGGGACAGTAGAACTGTCCCTTTGGCTGGTCATGGGTGTTTCTAAGAGGATGTCAGTGTATGCAATCGTGCAATGCCTGTGCGTGACGCATATTTTTAAAGTGAGGAAAGACTGTGCACTGAGCCTATCCCACTCTCTGAACGACAGTAGCTATAACCCGAAAAGAAGAAAAGATCAACATCATCGGCAACTACTGAGCCGCAGGTTTTATGTCGGAGTTAACCCAGTTTCCTGAGATGCCTTCTCCTAGAAGAATGCCCTGACAAGGGCTAGGGGTTCTTCACTCCTAGTTACTTAACAGCGCGATCGGGTATCCAGCCCGATTATTTCTATGTCCCCGCGCATTAAAAAAAAAAAAAAAAGACTCACTTATTGACACTTATACGTACGACATACACACACGCGCACACACACACATACATACGCGCGCACACACCAACATTTATACATACAAACAAAACACACACGCTACTCACTTACACACACACATATATATATATATTACCGTCATTACTGAAACAAGATTACGAGATTATGTCAACTGTTGACTTTCAAGAGTTCGTATAGTTGAAGCCGTTCGTGTTACAGTTCAGTATTATTATAATTGCTTTTCAGCATAGAGCTATGGCTTTCCACGCTCCGAGCTCAAATCCCGCCGAGGTCAAACTTACCTTGTCAATATACATACATAAATACATAGATACATACATATGTACATACAAATAAACATACATACATACATGCATACATACATTCATACATACATACACACACAATTGTATTGTATATAAGTAGATAATCGAACAAATATATTTTAAGAAGACTGTCATTTCGACATATGACATCACGTTACAAAAGCTTCATAATATATATATATATTTATTAAAATAACAGATTAAAGTTTAAGCAAAGAATCGCTGCTTTCACCCTTAACGGGATCTTCTGAAACTGTTTCAGAAGATCCCGTTAAGGGTGAAAGCAGCGATTCGTTGCTTAAACTTTAATCTGTTATTTTAATAAATATTTGCTATACGGTTCTTATATATCTGATATATATTTATCCTTATCGAGCCCTCTTTGGATTTTAGTCTTCAAATTTATTATTATTACTATAATATATATATATATATATATATATATACTCGGAATGTTTCCTAGGGTGCTTAAAATTATTTGTGACTAATCCCGGTTTTTTTTATTTTAACCGCGATAATATTGCTTTATACTGAACTCCATATTTTTTTGTTGAGTTTTTTTCTGAATGTTTTGACTGCTGTTTCTTGTAAACAGTCATTCGTCTCATTCTGTCGTCACTAGCCCTGTTATCCTTGTGTGTTTATTATCTTAATTCCACACGAGGTGTAACTAGCCTGCTTTTAAATTCCCTTTTCGCATATTTTAGCTGTGACATTTAGTTATCGTGTTGAGCTCTACTGATGAACGGTTCCAACCGTGACTGATAAATTTCGTGAAATAGTCTTTTTAAGACTATATAGAGCATTTGTAGATTTTTCCCAATTGAAGGATAAGTATTTACCCTTAATTTTATTCTGTGTTAAGACTCTATTTTTTCCCTGGATTACACAAAATCTGTGGATAAAATTTCTGTCTTGACTTTTTTTGAATTGAGATTGAATTATTTTTCCATGTCTTACGTTAAATATTTTCCATCTTGACGTAATAGTCACTTATATGTCTGAATTACTGTTGGCTTCTTGCTCACATTCATTTCTCTATTTTCATTTATATTTTCGTATATACATAGTGTAACATAAAAGTATCGTTATATTTTTGGCAGTTTATCAACTTTGATATTGATGTAC
>OZ024744.1:76170258-76177758 GCA_964016885.1 Eledone cirrhosa
TGATTTTTTTTTTCTGATGTTACCCTGCTATGTATTTGTAGCTGATAGAAAACTGAAATTACAGTCACTGGCCTCTTGCATAATCAGTCATGTAATTGAACAACCACATTTCCATTCCTCTCCAGTTTATTCTCGTATTAACGATACTTTAGATATGCTATAAAAAAAATCTATGTATTTTAATATTAACGTATCCAATCCAGTATAATATACCTTGTTCACTCTGAAAAAAAATAAAGAAATTAAAAAATGGTTTCTTACTCCATTAAAAATAGAATCCAAATTGCTTTATGTAAGACTCTATCATTTTTAAAGTAGAAATGACACGTTGGATTAGAGTCCTCCTAGATACACCATGTCTTTAAAATCTAAAGGGCGAGATTATGATGAGGTTTAATAATTTTGGTCTTATGTTTTGGTGGGTTTTTTTTTTTATCTTCATATCGTGAAAGCGCATGACTTAGTGATTAGGGTGTTGGGCTTGCAATCGGGAGATTGTGAATTCGATTCTCGGATTGGGGGATGCGTTGTGTCCTTGAGCAAGACACTTTATTCCACGTTGTCCCAGTTCATTGAATTGTAGAAATGAGTCACTTGGACAACATCGGTAGCGTGGAGAGGGGAAACTGTTATACGTGGGTGACTGCTGGTCTTCCACAAACAAAACCTGCTCGGAATTTTGTCTTGGAGGGGGACTTTCTAGGTGCAAATCCCATAGTCATTCATGACCGAAGGGGGTCTTTATTTTTTTTATTTTTATCGGGAGTATGAGAGAGTACATCACATCACATGACACGGTTTAATCCCAGCACCTGCTTCATATTGAGAGTGTGATGAGTACTTCACGCACAGGGTTTAATCCCAGCCTCTGCCTCATATTGGGAGTGTGAGTGTGATATATATATATATATATATATATATATATATATATATATATATATACACTGCTTCAGGTCCAACATTCATCCTGTGAGACCCATGAACAATTACTCGTATATTCAACCCATTTTCAGCCAAATATATCATTTAGCGCTGTTTAATTCAAAGTAGAGCGGGGAGTTTAAAGTTTCAGTTGTGAGATATGGCTCAATAAGGGTGACGGTGGGAGAAAAGACGAGGGCAAGACGTGTGTATACCAAGCTCGTTGAAAGGAGCAGAATCCATGGTAATAGCAATATTTTGTTATTTTTTTTTGTTTTGGTTCGTTTTTTTTATGGCAGAAAGAAGAAAGAAGCGAGATTCTGAACTAGTGCGTTGAAACTTGTTGATTAAATCAATACTAATAATTCAGATGGTCTTCTTTTGTACGTTTTTTCAGAGAGTTTTATGTTTGTTTTTCATGTGTAGCCTCATCACCATCACAGAGATAGGATTAGTATTCCATTGTGGGTCTTACATGATACACTCAATTACAAATTTAGATTGTACAGTGATAAAATGTAACAGTTAAAATAGATTTTTAAAAAAAAGGTAAACAAGGAAATATTGTTTTTTTAATTTTATTTTTACCAAAATAGGTTTTTCTAAGAATAGTCTAATCAATATTCTTTACAAATAGAATTTCAAATAATTTTTGTTATCATATTTTCATCTGAAAAGAAAACAACCCGTTTTAAATCATTTATTTTAAAATCTAAATTACACAAACTACCAGACCTACAAGCACGCGTGCGCAAACACATACATACCAACAAACACACACACATACAAAAACTCAGACACGAACGTAAGCACAAACACGTGTGTATAGACATATACATACAACCATATATATTTATTTATTTATATTATTTGTTATAATTTGTTATAATTTTTTTTAAAAAATGTCATCGATAGATAGATAGATAGACAGATAGTTGTCTTTCTTTATTTGCCACAGGGGCGTACAAAGATGGGACATTACAAGACGTGACGGCGGGGGTTTTACATAAAAATAACTTTAACATTAATAAATAACAATAAACTATATATAATAAAGTAATAATTGAATTCCCCAATAGTCGGGAACGTTACTGCAGGGTTGTTTTACATCCCGTGGATAGAACAGGAACACCAGGAACACGTTTTGTAGGCGTTCCTGTCTTCCCTCTGTTTATCTTCCTCAACCTACAGGTTTATATACAGAGAAGGCCCATTCACTCGGGCCATTTTTGCCACATTCACCCAGCTTTCAGCGAATTTACTGGGGTGTAGCGCCTCTCTCTCCACTCTCACCTTCCTTCTGAAGTGATACTTAAAGAAGGGGATGAGTTGTTGTCCGAAGTGAAAGGTGTTTGCCCTCAGTCCTTTTAACCTCGTCCACCATATTACCTCTTTCGCCATAGCCACCAGACAGAGGAAAACCGCCTCTCCTTCATTCTTAAATGAAGGCGGCAGGTTGATCCTCACGATGGACTCGGCTGACAACTGGATGCGTCTTACACGTGACAGTAGCTGTTCGACATAATTCCACAGGTCGGTCACCCCTGGGCACTGAACAATTGCGTGCAGAGCGGTTTCGATGTCCTGATTGCATCTTGGACAGGTCCTTTTGGCAGGATCTCTGCCAGGGCGTCCATGCCTGTAGATTTTGTCTCGAACTGATTGAGCTCCTCAGTAGCACTGCCAAGCCAGAGACCTCTGGAAGATGTTCATAGCTTCTGGACGGAAAGTCCTCCCGAACAGACTGGTCAGTTCGTCCTCCTCGATGCCTAGAGTTTCCCCGAGAACGTCGTCGCGCTTATCCTCCACTAATCCCCTATAGAATGCCGAAGTGGAGTCTCTGCTGATTGCCGTTTGCGCTTGGTAGAGGGCTGTGAGCGCCTGTAGGCACTCGAGGTGCCAGGCACCCATTTTAGTTCTTCGCTTGACCCAGGACTGCAGCTCCGTTAGTGAGACGAGTTGTGGAAGAGCTTGTCTCACAAACAACAGCCACACCGGTTCACCGGTAAGGAATACCTGGAGATGGCGTAGCCTCAGCGCGTGTTTGCCCATCATCAGCCACGGCATGCCCATCCCTCCGTTAGAAGGATGTTGACAGTAGATGGATCTCTTCACCAATGGAGCCTGTTTCTTCCAGAGGAACTTGAAGAGTAAGCGTTCCATTTTGGTGAGGTATTCGCGGGGGCAAGGCACGGCTGTCAAGCCGTAGTAGATGACGGACGCTATGTAAGTGTTCGCCACCTCCGCTCGACCTTTCAAGGAGAGTTTGTACTCAGCCCACTTCTTAGTGAGTGCAAACACCTTCACCTTGACCTCGTTCCAGTTCTTGTCCACCTGGTGGTATGGACCAAACCAGACCCCGAGCAATTTCGCCGGTCCTTCCGTCCAGCGTCCAACGACACTGTCGGAAGGCATGGGTTTGCTTCTTCATATGCCGAGTTGCAAACCGACAGACTTGTTTGGGTTTAGTCTTGCTCCTGTCAGATAGACAGATAGACAGATAGATAGATAGATAGATATACACACATATGTGTATGTATGTGTGTATGTATGTATATATATATGCATGCATGTTTATATATATGTATGTTTGTAGGGTTTATGTGCGTATGTGTGTTATAATAAGTGAGATAGACAGGGGGTTACACGCACATATCGTAATTTCGATCGAACCATGCTTCGATCGAACACAGGCGTCAGAGTTTTAAATAAAGAGGAATGATATTCTTCTAAAGTCTCGAATCTAGATTCAGTAGATAGTTGATTGTAACCCGCCGTTCTTATGCGAAGAATTTGCGTAGGTGTCTGCAAGTCAGAAATGGATCTTTTTTTATACGAAGGTCACCTGAAAAGTTCATAGGCTGAGAAGTGATGTTAAAGCTGTGAAATCATGCACGCATTAGTTTAAAACCTTCCTATTAATAACTGCATTGTTTCTTTGATGCCATAAGGACAGACACTGGTCTCTGGGAGCCGCAGGTCATGGCGGCGATGATGAAGGACAGGGATCGCTGGAGAGAACTCGTCCATAGATCCCGGGAATTTTACCCGCCCTAGAGATTGTTTCTTTCTTAGAGGGACTATGTTGAAAAATAAACCTCATTTAGTCATTCCATGAGAGATTCTTGGTCAGCCTAGGAACTCTTCAGCCTAAGATTTTTTCAGCCGATCCTCGTATAACCGCTGGAATAATGCCGGGATCGGGAGCCCGTGGTTCCCAAGCGATGTAAAAGTGTACTGTTCTTTTTTAAAATTAAATTTGCAATCTTTTATTAAAATTATACCCCGGACATTATAACAATTTTAGATACGTTTCAAAGCAAAAATAACGCATTAAAGAAGAAAAGCTTAGCTAAATTCTTATTTCTAAGGTTGTATTTTTGTCTATTATAAATTATGCTGTTCCGATAGTCTCAATCGTTGTTGTTGTTGTTGTTGTTGTCGGTAGAGCGTCGGACACCATGCTTTACAGTATATAGTTACGGCCCTTTACGTTCTGAGTTCAAATCCTGCCGAGGTTTGCTTTGCCTTTCATCCTTACGGGGTCGATAAAATAAAGTGCCAGAAACGTACTGGGGTCGATTTAATCGACTTTCCCCTTCCCCCAAAATTACTGGCCTTCTGTCTATACTAGAAATCATTTAGCATCGGTAGAACGTCGGACACCCTGTTTTATTGCATGGAATTACGGATCTTTACGTAATCCCACCGACGTTAACTTTGCCTTTCAACCTTACGGGGTCGATAAAATAAAGTACCAGTAATGTACTGGGATAATTGCAGGTCTTCTGCTTAAAGTAGCAACAATTATTATCATTATTTGCTAAAAATGGCACATCAGTTTGAAAAGATTCCTAACCCCTGGTATAGAGTAACGGATGTTTGAAATATTCCAGTGAGATGCACATACATACAATCACACAAGCGTATGTGTATGTGTGTATGTGTATGTGCATATATATTATATATATATATATATATATATATATATATAGAGAGAGAGAGAGAGAGAGAGAGATATACACATATGCACACACACATAGATGCAAACACGTACAGACACACACCCAGACACACACACACACACACACACACACACACCTGTACAGACAATATTTATTAGAATGCCGTTGAAGTATGTATACATTTTTGTGGGGACACCCTGTATATATATGCATGTGTGTGTCTATACGTAATAACGAGCAATTGAATTATTCATTTAGGTTTCGGGCTTCTATAGATGTCTTCAAAGACTTTAAAGTGGCTGAAGATTGAAGACTTCCTACCTACTACGCAGAATTTATTATTTATTTGCGACTTATATTTCAAAACTGAAACTCTGCTAGTGAGAGTTATATTGGGATATGCCTGAGGTTTAGTACTGAAAGAACCAGAAGAATCCTTTCACACAGTCCACTGTTTGACGTCTTCTGGACTATTGCCAAGTCTTGTAGATTACAACGTGAGTTATGCACCTCCACTTTAGATATACATTATTTTGTATATCATGTCTGAGTCATTTTGTGTTTCATGTGGAGCCATATGGGTAAGAAAGATATAAAAGATATGAAAAGATACGAATGCTGAAATTATCTTGAGGCTTTTGTTGAAATATATATTAAAATTTCAAACTCAAATTTACATTATAATTCATATTAGTACGTCATCAACGATGAAAGTGCAGATTTATTTGGGACATAGTTCACTCTGTTAACAACTCATTCCCGGAATAATATTGTTAGATATAACATCATAGTATGAGACACCAAATTTGATTACAGGTGAAAAATTTGGAAAATGTGCAAGTGAGACGTGTCAACTGCTACAATTTAACATATTTTTTAGTTTAAAACGAGTCAAAATAGAATCTCTCTAAGTTCAATTGGCTTGCTAGAAATAACAGCAAATTCTACCATAAAGAACATGAAACTACTTTAAAATATGGAGGATAAGTTTCATAGTGTAATCCTATATACAATATACAAGTATTCTCATTCGTCCACTTATTCCTGGAATTGTCAAGGGATGAAGAATCCTCAAACACTCCTTTCAGCGTGTTCTGACACCTCTATTAAAGCCGGCTGGATCCCCAAATAAGACCAGCCAAACCCATAGATTTTATCCAACCATCTTGTTTGGGGCCTACCCCTGGATCTTCTGCTAGTTGATTTTGGCTGTAAAATCAGTCAAGCGATTATTTCCTGAGACATTCTAAACACATTCCCATAGTATCGGAGCTGTGATCTCTCAAGTAGTAGCAGCTCTACCTGGAAGGTCTCTCTGATATCCGAACTATGCCTTCTATCCAGTATCGTTTCTTTAAAGACCCCTCGGATAAACACCGGCTGCTTGTATAAGCGAGCATATTCTTTCGGTTATTACCCAAGATTTATGACTATAGGTAAGGGTTAACACGAATACCGAATTGAAAATAGCGAAATAGGCTTTTACATCTACCTCATCTATTCTGATGACCGAATACTAAAGCTGGCGCATTACTGCACAAGTTCCTGCAATTCTTGCACTTAATTCAATCTCTAGCCTTTCATCACTCGTGAACACCGCCCCTAGATACTTGAAATTTTCCAGTGGAATTCCACTCACATGTAGAGTTTTACGAAACATACAAACACGACTTCTCAAACCTGCCGCACTGTGAATATTTGGTCGGCTGTGCTGCGTCCGGGGTGAACACCCCACTGTTCGTCAACTAATATGGAATCAATAATATCCCTATATTTCATTGCCATACACTTAGCACAGGCTTTTCCAGGGAGGCTTACAAGGAGATCCCTTTATAACTGGAACAACCTCTCTTGTCTCCTTTTTTGAAAATTGTGATATTCACTCCCGATTGCCATTACTTAGGTGTCTTTCCAGAGATCCAGATCACCCAGTACACACGAGTCAGCCAGCAGATACCTTCTCACTTTAAGGATTTTAACATCTCGGGCCGAATTGCATCCTCTACAGAGGCCTTGCCACATTTGAGCTCATTAATTGCTCATGCGACCTCAGCCTCAGAGAGGCTAGTCATCACTCCCATATGTACTTTCTACGCATCAGAATATGTTGTTGTGACCATGTTTAGGAAGTCAGCAAAATATTCTCCCCACCTCACTGAAGAAAGTAGAGCACCAGGCACATTCCTGATAGTAGGTGTGGAGGAGGAATTCTTATTACGAAGTCGACGGATGGTCTACAAGAACACTTTATTTGCTGATCTGAAGTCAGATTCCAGCTCAACCACAAAGTCCTCCTTTGGACGCCTTTACTGTCTCTGCTGCGATTTTTCGTGTCTGCTTGTACTGCTTGTGCAAGAAGGAGGACTTATTTCCAGGCCAAGCTTTGTAAGACTCCTTTGATTGGATGGGATCTTGACCTCTTGATTGAACCAATGGGTCCTACTGACACCCAGCATCACACCAACTGGCTTTCGCCTGCAATATTTAACAGCTAAAGCAGAAACTGTTGATTTAAACAGTCACCACTCCATTTCAACATCCTCAGTTTCCTCAGGGAGTTCTCTGAATTGGGATGCAATCGTATCAGTATCCGCATACCTGGTCCTGACTTCCT
>OZ024744.1:76187758-76190258 GCA_964016885.1 Eledone cirrhosa
AAATTGCAAATAGACCAGAATGATTTTAAAGTCCCAGTTAGTCCGGGTTATAAGTAGTGTGGTTTTTAGTTGGGTAGGGGGCTATGAAAGGTGCATAATGACCTGAGTAAGGAAAGTTACAAAAAAATAATATAAGCAGCATACAAAGATAAAATACCAATATAAAGATAGAATACATTGATAAAAATACATTAATAAAATAATAAAAAAATAATAATAAAATAATAAAATAATAAAAAAAATATACATTAATGAAATAATAAAAAATAATAAAGGTAAATAAGAATCAATATAGATCAAGTTGTAGTAAGATAATACAAGTTGTACATATAGATATAGATATAGAGGATGGAGGAGATGGAATGGTAACAGGTTGTACCTAGTGTAAAGTTCGGGTCTCCGAATTCAGTGCGAGTCAGAAAAAGTCCTGAGGTATAAAGTAGAGAATTCAGTCAATACATGTTTTAGTATAATACGTAGAGTTTTGTCGGAATCGGAATCATCCCGACAAGGAAGTAGTATCAGGTGGCGTTAGATAAGGCGCAGAGCAGCTAAAATCCGAATGGTAAGTAGATCAGTTAATCCCATGCTGGCAATAGCTGTACACTGAAGTCAGTGCCGCTGTTCAATATTACATTTTGAAGTGCTCAACATTATTGGAGCATTATTTCTTTAGGTTTGTTGGTTCACCACTGGATAGAACTGGTCATTCTATATATACCTATATATATATATATATATATATATCACAGAAAAAAAAGAGAATCAGTGTTGCGACGAATGGAATTTATTGGACATATTACAATCGTTTCTCTGGCGACCAGCTCGAGGCACGATCGATATAATGATCGAACCCGACTCTAAAATCGCAAGGCCCTCAGATACATCGCCAGAGAAACGATTGTAATATGTCCAATAAATTCCATTCGTAGCAACACCGATTCTCTTTTTTTCTGTGATATCATACTCTGCTCTATGAGAGCATCGAGTGCTCATATGGCCTGCCGCATACGGACGCTTTAAGCATCCAACACCAATTATATATATATATATATATATATATATATATATATATATATATATATATATATATATATATATATATATATATATATACGTACATACATATATGTATACAGACGTACAGTAGTATGTATATATATACATACATGCACACATATATATATATGTACGTATGGGTTTGCCGAACATTTATTATAATGTTCGGTTTGTTCGCTTGTAAACAAACAAACAGCCCGAATTATGCCGTACAGTGTTCAGGCAACCATCGTCGCCCTTTTGTTCAACACTGACACAGGAACGATGTACTAGTTTCAAGCTTATTAGCTATCGTGTCATAACATGTTCTAACATGAACACTTAAATGCATGTTGTAACGCGGCGGCGCCTGTCGGAAGTACGCACCCACTCGAGCAGAATGGCCGACATCAAAACATTAAATTCATGGTAAAGCTTGGGTGGAAGTGTAGCCAAATCATTGACGCTCTGGAGCAAGTTTATGGGGACAATGCCCTAAAGAAAGCAACAACCTACAAATGGATAATTCCGTTTCAAAACATACTTACTTGTCATATATATATATATATATATATATATATATATATATATATATAAATAAATAAAGATACACGGGTGTGTATGATTGTGTATAGAAGATTATATTAATATGTATATATATGTATAGATGTATGTATATGTATATATATATATGTGTGTGTGTGTGTGTGTGTGTGTGTATGTATGTATAAAGATTCCCCAATGGTGTCGGGCAGTAACTACAGTTAAAAAAGTTAGTCAATACGTTGGTAGAGTATAGGCATCCTCCTTATATACAGAATTGACTTTTATTATATGTGTCGGTGGATTGGTAGTATCAGTACAAGGTCGGACGCTATGCTTTGCGAGATAGAATTACATCCCTTTATGGTCTGAGTTCAAATCCTGCCGAGGTTAACATTGCCTTTCTACCTTACGCGGTCGATAAAATACAAGTACCAGTAATGCACTGATATAATTGCTGACAATTATATGTGTGGGTCAGGTGGTGGTTGATGGTGGTGATGGGGGTAATCTTTATTATAGCTATGAAGTAAGTCTTGTTATTCTGGAGCTTATTCTGTTTTCTGATGAAGGACTAGCTTAAGGCTAACAATTTTTCATTGTACTGTGTTGCTTGCTTTGTTACTTCTGTTTGCCATATAAATATATATATATGTGTGTGTGTATGTCTGTGTGTGTGTGTGTACATACATATATATATATGGCCTTTTGATGGATACAAGGCCATGGGCGCGCTACAGATCGATTTTCTATTTTAATCACCAAAACCTCTATGATCTGTAGTAAAAGGCTGACGAAGGGATACTAATCTGTTTATGGATAAACAGATTCAATAAAGATGGCGTAGATATACAATACAACAGGAGGAACATAATAGCACCACTGACAATGTTGCAGATGTGCAACGAAAGACTGTATA
>OZ024744.1:76195258-76200258 GCA_964016885.1 Eledone cirrhosa
TGGGATGGCAGGGAGAGGCAGGATGGCTTTTTTAGCTAGGAAGCTAATGGTAGGCCCTAAGCTGGTTGGACATGAAGGCTGTAACTATTACGAAGGTAAGAGAACTTACCTTCGTAATAGTCGAAAACAACTTAGCATGAAGCTACCTCCCTGACGTAAGTAAACTAAGCGCTTAACTACCAAAGTAAAATATCAGGATAATCTAATGGCGGATTGGTCTACGTTGTCAAGACGTAGATGAAGAGTGAGGGGGGGGGGGGTATAATCGGTGCTTTTCACATGTAATTAAGTGTTCTTTTATTTTCCTTTAAGCCCTCAACTCCTGATGGAGTCATGTGGAGTACAGCGGGGTGGGTGGGTGGGGGGGGGGCATTTAAATATGGTAGAGAGGTCACCGCCCCTCACTCTCTCTCTCTCTCTCTCTCTCTCTCTCTCTCTCTCTCTCTCTCTCTCTCTCTCTCTCTCTCTCTCTCTCTTCTCTCTCTCTCCAGGTCTGAACACAGCCAATTTCTTCCAGAGAGAAAAAAAGGTTGAGAAGAAAAAGAAAATAAGAAAAAAAAAACATAGCAGAAGGATAGATCTCAGTACTAGACTTGTACTTTATTTATCGTCCACAAAAAGATGATGAATGAAAACGTTGACCAATTGAGCAGGATTAGAACTCAGAACATAGAGAAGAGAGAGAGAGAGAGAGAGAGAGAGAGAGAGAGAGTGAGAGAGAGAGAGAGAGAGAGAGAGAGCTGAAATGAATACCACAAAACATTTTACATGAAATTCTAAAGACACTGCCAATTTGCTTCACCAACGTATGAAAATTGTTCACAATTTTCATATATAATATTGATAATTCATATATATATAAAAAAATAGCTATATCACAATAAACGGCCTTGACCTCTTTACATGGCCCTCATTTTTTGTTCAGCCATGTTTTTCTCATGACCTCGATGAGATATATGGCAAGATTGGCCTTAAGGGACCTTTTCCAACACACTATATAAATACTAACGAAACCTCTTGAAACGTAATTTAGCCTAAATATGAATAAAATTAACAATTTTCACACACAATTTCTAAATATTGATAATATCAAACACGTATTTACTATATGTGTGTGAGCGTATATATAAGTATATACGTAAATATATACACACAAATATATATATATATATATATATATATATATATATATATATATATATATATATATATATATATATATATATATATATATATATATATATATATATATATAAATATATATATATATATACATAAGTATACATATATATATGTGTGTGTATACGTATATATAGCCCCCCCCCCCCCACACATATATATATATACATACATAACATATACATACATAGATATATACATATATACATACATATGTACATACATACATGCGTATGTATATACACAATATATATAATGTATATCATAATCTGTTTCTTATAAAACCTACACAGGTCTATGTTATACAGCTTGCAAACATCTGATACAGATCTCTATTTCCTTAATATTTATGAGTGTCAATTGCTTGTCGTACAAGTTTCACCTACTGGCTGTTCACAGCTAGTAGGAAAAACTTGTACTGCAAGTAACTGACTCTCTTTGATATATAATATATTATGTCACTTGATATTCGGTATTGGTTAGTGCAGTGGATAAATATATATTTAAAGCAAATCTTGTGTGAGTCACTGCTCGAAACTTTCTTGTTCCTAGAAAAAAGGTTTACATGCTTGAAGTTTAAAGTTTGACAAAATGGTAAAAGTTTGCATTGTAAACTATTATATCGACACCGGTATTTAACTGCTGTAGAAACCACATAATACGACGACTGCAACCTGATCACGCCCGTCACCCTCATACGAATTATTGGTGCAGGTTGGTGGTTGCTTTTACCTGGAGCGTATGAATATAGTTTTTGAGGATGTGTGCGATATTTACTTTTCCTTGTGCAGTATATTTCCGGTAAGTGGGGTCGAATTTAGGTTGATGAATTGCGTTTGCTTCGATTTGTTGTAGATTTATTTAGGTTCAAGTTAAGGCAATTGACGGTTTCGGTTGCATATATTTTATCCACCCCTGAAGCTAAAAAAATCTTTTTAAATTTGACTTCGTCAATATTTCAACTCAGTATGTAAAATAAAAGGTAACTAGATACTGCCAGGTATTTTCTATAAATGTCTTTTGTTTGTTTGTTTGTTGTTTATGTTTCCATTGAGTGTCATTTTCTTGTTCAACGTTTCTGTCTGTCTTCTTTCACGTTCAGAATGTTGTATTTGTCTTCAGCCAGAATATGACGAAAACATTAACAGCTTTTTCAGCGTGAGTGATTCGCCTTTCTTTAAGTTTTTTTACCATTCAGTCATGTTTTTGCAGGGTAATTTTTTTTTCTGTTTGTTTGTTTCTTTAGTTTATTTATTTATTGCTTATTCATGTGGAAGGGGTAGTCTTCATCACCCTTTTCATGGCTTCCACGGCTCTTAATATAATATTTGAAGGTTCTCAATGAACACACCGGTTGGACTTACTAGTATTCCGTTGAAAACAACTTGGCATGAATGATATGGTTCTATCCATATATTGCCTTATACAAGTATATTTTAAAAAAACAAGGTAGAAACACTTCCACAGATAAAAAAAACATTTTCTATAAGAAAAAAAAAATTTATATAGAAAAAATTTTTCTATAGAAAAATTCTATAAAAAAAATATCTGAAAAATGTATTTCCAAGAAAAACTTCTATAATTAATTTCTAAAAGTCCACAAACATGAAAAATAATATATGGTAAATAAACAGAAAATTATATATATATATATATATAAAATTCTGTATATATATGCAAGCATGTATGTATATATATATACATATATATATATATATACATATATATAAATACATATATATATATATATATATATATATATATATATATATATATATATATATATATATATATATATAACATTGTTTAGAAGCAGGGAGAATTTTTATCAATGAGAATAGGATAGAATCTGTGTATATATACAATTTACGCTAAATGATTTTATTTGTGGGTGTGGTTATTATTGGAAGTTGTATAAAAAAATCTGTGTTTAATATCAATACTATATATTAAACAATATCAATACTATATATTAAAATACTATATATTAAATCTGTGTATTTCAGCTAAAATGCTTTATATTTCTTGGGGTGTGGCGGTATAGAGTTTTGGGGACATTTTGTCTTATAGTAAAATGTGAAGTTTAAAAACTGGTGTTGTTCATATTTTTAAGTTAGTCGCATCCAAATGTAGACACATGTGTGTGGGGGTATGTGTTAAGTATTTCCGTAGAAAAGGTAAAGGAAAGAAGTGTGCTGTATGTATTGTATAGAGCTATTTAATTACATAATAAACAACACAATATAATTATTTTATTACCGAAGGGCGGTGGATTGGCAGTATCGGTTGAGGGTCGGGCGCCATGCTTTGCAGCATAGAGTTACGGCCCTTTATGGTCTGAGTTCAAATCCCGCCGAGGTTAACTTTGCCTTTCATCCTTACGGGGTCGATAAAATAAAGTACCAGTAATACACTGGGATAATTGCTGGCCTTGTGCCTAAAGTAGAAACAATTATTTTATTACCCAAGATTTCAAGAAACTAGATGATTGTTTCAAGAAACAAGATAATTCTTGTAAGAAATATCCAGCTTGTTTGTCAGACAAAACAATTTTGTTTTATCTGACGAACGAGCTGGATATTTCTTGCAAGAATTATCTAGATTTTTGAAGCCTTTGGTAATGAAATAATTATATTGTATTGTTTATTATGTAATTATAAGTGTATATATATATATTCAAAATGTTTGCATACTCACACAGACGCAAAACTCCCGTATTCACATAGCCAAACCCTATGTACCAGAATATATAAAAAATTATACGCCATAACAATCAAATATACGTACGAGAAGGTATACGTACCTTCACAAAACATACGGGTAATATATACTTACCTATGCAAATAAGTAAAGGAATAAACAAAACATATACTTAGCTCCCACATCAAGACGTAAAATATCCACGTATAGATCGTACTATCCGTTAGGGTATAACGTGGGGCTGTAATACAGGAAAGTTTTGTGCAATTTATGTTTACAAGCCGAAATTGCATCAGATTTTTTGTTTAAGATGTGGTCTGTGGCGTAGAGTATTTCCAGGGCCTCAGCGGCGCAGAGGTCACATGGTCTTTTATTTCCGTTATACGATCTAGCCCTAGCTAGGATCTCCCAGTGTAACTTATATTGGGTGTGGTTGTCTTTTATAATCTAGATATAAGCTGAAAGTGACGTCATATTCCTTCTTAGAGGGTAACGAAAAGAATGGGTATGCATGTAAAGACGCTGCTTGAAACTATTGGCGGTTGTAACACCCACGTCCCTACGGGACGTGGGTGTTACAACCTTACATTTTTAGACAATGTTACTAGAGAGGCATTTCCCGGATAGGGGGCAATCAGCCAGATTCCTACAATTACAGTTAGTACTAACTACAGGGTTTCAGGTGTTCTTACGGCTAGGTAGTTTAGCTAAATTTGAAGCTGTGATGTTATGTGCAAGGTTAGGAGTCGTAGAGTAAGAAATTTTAATAGTATTTCTATTAAAAATGTTACTATATTTATGTGTAGGGGGAAAATGCTTCGTAATAAGGGAAAGAAAGATCTTAGCTAATGGTGTGGCCACCTCCATATTATATGGCGGGTTATACCAACAAATGCGATGGGATCTATTTCTTCTAGGTCTATTTTCGTACTCTGTATATGCTACCTTATCGACAAATCCACTTCGAGCAAGAGCTTCATTGTAATAAGTGGAATGGTCGTTGAAAATACGCTCGTTGGTGGAAAGACGGGAAAGCCTCAACGAAACGTTTCTTACCAGGTTCTTGGTTATGCTGGCAGGATGGTTGGAATGCTTACTTATGTAATTAAGCGTATCATTCG
>OZ024744.1:76205258-76222758 GCA_964016885.1 Eledone cirrhosa
TTCCTACGAGTCTCTGAAGACAGAGGTACTGCGTAGGAACTGTAGGTCAGCTGAGAGTAAATTTCGTTCCTTATTAGAGGATGAAAATCTGGGGGACAGAACTCCTACAGAGTTTTTACGGCGTATCCGTGAACTCAGTGATGCTGCACCCGAAGACAGTTCCTTCGTAAAAAAGTTATTTTTCTCCCGTTTGCCAACTAATGTGAAAACCATATTAGCGAATACGGTTGACACTAGTTCGATAGAACAAATTGCTGCCTCTGCGGACAGAATTATGGAATTTTCTACAGAACCTACCTCGACTGATTCGGTCATTGCCTCTTCTGCTTTGAAAACCCAGCCTACTTCACCTCGTGAGGACTCAATGTTGAGAGCCATTGACGCGCTAACTAGGCAAGTAGCTCAACTATGTAGGGCTCGAACGCCATCTAGACGGCGTTCACGAATTCGGTCTTTTTCCTTTCACCGTCGCGCCAATCTCCTCGCAAACAACTCGTCTTTGTGTTGGTATCACATGCGTTTTAGTGAAAAGGCGAAACATTGTAATCAGCCCTGCTCTTTCGAGACCTCGGAAAACTAAAATTGGAGCGTCTGGGCACGGCAGATCTCTCCCTCATTAATTCACCTTATCGTGCTTTTTTCATTCGAGACCGAGTTTCAAACAAATCATTCATGGTCGATACAGGATCAAGTTGCAGTCTTTTGAATCCGTCAAGTCTGAGATAGCTGAAGTTTCCTTCCTCGCCCATCCTGTTGCAAACGCGAGACTTTCTTTATCTGTGGATGCATCCGATCATGTCGTTGGAGCAGTCTTGCAACATGCGATCGACCACCAGGTTCAACCACTGACGTTTTTCTCACGCCAACTAAAACCAGCAGAGCAACGTTACTGTACTTTTGACAGAGAGCTTTTAGCAGTTTATCTTGCTGTGAGACACTTCCACACAATGAAGGTCGGAAGTTCACAGTATTCACAGACCATAAACCACTCACATTGGCTCTTCAAACCAAGTCCGACAGATACTCTCCAAGGGCATACAGACATTTGGAATTCATCTCCCAGTACACCAGTGACATTCGTCATATAGCTGGAGCTGCCAACATTTTCGCGGACGCATTATCTCGACTTTCTGTGTGTTCTCTTGCGTCTCCTGCACATATCGATTTAGTTGCCATTGCAACTGACCAACCTACTTTGGATTCGCTGGACATTTCCTCTGATCAGTTCTCCTGCTGCAAATTTGAATATTTACCTCTTCCATCTTCTGAAGGAAAAATTCTCTGCGATATTTCTACTGGCTCACCCAGACCACTTGTTCCAGATTGCCATCAACGTCTCGTTTTTGATGCACTTCATTCCTTGTCGCATCCTGGCATAGCTGCCACGGTGAAGTTTATTACGGCTCTATTTTTCTGGCCTAATATGCGTCGTTTAGTCACCGGTTGGGCACGTTCTTGTTTCAAGTGTCAGCGCTCTAAGATTTATCGGCATGTCCGCGCTCCTCTTGGGAAATTCAGCCCGCCAGACGCACGTTTCCGTCATATTCACGTAGATATTGTTGGTCCATGGCCCGTTAGTCGTGGGTTCACATACATATTGACTTGTATCGATCGTTTCTCTCGGTGGTCTGAAGCCATATCCTTAGTGGAAATAACAGCAGCAGAGTCCGTTGCCCGAGCTTTCATTTCCAATTGGATTGCTCGCTTTGGTGTTCCTACTAAAATAACTACGGATCGTGGACGCCAATTTGAAGCTTCCTTATTTCGTGAAATATCACGACTCTTGGGTGCTCATCACATTCATACGACCAGCTATCATCCAGCCTCCAATGGAATGGTCGAGAGGTTTCATAGACAGTTGAAAGCTGCACTTCCGCAATGTTGGACCGAATTTTTGCCAATCGTGCTTCTTGGTTGTCGTTCTGCCATTAAGACAGATTTAGGCGTTTCTTCTGCTGAACTTCTTTATGGTACCACATTGTTTCTTCCTGGACAAATGTTAGCACCAGTGGATTCATCACATCTTGACCCAGCATCATATGTTACCAGGATTCGTTCGTATTTCTCGGATATCCACCAATGAACCCTCGTGACCAGTCTATTTCTTCTGATGTCCCATCGGACATCTCTACGTGGACACACATTTTCATACGGAATGACTCCGTCAAGGGACCTCTTACGTCACCTTACAATGGACCTTTTCGTGTGCTTTCGCACACACCATAACACTTTACAGTGGCTGTCAATGGTCGAAAAGAGGTAATATCCGTTGACAGAGCAAAGAAGGCTTTCTCTGAAAGTCTCGCATCATTGCCTGACATACCTCGCACATACACTCCCACACAAACACCTTCACCTCCACCACAAACACGACATACCACGCAACCATATGTCACACGAAGTGGTAGGACAGTAATATGGCCACGGAAACTCTCAAAAACAATATTCGTCTAATCCCTAGTAGCATTAACTATTTGACTTTGAAAAAGTTTGAACTTATTTTGAGCACTATATTCCTTGCTCCCTTGTACTGTTTTGAATTGTATTGTTCCAGTTACATTTTTCTGCATGTTCATTTTCATACTTTGCTTCTGTTACAAACCATTGTAATTTATGTACCTTTTGTTTTGCTTGCTCCTTATTCTACGGCTCCTCGCTACAATGACCTTACGGTTATTATCAACTATCGTCTCAAGGGGAGCCTTGTAGCGACTAGCGCCACCTTGCCCGGGGAGAAAAAACTAATTGGAGTTACTTCCCGTTGAATTCTAGAAGATTCCTTGAACTTCCGGTCTAGGGATTATAAGGGAGAAAAGAGACATCTTAGCTTATTTGGCGACCGGCTCTCGGACAGTTCACTCACGAGCGAGTTTGTTAACCTTATTATATGTGTATCGAATTTAATTAGTGGTTGGCCTGCAGTGGCGTTTACCAAAGAAAATAACCTTGTGACCAATTCACTAAATATATATATATATATACAATGATATTAAATAAATGGAAACTATATTTATAAAACCATATTTATTCTATTATATATATTTCAAAGGTACCAACATTTTGGTACGTTCTCATCAGATAAAATACAAAGTTCGTTTTATAAATATTGACATAACCATGAAGAAGATTTTAACAGTTCAAGTTTTTCTGGATAGTAAAGGAAAGAAGGAAAAGCGAAGAAAAGTCAAATATTTCAAATTATTAAGATGAGTATGCAAATGAGGTTGAGGTATAGGGCTGAAAAAAACGACATTTTTAGACGCCTGGTAGATTTAAATAATTATTAGGATATATGTATGTATGTGTAGGTAGAAGAAAGAGAAAGAAAGAAGAGCTTGTATTTACGTTAATTTAAAAGGAATTAACAGTTTGTAGGAATGGTGGAATATGATTCCAGAATTTAAAAAAATATTTAGCTATATTATGAGTTATAATATTGTATATATAATCAATTAGATTATATGAAGAATTACGATTGTAAGTACATTTTATCTTATTACATTGCAACAGGTTGTAATTATATAAATATCTATATAGATTAATAATTGTGCAAGTATAAGTATTATTGGTGATTTTCTAGAAATAAACTACAATTATTAATTGTTTATATTTCTCATATGAGTTACGAAGGATTTTACATTTTACATAACAAAACTTTAAGAAAAAGACGTAGTTCAAGTTGTAAGAGGAGAACAATTTGTAGATTCAAATATTTTGTTCCAGCATTGAAAATGTTTTCAGAATATTATTAATTTAGCGAAGTTATATAGTTTATCATACAAGTTAACATGTTTATGTTTGCTCAATTGTAAAGGAAAACATAACTCCAATATTATTTGCTAAACATTAAATGTGATGAATGATTTACTCAGAAAGTATGTAGAGAAAATTATATATTATTTCGTGTGAGATTATTTTTTTCAAGGATGAGAATTTCAATTACATATTATTTACGTCGAAAGATGTGTGAAAAGTTTAAAGATTAAGAAGAGGAAAAAAGTATTATGCATTTCGAAGAACTATCGTAAAGAGGATATCTTTCAGAATGTCAATTAAAGATTAACAATCTACATCTAAAAAATAGATTAAGAAGAGTATCATTAGGAAAAGAATATCAAATGATAAAAATACTAAATTTAAGAAGGAAGATCATTTAAAAAGTTTTAAATTTTTAAAGAAATACTCAGTAAATAATAGGATTATTTTAAAGGTGTATAAGATATAGTCAAGTGTAATGAACATCATAGATTAAAAATACTTCGGAAAGTGGAATTTTGGCGATGTCTGCAACTAGAAAATAACTCTGTTCTTAAATTAATAGAGTTTTGACAGTTAATTATATAAAGAATTTCCTCGATACACAAATGACAGATTCTTCAGAAAGCCGTATTTCGGTATTCAGGTGCTTTCGAAATCATTCCCCAAGATATTGACTAGTCTATATTGTTGTCCTTTAAATTCCAAATTAAATGTGAAATGTGAAGATTTTTTATCGGACCTATTAAATGTATGTTTGTGGTTGTACCAGCGTTCTTTGAATTTTGTAGAAGTGGCACCTATTTAATTAAATATTTTGTCTCTAGTTTTAACTGTGCATTTATAAATTACGTTTCTTTCTCTTTCTTCTTCTTACACATACATATATCCTAATAATTATTTAAATCTACCTAGCGTCTAAAAATAACGTTTTTTTTCAGCCCTATACCTCAATTTCATTTGCATACTCATCTTAATAATTTGAAATATTTGACTTTTCTTCTCTTTCCCTTCTTTCCTTTACTATCCAGGAAAATCTTGAACTGGTAAGATCTTCTACCTGGTTATGTTAATATTCATAAAACAAACTTTGTATTTTATCTGATGATAGCGTACCAAAGTTTTGGTACCTTTGAAATATATATAATAGAATAAATATGGTTTTATAAATATAGTTTCCCTTTATTTAATATCATTGAATAGTATACTCCAGAAAACATATCGAGTGCTTTGAATCAGTTATAAAGATTTATATTTGTTGAATTACCAACAAATTAAATATCCCTTTTGCTTATATATATATATATATATATATATATATATATATATATATAATCATGAGTTTCCGGGTTCAATCTCATATACATATATACATACACTAACACACACACACATGCACACGCTCGCACATATACATATACTTGTACACACATACACACAGACATATATATATATATATATATATATATATATATATATATATATATATATATATATATATATATATATATATATATATATATGTCTGTGAGTATGTGTGTGTGTGTATAAGTAAATGTGTATGTGTGTGCATGTGTGTGTGTGTGAGTTTGTGTATGTATATACGTATATGAGATTGAACCCGGAAACTCATGATTGTGTAACGAATCCTTAATCACTCATCCACGTCTAATGCTTGTCACACACACACACACACACACACACACACACACACACACACACACACACACACACATATATATATATATATATATATATATATATATATATATATATATATATATATATATATATTGTTATGCTTTGAGAGGGTCATGTTGCCAATAAGAAACACAACATGACCCTCCCAAAGCATAACAATATCGGTTTCAACACACGTTTTCAGATAAAGAATCTTGCTAAACAAATATATATATATAGAACTCTCTTCCTACCCACCTTTCTCCTTGATGAAGGGCTTATGCCAGAAACGTTGACCCCCCCTTACTCTCAAGCGTGAAACTAATATTAACATTTGTATTTTGTATTTTATCTGATGAAAGCGCACCAAATTTGCCTTGGTTGCCCTTGAAATATATATAATAAAATAATTATGCTTTTATAAATATAGTTTCCATTTATTAATATATTGTATATATATATATATAAGTAGAAGGGATATTTTATTTGTTGGAAATTCAACAAATATAAAAGTTTATAACTGATTCAGAGCACTTGACAGTTTTCTGGAGTAAATATTCAATGATATTAAATAAATGGAAAGTATATTTATAAAATCATATTTATTCTATTATATATATTTTAAGGGTACCAAAAACTTTGGTACGCTTTCATCAGATAAAATACAAAGAGTGTTTTATAAATTTTGACATAGCCAAGGAAACCATACCTTATCAGTTGAATTTTCCTTGGGTAGTGTAAAATCTTCTACCTCTCTTTCACATCTTATATGAAACATAAAAAGCAAGAATATAGACTATTCAATATCTTGGAAAACGATTTCGTAAAAAGACCTGAGTACCGAAACATGGCTTTATCAAAATTCTGTAAATTGTGTATTGAAGAAATTATTTATATAATTAACTGTCAAAACTCTATTAATCTCAGAACAGAATTATTTAATTCTTGCAGACATCGCCAAAATTCTACATTCAGAACTATGTGTAACTTATAATATTCCTATAAATCTTCAAAATGATCCTATCTTTTTTAACAATTTATATTTTTAATATATTAATATCTCCAAATCACAATATCTCTAATATTTGTAGTACTTTCACCTTTCAGAAAAAAATTCTTATAATATATATATATATATATATATAGATAAATCTACGAAAATATACGGTAGTGTCCAATCCGTATGAAGAATTCAATGTAATCCAAATATCATGAAAAAAGATGAATTCAAAACTTTTTCGATGAAAAACACAGGAAAACAGAGTCAAGATAAATTAATAAAAATAATGAATAAAAACAAAGAAACAGTTCCTTATATTAAAACTTCATCATTTTACGATCGTTTCTAGGATATATATGTGTGTGTTGGTATGTATATCATATAGATCTATGTAAAGATGTTACAAACTATCAGAGGAAATATACATACCTACACATATATATGCTGAATTATTTCTGAAGACAGCATATATATATGTAGGTATGTATATTCCCTCTGATAGTTTGTAAAATTTTTACATACCAACACACACATATATATCCTAGAAACGATCGTAAAATGAGGAATTTTTTAATATAAGGAACTGTTTCTTTGTTTTTATTCATTATTTTTATTAATTTATATATATATATAGATAGGTATATATAGATATTTATTTATTTATTTATTTATATATATATATATATATATATATATATACATATATATATATATATATGTGTATAGATATTTATATATATATTTATGTATATCTATATAATTTTAATTTTATTTTTTTAATTTTTTTAATTTTTAATTTTTAATTTTTTTTTTTTTTTTATTTTTTAAATTTTTAATTCTTTATTTTCCAATGACAGCCTCTAAAGCTATTTTTTGAAACGTAGATTAATAACCATTAACTGATTTTAGGAAAATGTATCCTATTCAAGTCAATGTTTAAACAGTCATATTTCTTTCGACTAAATAATTAATTAATCTCACACTAACGATTAACAAATAAAATCGGAGTTATCTTTCCTTTTTCAATCATATAAACTTATTATACCTAACTCCCTTAATTTAATTTAAAACATTCTCAATGCTGAACAAGTTATCCAAATATATAAATTCATAATTTTAACTACCTATTTATTTCCATAAAATACAAAATCAACTTCCCTCGTAACTCATATTAAGAACAACCACCTAAAACTTTAACTACCCATTTATTTATTTATTTATCAACATAAAACACAAAATCAACCCCCCTCGTAACTCATATTATGAACAACTAATAATTGCAAATTATCTTTTTAATAAAAATACATAATCTATTATTAAAATATATATAGATATTTATAATATTAACCCACTATAATATTATAAGACTTACAAACATAATTCCCCATATAAATGTATACATAATATAAGTAAATATTCGAATTTATTTCCCCCAAATTAACGTATATAAGTGGTCTTCTTTTTCCTTTTTCCTTTTTCCTTTTCTTTCTTCTTTTTCCGTTTTCTTTTTTCTTTTTTCTTTCTTTCTCTCTTATTATATATTTAAACTTTTCATAGCGTTTAAAATAACGGTTTTTCAATCATATAACTCAACCTTATTTACATATCCATTTGCATATTCATCCATAAGTTTGAAATATCCGTTTTTAATCTCACTACCCAAGGAAAATTCAACTGATAAGGTATGGTTTCCTAGGCTATGTCAAAATTTATAAAACACTCTTTGTATTTTATCTAATGAAAGCGTACCAAAGTTTAAGGTACCCTTGAAATATATATAATAGAATAAATATGGTTTTATAAATATAGTTTCCATTTATTTAATATCATTGTGTTTATATATATATATATATATGTGTGTGTGTGCGCGCGCGCTCGCGCGTGTGTGTGTGTGTGTGTGTGTGTGTGTGTGTTTATTGTTCTCTACACAGATTTAGAGCCTAACTGAGCGTACACATATATTTATATATATTTGTAACCACGTGCTTTTCCTACAAACTCGTAAGTGCGTTTTTTTAACTACCGGTTATTATATACACTCGTTTTTCTCTTAATATCTTCAAACAACCAAATAACCAAAAACCTTTAATATCCTCAAACAACCAAATAACCAAATTTCCCATCCATAAAAGAGAATATATATATATATATATATATATATATATATATACGCTACTTTAATATCTTCAAATAACCAAAGCCTCACTCACATAAGGAAAAAGTGTATACAAATACACGTGCTTTTTCCTACAAATTTTAGTACAAACTCGCAAGTACGTTTTCTTGACTACAAATTATTATATACACTCGTTTTTCCTTGAATACCTTCAAACAACCAAATAACCAAAAACTATTAACATCCTCAAACAACTAAAACTTACATCCATAAGAGAGAATATCTATTTGCACACGGCACTGGACAGAATTGCTTTTATATCATTCACTCTTATCTCGGGAACAATTTTGAATAGCGCCAGTTCGTAATTTGAACTCGGGAATGTTATACTCACCGAGTGAAAAGAACCTTCTGACGAGAGTCTTTCTCCTCAATGGATGTCCGTAAGGACTATCCATTTATTTTTGAGACTTGAAACCGTACGGTAAAGGTAACTACAGCAGGTACAGTGAATTGTTTTAAATTTATTTTAAAACTTTTTCTTATTTGCTAAACCTTGATTATATATGTTCTGGCTCGTTAATTTATTAACTTGCCATAGAACCACATTGGCATATGGTTGGATAATACATGTGTTCCTATATGTATTTTGCATGTAGGGATATATACTTTATTATTATTTATCTCCACTGGTCGAGATAACATTTTGGTCGTTTTGACTGCTGCTATTTCTAGTGGCATTGTATTGACCTTTCCGCCTCTGCTTTCTATCTTTGCACACGGCACTGGACATAATTGCTTCTATATCATTCACTCTCATCTCAAGAACAATTTTGAATAGCGCCAGTTCGTAATTTGAACTCGGGAATTTTATATTCTCCGAGTGAAAAGAACCTTCTGACGAGAGTCTGTCTTTTCAATGGATGTCCGTAGAGACTATCCATTTATTTTTGAGACTTGAAACCGTACGGTAAAGGTAACTACAGCAGGTTCAGTGAATTTAAAAAAAATTATTTTAAAGCTTTTTCTTATTTGCTAAACCTTGAGTATATATATATATATATATATATATGCAAAAGTTTTATTTAAAATTGTTGGGTTACAACAAGTAAATATTTTATAACTGATATAAAGCACTCGACAAGTTTTTGGAGTAGATATACGATATTAAACAAATGGAAACTATATTTATAAAACCATATTTATTTCATTATACATATTTCGGGGATACCATATTAAAAATATGGCATGCCTTCGTCAGATAAAATACAATATATAAACAGTTTTATAAATAATTTTGACGTACCATAAATATGAGCTACCATTAGGTAGGAAGCTGGTTTGGTAGTGAAGTGTTTATAAATATTTAGTGTTAAGCACAATTATAAAGAAAGACGGAGAAAAAGAAGAAATGTATGTAAAGAAAAACAGAGAGAAATAGAGAGAGATAGGGGAGAGAGAAATAGGGAGGAGGTGAAAAAGAGAGGCAACCGAAGGCAACAGATGAATAATAATAATTCATCATACAAATTGAGAGGTTTAATTTTTCCTCCAATATTGTTGAGCGCTTTATATTATAACTGAAAAAATGGAATTCTTTAAGATATCTTCTTCTCTAAAAGACATACCTCTACCTAAGAACAAAGACTTTATTAAACAATTAATAGAAAAATCAGACTCTTTTATAAGAAGAATCAGGTGGCGTGCCTTCCACTTTGATAAATCTAATCTAAATGAAAATGTTTCAGACTTAGATAAAGTTTTCAAATCTAAAAATAATCCACCCCCCAACAAACTATTAATGGATTTTGAAAACGATATAATTTCTATCATCCAAGGAATCAAATTCAAGAGAAACTTCAAAGGCCAGGACTATCTAAGAAGCATTAAGGATAATATTGAAGGCTTGGAGAGAACAGAGAAGATCTTGGTGAAATCGGACAAAACCAACAACCTTTATGGAGTGCAAAAGAACATGTATAATGGCCTTATATTGAAAGAACTAAGGAAAAAGTACAAGGTAGCAAATAAGGACGAACTGGAAAAAATGAATGTTGAGGCATCTTGTATAATGCATGAGTTAGACATTGAGAACAAAACACAACCCTTCATGCCTAGGAAACCCAAGATCAATATGAAAGATCACAAAAGAAATTTTGAAAATGATTTGCCAGTCAGATTGATTGCACCATCAAAATCTGACCTGGGTAAACTTAGCAAAAACATTCTAGACAGGGTGATACAGCAAATTAAAAACTTACATAATTTACCTTACTTAAACTTATGGAAGGGGACTGGTGAGGTTATTGAGTGGTTTAAAGAAATTAAATATAACAATAATAATAAATTTATTCAACTAGATATTGCTAATTACTATTCATCTATTACCCCTAATCTACTGAATAAGGCACTAAATTACGCATTCAAACATACAGACCTAACTAGCAATGAAATGCACATTATATTATCGGCAAGGAAAACATTGATAGAATTTAATAACCAACTATGGACTAGGGCAGATAGAGATAATAATTTCGACATAACTATGGGATCATCTGACTCAGCTCAGCTAACGGACCTTGTGGGCCTATTTATAATTAATTCGATGCATAGAAAAATACCAGGTGTAACCGGAGGATTATATCGTGATGACATGCTTTTACTTATTGAAAATAACAACTCTGAACTAAATAGAAAAAGAAAACAAATTATACAATTTTTTAATTACCTTAATCTAAAAATAGAAATAGAGAATAACCATAGAATAGTCAATTTCCTAGATGTAACACTAAATCTCAACACATGTCTTCGCTATCCATTTCACAAACTAAATGAAAACTTGAATTATGTCAATTTTAACTCTAATCACCCCAGATCTGTTAAAAATACTATAGTGAACTCTGTTCAAGAACGAATCTCAAGAATTTCATCTAATAAAAATATTTTCGACGAAAAAGCGCAGTATTACAATGAAGCGTTAGCTAGAGCATGATATAGTGATAAAATTAAGTACATCGATAATAATAGGCAAACTAACCAAAATAATAACAATTTTAATTACGGTAACAACATTAACAACTATAATAGAAAACATTACAATAATTCCAAAAGCCGGAAAAGAAATAGAACTAGAAATATAATATGGTTTGCCCCCCCCCCCTTTCTAACTAAATATTAAAACCCACATTGCTAAACTATTTTTTAATGCTCTTGACAAACGCTTCCCTGGAACACATAAATATCACTCAATTTTTAATAGACATACTATAAAATTAACTTACTCGTCCACCAAAAATTTAGCACAAAATATTAACAGAATAAATAATAGGAATTTAAAACCTAACCAAAATACCAATAATAACCCAAACAATATTCAATTAAACAACTGTAACTGTAGAAATAAATCTAAATGTCCGTTAAATAACAATTGCTTAGTTAAAAATATAATATACAATTGTAATGTTAAAACTAACTTAAATTCTTTCAACTATGTTGGTTCCACCTCGACAGAATTTAAACTTCGCTACAATAATCATAAGAATTCTTTCACAGATCCAAACAAAAAAATCTTCAACTTCACTATCAAGCTTACTCTGGCAACTTAAACGTGATGACGTTGGGTATTCGATGTTTTGGAATATTGTCTCAAGAGGGATTCCTTTTAATTCCTCATCTGAGACATGTGATCTCTGTGTGGAGGAGATATTCTTTATATTAAAATCCAAAAATTCCCTTAATTTAAGGAGCAATTTATTCAGTTGCTGCAGACATAGATTGAACTCAACGTTTAAATATAAATATAAATTTAAAATGTAGTATAATTGATTAAGAAATTTAATTAATGTATGAAACCTGACGATAAATCTTTCGATTCCTTCAACTTTTTCTTTTAAACCTTCTTCATAAATATAAACTAATGATGTAATTAAACTACTCTAAAATGTAGATGCTCCCAATGTATTAAATACATTTTACGCAAGATAAACTTCTATACTAAATATAAGAGCATCCGTAGAACCACAGGGTCTCCTAAATCCTTTAAATGATTTTTGCTAAATAATTTTTGTTAAATAATTTTTGGTTTTTTGTTTGCTTTTTGATTCTGATTGCTTCTAAAGAACTTGGCAATATATTGTCTGATAAATTGGAAGGGTAGATTTCTGTGGTAAATATAAGAAGCATACTGTGTTTTTGTGGCCTGAGATACCCTAGGGAGTGATGAAAATATTTTAACGTTTTGATATTTCTGTGCTGATATATTGATATCTGGTTGTCTCTGTACAAAGGCCATATGTATTAATATGCATATGGAATGACTACAGAGTATATTTTATCTGTCCATGTACCTGTATGTGTGCATACATATATATCTATATGTATGTGTGGGTATAGTTCTGTATATGTTACAGATATGCATAATATTCTATACATGAACGATAATCGTGTATGTGAGGGCATGAATATTAATCGTTTATTTTTTTTTATGTATATATATATAGTGAAATCTTTTATAACACAAGAAACATTTTTTTTTTGTGAAACAAGAAATTACAGAGTTGATCACGTAAAGTCATGGGTATGTCTATAATATCAACTAGAGCTTGACATGACTTTCCCTTTCTCTTTTTCTTTCCTTTTCCAGAAAGTGCATATGCATGTGTATGTATATATACTTATATATCTACGTATTTTTATAAATAGGGTAATTTTTTGAAGATTTATCTCAGTTTTTGGTACATCGACCTCAGAGTTTTAAACTAAACATATGGTCATTATTGAGCAAAATTATTTTCACACATTATATATCTATGTCTCATTCATGAATATTGATATTTACATTATATTACCCAGTTCATGTGAATTGATAATTCAAATTGATAGGACATGACGTAAAGAGGTAACTCTATCATCCCTCTCTCTAGATATAGCTCTTTCTTCTCCTCTCTCTTTATATATGATGAAGTTTATGTATCTGTTGTTTTGACTTTGCCACTCAGGTTTCTCTCTTATTTCTCTCTTGATTTTCACCTCCCCCTATATAATTATTATTATTTTGTCTCCCTCTTTCTTTTTCCCCCCACCTCTATCTCACTCTCTCTGTTTTCTCTTCATCTCCATTTTTTATTTCTCTCCGTCTCCTCTCTAACTGTCCTTAACACTATAACTAAATAATTACCGTACTCCCTCCCTCTTAAACCTCTCAATTTGTATGATGAATTATTATTATTCATCTGTTGCCTTCGGTTGCCTCTCTTTTTTCACCTCCTCCCTATTTCTCTCTCCCCTATCTCTCTCTATTTCTCTCTGTTTTTCTTTACATACATTTCTTCTTTTTCTCCGTCTTTCTTCATAACTGTGCTTAACACTAAATATTTATAAACACTTCACTACCAAACCAGCTTCCTACCTAATGGTAGCTCATATTTATGGTACGTCAAAATTATTTATAAAACTGTTTATATATTGTATTTTATCTGACGAAGGCATGCCATATTTTTAATATGGTATCCCCGAAATATGTATAATGAAATAAATATGGTTTTATAAATATAGTTTTCATTTGTTTAATATCGTATATATATATATATATATATATATATATATATATATATATATACACGCTTCTTTAATTTTTTCAAATAACCAAAGGCTCACTTACATAAGAAAAAGTGTATACAAATACCCAAAGAGACACACAAAATATGACTGACCAGCAAGCCTACAACAGACGAAATTGACCGCTTAGTAAACACATGGTTTTCTCTCTCCCAAACAATAAACATTAACGCTTCGTGTCTGAATAAGATTGCTGAAAAAACAGCTCAAACATTCACCACGAGGTCTGCTAAGCAGATACACAACAAACTAAAACATCTAGATGTCTCTTTCAAACTAATTCAAAACCATTTTGAAAAACTTCGACATATTTACTCCAATGTTCAAACACAACAACAACCACATCAACAACAGCCACAACAACAACAGCCACAACAACAACAGCCTCAACAACAACAACAGCCTCAACAACAACAACAGCCAGAAAATCAGGAGCCACCACCACCGCCACCACTACTGAATTCAAGCATAATAGCTGAGTTACTGAACGACAGTATCCATCTACCACTTTCTCAGTCATCCTTATCGCCATCATCATCACCACCACCGTCATCATCTTCTGCCACACCAACTGCTAGTAATGGACCACTGCTTTCTCTCCCAACACTCTCACAGCCTCTACCACAGTTATAACCATCATCATCATCATCATCATCACCACTGCAGATATCGTATTCTAACATCTAAACTACCATCAATGAAAAACCACTGCTTTCTTCCCCCCACATCACCACCACAGTTATTCTGTAGTCAAAAGAACCTAAAAAAAAAATCAATGGAGCTGTATGCACCCCCCCCCCACTACACAAACTAGAAACCCCAAAATATGCGGCTACTCTCTACGTCAGAGGCTATGCACACGTAGCGACTGCATATTTACCCATTTACCTGGTACCAGACGCTCTAACACTGCCAGCCAATGCAAAAAGCACACTACCCCCACACATAAGTCGGAGTCCCAAAATCTGCCGACATTCCCAACGTGAGAGATTATGTCTGCTGACTGACTGTCCCTTCACTCATCTTCCTGGGACACAACGCACGAACGGAAAAGAGGCTCCATGCCAACACACAAACCACAATAAAACCACTCCCTGCTGCAGTAATGCTGTTCCAGTATTCACACAAAGACACGATTACAACAAAAGTAATTGCAACAACAAAAACAACAAATATAATGGTACTCCAGTCTTTTCACAAAGACACGATTACAACAACAACAAAAACAACAACAACAAAAGTAATGCTGCTCCAGTCTTTTCACAAAAACACAATTACAACAAATACAACAACAACAACAAAAGAGGGAACTGCAACATTATCCAATGGTGTAACCACAAATCCAATCAAAAACTGTTCCCTCAACAAGAACATTTTTCTTTTTTAGCCATGAACCTGGCAAAAAAGATACAGAAAAGCATTTTAGCCATTACCCAACACTATTCTTGCTGTCACTAACACACAATCTCAAAACAAGCCCCCTGCAACAGGCAAAACCAGCCACCACACTAGCCTCCACATTTTTACTCAATACACAAGGTATCAGCCCATCCTTCAATGCACAGAAATGGAAGATCCAATTCATTGAGGATTGGGTTGGTAACCATCCATTTCACATCCCCTTCTTCATTCTTACTGGGACCCACTTTGACAACTCCCACTTGGAGGCCGAAGTAAGAGTGAGGAATTCCACAACCATCCGCAGGTATCGTGTTGGCAGAAGGAAGGGTGGAACTGCCATTTTCCTGCATGATTCCTTTACGGCAGATGGCAACACAACATTCGCCAATGGATACTGTGAATCAGTCACTGTGCACAATAAAGCCAATGACCTGACATTAGTTGGGCTCTATAGGCCACAACAAACACCCATAATCTGCTTGAAAGCATGCCTCAACAGCATTAAATGCTCTATTCAACAGTGCCTTTCTAGCAACGTACTTTTGATGGGAGACTTTAATCTACCCTGTGTCGATTGGTTTACAAGCAGTTTGAAACCAGGCATTCCAACCTCAACCACTGACAAAGAAGCAGTTGAGTCACTTCTTGACTTTATGAATGAGTTTTTCTTGTCCTAACTTTTCCTTGCACCAACAAAGCATTAGAATAACATTCTGGATCTAGTGCTTAGTAACCACACTAACACTATACATAATATTACAGTGGAAAAAACCCTTCTCTCAGACCATGACATGGTTTTTTGTAACCTGAGATTCCACCAGCCGAAAGCTAATCCTAGAGACCCCTTTCCAGCCCACCCATTTGATAACATGGATCTCTACAATGACAACTGGGATGCAATTATAAACGAACTATCACATGTTGACTGGTCTTTTACACACGCACATATTTCCACCAACATCAAAACATCTTTGTAGACACTGTCACAAATATATGTACAAAACAGACCCCACCAAAACCTGTGAACAAAACTAAGTGCAGTATCCCCCAAAACAGAAAATCAATTATCAGAAAAATAAAAAGAACAAACAAAAAATTAACACCATAAAATACTGCCAACAGCAACACACACATTCGACGGTTATCGCCCTGCTTGGCTTGAATCAAAAAGATATAACCTCCAACAATGCATGAAGATCATCATCAATAACCAGAGAACAGACATTGAGAAAATCAAACTCAACCCAAAAGTGTTCTTTTCATTTGCTAAAAAACTGTGGCCCTCTAGTTGATGAAAATGGCACACTCCAAGATAATGCCAAAACCATGGGCGAGATACGGCAGAAACAATACTGTTCTATTTTCAGCAATCCTGATATGGCCGATCTGGACTGTATCAGTGATGTTAATCCCCAACACACTATATCAGACATGACGTTTGGCGTCCCTGATGTCTTAGCGGCAATAAACGAATTGAAACACAATTCAGCAGTAGGCTCCGACATGTTCCCTACTTGTGTCCTGAAGGTGTGTCGACTCCAACTTGCAACTCCTCTTGCTAATCTGTGGAGGAACTCAGTGGACACTGGCTATATTCATGAAAACTTTCTGTCCCAGTCCGTTGTCCCAGTCTTCAAAAAGGGAAATAAGTCCCTTGCAGTGAACTACCGTCCGATCTCACTCACCTCTCATATTATCAAGGTATTTGAGAGGGTGGTGAGATCACGAATAACCCACTTTCTTGAAAGCAACGGCCCGCTGAACTCCAACCAACATGGGTTCCATAATGGATGGGACTGCCTAACGCAGCTCCTGCATCACTTTGACGAGGTTTTGAGAGCCTTGGAAGAGGCCTCCAACACTGATGTCATCTACCTTGACTTCAGCAAGGCTTTTGACAGGGTTGATCATAAGATTCTACTGAAAAAACT
>OZ024744.1:76227758-76232146 GCA_964016885.1 Eledone cirrhosa
GTGTGTGTGTGTATGTTTGTATGCGTGCCTGTCTGTGTGCGTATGATTGCGTATTCGTGTGTGTGTGTGTATGTATGTATGTGTGTGTCTGACTCTCTCCCTCTGTCTGTCTGTGAATGTGTGTGTGGGGGTTTTTGTGGTGAAGTTGTTTATTTGTTGTTACTATTTATTTACTTTTGTTTTATATTAATATGATGATTGTGTGAGTATATATATATGGGTATGTGGGTAAGTGAGTATGTGGGTATGTGAGTATGTGGGTATGTGGGTAGATGGGTATGTGTGTGTGTGTATGTGTGTATATGTGTATATGGGTATGTGTGTATGTGTGTATATGGTAATGTAGGTGTGTTGGTATGTGGGTATGTGGTTATGTAAGTAATGTGATTATGTGTGTGTGTGTGTGTGTGTGTGTGTGTGTGTGCATGTGGGTATGTAGCTATGTATGTGGGTATGTATATATTTCTTGAGGGTCGTACTTGCAGAGTTCAGATCAATGGCAGTCTGTCATCGGGGGTGGGTGTAGGCAGTGGCGTTCCCCAGGGCCCTGTGTTGGGCCCAATTCTCTTCCTTCTATGCATCAACGACATGCCAGAAGTGATTGGTGGAAACGTGCTCCTTTGTGATTGGTGGAAACATGCAGATGATGTGAAAATGGTCGCCCGTAGGAGTGAGATCGACAATCTCAAGTCCAGCCTCCAGCGCGCCTGGAGTTGGGCTATTGACTGGGATTTATACCTCAATATCGATAAGTGTTGCCATATGGCAGTGGGTACACCTTATAACTCAGCTCTTACCTTCAACGGTGGCACTGCTCCTTTGAAGGAAGTTGGGGAGTCTAAAGATCTTCGTCTGCTGGTCGACTTGTCCTTCAAACCATCAAAACCTTGCATTCAAGCCACAAACAAGGCAAGGAGCTCTCTTTTTCTTATTCGACGCTCCTTTGAAAAACTCACTCCAGAAATGTTCAGGCCTCTCTATGTCGCCCTCGTGAGACCGCACCTAGAATATGGCATCAAACCCATATCTCATCCGGCATATCCATCACTTGGAGAGAGTTCAACGACTAGCGACTCGAATGGTACATGGTCTTCATGAGCTTCCCTACGAAAGCCAGCTGCAGAAGCTGAACCTCTTCTCCTTGGAGCGTCGACGGCTACGAGGCGATCTCATTTTGGCTTACAATCTCTTCAATGGCCATTACGATCTCCCTCAAGATCTCCTATTCACTGCGGCACTTGAAAGGGGTCTACGTGGACATGACAAAAAGCTGTTTCACCGCCGCTTTCGCTTAAATAGACGGAAAGCTGCTTTCTCGATCCGAATTTCTGGACCCCGGAATCGGCTTCCAGAAGAAGTAGTCAACGCGCCAACCACGCAACAATCCAAGGCGAAATTGGACTGGTGTTGGACCACTGCGTTTCCGACTGTGTAAATTTTGCCCTCTTCCCTCCTTACATGGCATCTGTAGCATCTATGTTTTATTTTCTGCCAAATATATTGAATTGAATATTGAATTGAATGTGTGTATTTGGCTATGTGGGTATGTGTGCATGTGAGTGTATGTGGATGTGGGTATATGTGTATATGTGAGTATATGGATATGTATGTATATGGATATGTGTGTATGTGGCTATGCGGGTATGTGGGGGTGTATGCATGTGGGGTATATGGGTATATGGGTATATGTGTATGTGTGCATGTAGTTCTGTGCATAATGTGTTCGTTGGTTCGGAGAAGATAACTCCGTTACTACATAAAGAAGTTGTTTGCGGAAATAAGATCATAAATAAAACTAAATAAAACTAAATAAAAATAAATAAAAATAAATAAAAATAAATAAAACTAAATAAAACTAAACAAAGCTAAATAAAACTAAATAAAACTAAATAAAACTAAACAAAACTAAATAAAACTAAATAAAACTAAATAAAACTAAATATAAAGCTAAACAAAACTAGGTTGTCATTCATTAGAATGTTATCCGTGTCGTTAGATAGAGGGAAAAGTGGTAATTAAAAAAACAAAACAAAAACAAACAAAACAACTCTTGTTTGTTTGAACTGTTATATCTATTAATAGAAATAGATAAAGATTTTTTGGTATGGGTTGGTTTGAACATATTAAGGTATTCATTAGGGAAACTGGGATGTTGGCTTGGTTAGGCGTAGGACCGGATTTAATGGGGGGGGGAGGTAATTGGCACGGGCCCCCTACAATGGGCTGGGGTGGGGGGCGCTACTTGCGACGGCCGTAGCAATTTAAGGTATTCATTAGAGAGAGTGGGATGGATGTTGGCTAGGTGCAAGACAGGACCGGATTTAATGGGGGGGGGGGGGTAAAGGAGGAGATAGGCATCGGCCCCTTCCAATGGGCGACACTACTTGCGACGGCCGTAGCAATTTATTTGTGCCCTCAGCTGGACTTTTTAGTTTTAGGATGGTTAGAATTTTTTAATTTAATACCTGTATGTATAACTTTTCAATTCCAATTACTTGTGCCAAGCTCACTTTGATATGTAAAATTGAGTGGGGCTGGGGTTTGCTGTGTATTCTTCTATTTTTTTTTTTTTTTTTTGTGTATGCGGGGCTCGCTCCCTAACCTGAAGTGCCCACGTGCTCCCCAAGGTCTAAATCCAACCCTGGCTAGATAGGTGTCAGTATATTTAGGAGATAGTGGTGGTGGACAAAGAGAATTAATAAACGATTAAGTGGTCTGTATCTGTGTCTAAGCTAAGCATTCTTACGTGTTGTTCGTTGGGGCTGTGTTTGAGATTGTAAGAAATAGGAAAAGAGAAAATTATCTCATTATCTCTTATAAGGGGCGGTTGATTGGCAATATCGGTAGAGGGCCGGACGTCATGCTTTCCAACATAGTTACGTCCCTTTACGATCTGAGTTCAAATCCCGCCGAGGTTGAATTTGCCTTTCATCCTTACGGGGTCGATAAAATAAAGTACCAGTAATGCACTGGGTAATTGCTGGCCTTGTGCCTAAAGTAGAAACAATTATCTCTTATAAGTTGTCTTGTCTATCGGTGTAGATTTTTATTTATTTTTTTTTGTTGTTATTTTATTTTCATGAAGATAGATTTCATTCAGTTATCCACTGGGATACTATTAATTCTAAGATGGAAAAATATCTGTGTTACACTTAACAGCCATCTCCGATAATCTAGGAGAAATCCGAAAATAGAACATGTCATGGGAAGTTTAGTTACGCATCGACAGCTAAATGAAATTGCTTTGAAGAATATAGTAACCCTCTCGCCCCTGCTCTCTCTCTCTCTCTCTCTCTCTCTCTCATTCTTTATATATGTATATATATATATATATATATATATATATATATATATATATATATATATAGATATACATATTTATATATATATAGATATACATATTTATATATATATATATATATATATATATACATATTTATATATATATATATATATATATATATATATATATATATATATATATATATATATATATATATACATATATATATATACATATTTATATATATATATACATATATATATATATATATATACATACATATATATATATATATATATGTATGCATATATACATACATATATATGTGTGTGTGTGTAGGTATACTTATATATGTATATATATATGTATGTATGTATATATATATATATATATATATATATATATACATACATACATATATATATACATATATAAGTATACCTACACACACACACATATATATGTATGTATATATATATATGTGTATATATACATATATCTATATATATATTTAAATAGATATATATAGATCGCTTTTTCTATCTTTCTTTCTAGATAAAAAGAGGGAGATAGAAAGATGGATACAGAGGGAGAGCGATATATACCGTATATATATATGCGTGTTTGTGAGTGTGTCGCGCTCTCTCTCTCTCCCTCTCTCTCTCTCTCTATCTATCTATCAATCTCTTTTCCTCTATCTCACCGCCTTACTCGCAGTCTCTCTCTCTCCCTCTCTCTCTCTCTCTCTCTCTCTCTCTCTCTCTCTCTCTCTCTCTCTCTCTCTATCTATCTATCTATCTATCAATCTCTTTTCCTCTATCTCACCGCCTTACTCGCAGTCTCTCTCTCTCTCTCTCTCTCTCTCTCTCTCTCTCTCTCTCTCTCTCTCTCTCACACACACACACACACACATACACATTCAAATTCAAGAGCCAGCGATGCAGTCAATACCTGTGTGATCGCTAAACTTACTAGAAATTCTGTCAAATTTTGATTCCATGAGAGATTCTGAACAGTAGCGTCATTTAGTTCGATATCCTGACAGGACGGCATGTTTTGTTATTTTTAATGTATATTGTGTCTCCTTTTGTGGGATGCGGGGAGG
>OZ024744.1:76232346-76274846 GCA_964016885.1 Eledone cirrhosa
AAATGAAAGGCAAAGCTAAACTCGGCGGAATTTGAATTCAGAACATAAAGGGCCGTAACGCTAAGCAGCGAATCACGGTGTCTGGAGCTCCACCGAAACCGTCAATCCACTGCCTTCTACCTACCATTAATAATGAAGTCCTTGATACAATACGTTTGAAATGTGAAAGAGAGGTCAGCTAGTTTGAAGTTATGAACTGTTGGAAAAGAATTAAAACATGTTAGGACGAGTTATCTCGTGTACGGCACTGAAGAGGTTAAAGAACTGCTATACATTGGTGACTGACTGGGTGCTAAACAATAACAAACAAAGCCACACATATCAACAACAGAACCTTAACATTGATTACTCAACCTCAGAGTTGCCAACTTCTAACAACCCAAACGGGGAGTACCATGAAAATATGGGCCCCAAAACGGGAGAAATGAGGCAAAATGGGCAGATTTTACATAATGAAAGCTATACCCATCTTCACAAAATAAGACATCTCTCAACCACTCCAAAGTGAGTGGGAGATCTCCCCTTCGGATGGGAGAGTTGACAGGTCTGCAACCTGGTAGATATAGTAGCAAAAATCACCCTCGTTCTTTACTGTACTCACTTTAAAACGGAGAAAGGTATCGACCAACGCACTCTCTAGACAATTATATTTATAATACAATTGTCTATAGAATTAATATATCATGTAAATACAATTTAATGGAAAAAGAAAAAAAAATTGAGAAGAAAGAATGGAATATAAAATAAGAAAATATTTTTTAAAAAGGACAAGAAAGGGAAGGAAAAGGCAAGGGCTCTAGTGCCACAGAAGAGTGGGGAAGGGGTAGGTGATGGGCTCTGGGACTAGGGCTCAGCGGTAATGGAGCTGTGCCCTGCAGACAAGACCTCAAAAGCATTCCTATGGACAAAAGCCAGTGACACCCGCTGCAACAGCCACCCCACCTCACAGGGCTCCTTCCTCAGTCGGCCACCGTCGTTCCGATCTTGCGGAGGGGCTCGGCTGTACGGCTCGGCTGTTACGGGATCCATGTACGTCTGAAGTGTCGACGGCGACCAGTGCGAAAAGGAAGCGGCCCGATATTTTATTAGAAATAGCTATCCTTAATCGAAGAGATGCAGTGGGATGTCAGTCATCACTAGAAATGAAAAACGCGAACAAAGATGAATGAAGCTGAACTGTGACAGATACAAAAATAAAAATAAAATTTGTCTTGTTTTGTCAAACGTACCCCATATTCTGCATATCTAAAAATTCTTATAATCGAACATACTGAGGAACAATAAAAACGAATGTTGCTCAGTTATATTGGATTTTAAAGATTCTATTGAAATTTGAAAACTCTGATCACTGAGTTGTTAACCATGTTCTCCATAGACCCCCCCCCCCCCCACTAAAAATGTTTACTGTAAGATTCAGTCTGTTTATGGCTTGCCATAAGGTGGCAAATTAACAGAGTCATTTTAACGTTGGATAGAATACTTTGCAGTATTCGTTTTGACTCTCTGCTCTCTGAGTTCAAATCCCTCCGAGGTCAACTTTATCTTTCATCCATTTCAGGCCGATAAAAGAAGTACCAGTCTAGTCCTGGGGGTCGATTCTTCCTCTCTATCTCTTTCTCATTTCCAATCTCTCACTTTCCATCCTTCTCTAGATGATATCTGCTATATACAGACCAGGTGAAGATTGGGCTCCGTCAGGTTTTAAAATGACCTACAAATACCGTATATCAATACGGCGCCCTTACGACTCTCTCGGGAGTTATGGAACCATGCAGAGCTTGTCATACAATGTGGGGTGTCAAGATTGATTAATTTAATTATGTGAAAATATTACAACTTTTGTAGACACTAGACACTCTAGAATTTGTCTCTCGGCCAACCAAAATAGCAGCTTTTCTGATTCAGTGAACTTTCATTTTCAGCATCTGAAATATGATAAAACCATCTGTAAATGTTCCTTGTTTTTATCATCTTCAACCTCTCTTCTTCCACGGTGACCGCTAATATGGCTTCTGTGGAAGAAGATCTAACGGAGATTTGTGGTTATATGCTACTTATTAATGGTCCCTTGCTTTTTTTTTGCTTTTTGAGTTTCAGAAAACAATCTGTGACGTTGAACTTGACACCAACAATCTGATGGCTGCAACTCAATTTCGAGCAATATTATCGCTTTTGGCAGTATCGATAGAGGGTCGGACGCCATGCTTTCCAGCATAGTTACGTCCCTTTACGATCTGAGTTCAAATCCCGCCGAGGTTGACTTTGCCTTTCATCCTTACGGGGTCGATAAAATAAAGTACCAGTAATGAACTGGGTAATTGCTGGCCTTGTGCCTAAAGTAGACACAAATATTATCGCTTGACACTCTTCTTATGTATTAGCAGCACAGACATGGCTTTTTAGTCCCGCTAAGGACATCCACACTTTGATGGCAGCCTCTCGCATTAGGTGAACTGGTACTGCTTTAGTGCTCTTTAATATGACGTTTCAGTTCACTAACTGTGGCACATACTTTTCCCCACTCCCTACAATCAGAAATGCCTTACAATACATAATTGAAAAGGTCCTTGTGCATGTGGCTTCTTAGATAACTTCTAAGTCTTGCCTTACTTAGATAAAATCAGTCCCATTCTTTACACGTTAAATCGATCTGCATGTCAAGATATTCAGGCAAACTGACCACAAGGAAATTACGAGCACACCGCTTGAGTTGTTCATGCTCAACACGGTTTCTTTCAAATTCTCCCCTCCCATCATGCACTGCCTTCCTCCAGGAAGTGTATTTAGAGCGAGGTTCTCCCAGTCATTCTCCCATATTTTCATCTTCTCCAATATACCTTTAATGCAATCCCTGTACCACAAATTTCGGTTTGTACACTGATCGTTTACTTTTAAATAGTTCACTGCCTAGGCATGCGATCATCATCTATTCTTACCACATGACTACTCCATCTTAATCGTTGCTGAAATATGTGAGACTCTATATTGGAAGACTGGCTGTATTTGAGGACTTCAGTCCCCTTCACGTACATTTTCCAATGGATGTTCTGTATATGTCGAAGACACTGTTGGTGTAAGTACTTCAACCCTTTGAGATGCCTACGGTAAGTGTCCCAAGTCTCTGATTCATACAACAAAGACGAGAGATCACAGGCATTATACACTTTTAACTTTATTGCAATGGAACTAATGTTCTGAAACATAAGAGTCCATCCAATTTTTCATATGCATCACTAGGCTTCTTGATTCGGAGAGAGATTTCATCATCCAGCTTATTGATTATACTGCCCAGATACACAAACTTATCCATAACTTTCAATCTCTGGCCAAACTCAAATATGCTTGGCGTAGTGTAAGCATTCCTTGGTGCAGGTTGATACACCCCAACGGTCTTTTGTCAAACTGATTGATAGGGTCAGTGCGCTACATGCTCTCGAGAAAGAGGCCATGAAATGTTGCTTGTCATTCCCGGTGTGAGTAACAGGATCCCAATCGTCAGCATACAGGAATTCACATGTTAATGATGTATAACTTCCTTCCGGCATCGATAAAATAAAGTACCAGTCAAGTACTGGGCAGATTCAATCGACTTATTGATCTTCTTAAAATGTTAGTCTTGTGCCTCACTTCTAAATCATTAGCCTTAAATCATAAATCAGGTTAGCCTTAATCCAGCAAACTATTGCGATTATCCTGTCTTTTATTCAGATATATTTAATCTACTGTAGGAACGACCACAATTATCTAATACATTATCTTCTTTTAAAAATAGTAGGAGGGTGTTATTTGAGGAAAATTTGGCTGTTATTTTTAGTAATTTGTGTAAATGCATAAAGACACGCTCAGTGGCTTGTATTGTAAATCGTTTGTCTAGTGTTGTATATTTCCTAACAGTTAAGAGAGTACAGCCGTAATCCTATATAAGATATGTTTGAAAATATTTTCTTGCTGTTAGGTAAATGCATTTTAAAGCCAATATTTAGATTATGTTTCGGCTAAGTTATGCAAAAGATAGTTAGTATATTAATTACGTTGGAGAGACTGGAATGGAATTTTAAATGAAATATCATTTTTTTCTTTTTAAATTCTCAATATAAATTAATCATACCCACTGCGTTTCACTAAGAATGAACACGCGTATTTGAACACGTGTGTGTATGTGTGTGTGAATATATATATTTATATAGAATGTCCCCAAGAAATACATACACATATTTATTAGAATGCTGTATAATATAAGTGGGTATATACTTTTTTGGACACCCTGTATATATATATATGTAAAAAGTAAACAGAAATAACAACACAATCGGTACAGTATATGGAAGGGATATATACACATACACACACACACAAACACACACTCACATATATATGTATACGCACACACACATATATGTATACACACACACACACATACACATATATACATTTTTCGATCGAATTTCGTCAAATCGGACCGAGGAAATAATGTTTCCGCTGGACTTTCCAATTGAGAAAACTATCTATCGGTCGTAACTATAGGTATAACGAGCAATATATATATATATATATATTGTCTGTGCGAGAGAGAAAGAGAGAGCAAAATTGCTTGAAATATATAGCAATATGGCAGTTCAATAACAAGAAAGACCAAACAAGAATCTCGATTGCTATGGCCATTACTTGAGAAAATAAATAGGTCTGTTTGTTTCTGGCGGCAGGTGCGCCAAATCTACATAGATACCGACCCGACGCTGGTTCGGAATACTCTTTACACTCGTGGGATAGCTGTTGATAAACGTATGTAATATACATCCGGACATAAAGGTTTTGTGCAATCGATCTTATAGCACCCAGCTGTACTCATCCGGTTTGATGTATACAGTTTAGTTCAGTTTACTGTCAGGTCCGTCTTAACATGAACATTTTAGTTTTAGCTTCAGATGTAATCCTGTTTACCGTATATATCATGTATATATATATATATATATATATATATATATATATATATATATATAGTATTTTATATTATATTTTGATCTTATATTATTATTTATACCCCAGTCCTACAAACTGTAGAGTGCTACTTATCCGATATTTGCATTGCTTTATTGTGCTACAATAAAACTCACCTCTTACATATATATATATATATATATATATATATATATATATATACACACACACACACACACACATATTTATAGAGAGAGAGATTGATAGATAGATAAAAAAAATAGATAGATAGATAGATGTGTGTGTGAGTTTGTATGTATGAATATATGTGAGTGTGTGCGTATGTTAGTGAATGTGCGTGGTGTGAGTGGGAGTGTGTATGTGTTTTGCATATAAGTGAATATCTTCTTACAAATAAATGAGGAGAAATATAATTGTTTCTAGGTTTTTTTTAACTTTTTCGTATATTCTAAGTGTATTGTGTAAAATTTCTTGATAGTTTTTACGAGTATATCTAATAGTTGTGGTTTTATCTACGCTTTTATTTTCACAGTAATTTCACTCGCAATACAGGAAGATAAGCAAATACCGAGACTTGTCTGTCCGTTTCCTCTTTGCACCAGTCACCGCCGAGAGCTCATGCGTCCTCGAAACTTATACAGCTAACCACCTCGGGGAAATCGAATCGAAATGACAGCAACCTCTCTGAAGAAGGAACCTCGCGAGGAGTGTTGGCTGTTGCAACGGGTGTCGTTGGTCATTGTCCGCGGCAATGCCTTTGTCATTTTGTCCGCTGGGTGCAGCTGAAACACCGCTCTGACCTAGATGTAGTGTTAACCTCTCCCCTTCCCCCTTGCTTTCTTCTGTTGCCTAATAGTCCTTGCTCTTTCCATCTTTTTCCTCTCATTTATGACATTTATAGTTCTTTCTAATACTGCTTTCTTTTTCTGTATGTTTGATTAAAAATTCTAAATCTACCTATGTATCTAAATTACTACAATAAAGAACTTATATGCTGCTAGAATCAGAAAAGAATATCAATGTAATATAAAGTATTTTTGATTTTTGGTGAGCTAGTATGTAAAATCAATACATCGATACATCAAGTTCATAGATTTTATTACTTTTAAGTACTAATAGTTATAACTAACAAACGCACTAATTTGTTTAATTTTGTTTGTTTTTTATTAATCGTTGTATACACTCACATACACATAGTGCAACACACTTGAGCAACAGGTAAAAGAAAGATGGAAGAATCAAAACATTAGATGCAGCAACAAACATTCGTTTAAGAAGATAAGAACATCGCAGAACTTACGACGAAAATACTGAGAAATTAAATGTTTAAAAGTTAAGTAAAGCAATGTTTGCTATATTAGGGAATGCAATCGATAATTTTCCAAGTTATAGTGGGTCAGTCATAACATTAATCTCTAAGCTTCCAGATGAATGGGGGAAATGGAGTGGTGTTTATTTTTAAGCTGGACATAAAGGAGTCAGTTTGTTGGTTATACCACCCCTTTGCGTAGATCATTGGCGGTAAGTTCTGTATAGTTTATATGTCTAGCATCCTGTGGATGAATATATCGCAGCTCTATATACAGACCTGTCAACTCTCCCCGTCGAACGGGGAGAGTCGACACGTCTGCGAAACTGCGTGGTTCTTGGTCTCATCACATACACATCACTTTGGGCAAGTTAGTGTCTGCAGCTGACCAATGTTATGACAGTTAAATCTAATAGACGGAGACCCCTTGTATATACATAATATAAGTAAGCTTAAACCGATATAGTGAAACTCTATATACAGACCTGTCAACTATCTCCGTCAGATGGGGAGATATTCCTCCTACTTTGGGGATGTCTATTTTGTGAAAAGGGGTTTAGCTTTCATTGTGTAAAATCTCACAAATTTGCCTCATTTCTCCTCGTTTTGTGGCACTTTTTTTCATGGTACTCGTCGTTTGGGTTTTTAGAGGTTGGCATGTCTATATATACCATGACTTTGGAAAGACAAAATCCTTGCAACAGAAAGGAAAATGGCTTCATTTCCGTATTTTTATGTGGCTTGAGAGTGAGACGATGTGTCTTTTCAGTTGTGACGGGGAAGCAGCTGCAATGATATTATCTAGAAAGAAATGGCTAACTTTAATATCGAAGAGATGCAATAAGGTGACAGTCAAACTAAGAAATGATAATCAGGTGTACAGCTGAAAAAGGGTGGAATATGATAGACAACAAACAAACAAACATACACACACCCACCCACCCACATATATATATATATGTCTAGCTGTCGACATGGCCGGAGCTCAGCCGTCGGAGTCCTGACTCTTTCCCCATATATATATATATATATATATAGTAATAATAATAAATTTGAAGACTAAATTCCAAAGAGGGCTCAATAAGGATAAATATATATCAAATATATAACAACCGTAGAGCAAATATTTATTAAAATAACAGATTAAAGTTTAAGCAGATCCCGTTAAGGAGTTTCAGAAGATCCCGTTAAGGGTGAAAGCAGCGATTCTTTGCTTAAACTTTAATCTGTTATTTTAATAAATATATATATATATACAAAATTAAAATTAAGGGTTGTTATGTCTGAGAGACATGCGCCATATCCACCGTAGAATAAGCTCAAAGATTAGATCCGGCCATTACATATCAACTAGAAATAGATTGACATATATATATAAAAGGAAACAATTTTAATATATATATATATATATATATATATATATATATATATATATTAAAATAACAGATTAAAGTTTAAGCAAGGAATCGCTGCTATCACCCTTAACGGGATATCCTCATCGAGCCCTCTTCGGATTTTAGTCTTCACATTTATTATTATTTTTATTATTATTCTTCTTCAGTCATTGATGTTATTTAACTGGAAAGTTTGTTGAAATGAATATCAAGCCACTACTTGCAGCCTCAGATATTCATGACGTATCGGAGGGTTCTTGCTGTTCCCAGCAAGTATGCTTTTTGAAGTGTTCCAAAAAGCGGGGCTGGACTAATCTTCTTTAACCATCCTTGGAAACTTTTTGAGATAGTACCTAGTGCGCCTATGACAATCGGGACGACTTGATTTCATGGCAGTTCCAAATTCTTTTTAACTCCCACTTTAAATCCTGGTATCGGTTAATTTTCTCCCTCTCATTCTCAAACACTCTCATTTCAAATGGGCAGGCTACATCTACAATCAGGCACGATCTTTTTTCCTTGTCCAAAACCACCAGGTCAGGTCTATTGTGTTCCAGTTTCTTGTCCGTCTGTATCCTAAAATCCCACAGCACCTTCACCTGATTGTTTTCTATCATCGACTCTGGCTCATGCACACACCACTTCTCAGAATGTGGTAAATTGTTTACTTTGTATAGATGTCAGTGGATCACCCTGTCTATCACATCATGTCTCCAGCCTTTATAGTGAGGCTGAGCTAGGTGTTTACACTCTGATACAATGTGAGCCACAATCTCCTCTCTCTCACTCCACAGATCCTATACAGTGAGCTAGCCTCCTCCATGTAAATATGGTGTTTCACCCACTTCGTTCTGAGGGCCTGCTCTTGCACAGTCATTAGCATTCCTTCTTTAGCTTTTTTAAGGTCTCCTCTTTTTAACCAGTTCCATGTCTGCGGATCTCTAAATTCCGTTTTCTTAAAGAAGGTGCTATGAAGGGATTTTTCATGAAGTTTGCTCTTCCTCTTTGTTGTTATTTCCTCCGTGGACATCCCCTGGTCTATTGTCTTCTCTTTCGGTACAATTTTGAGCATTGGCTCCCTACTGTTAGCCACATATTTGTGCAGGCTGTTTGTCTCTATCTGAACACAGCCCTCTATGTTGATAATACCTCTTCCACATTCAGATATCTTTAAGTAGAGTCTATCGACATCACTCCTCTTGTGGAACATGTTGTAGATAGTCAATAGCTTCCTAGTCTTCCTATCCATTTCTTTTTATTCAGCAACATTCCATTTCAGAATTCTCGCACCGTACCTAATAATAGACACAGCTCGGGAATTTACTGCACTTATGACATTCCTACTATTTAGATGTGATTTTAGTATGTTCCTTACTCTCCTTATGTACTCAGATCTTATCAATTCCTTCATATTTTTGTTCTTGATGTCATCTGCCTCCAGAACACCTAAATATGTGTATCCCTTTTCAGTGTCAATTTCCTTTATCATCTCATCTGTTGGTGCCTGGATTCCGTTGCTTCTGCTCAATTTACCCCTTTTCATCACTAGGACTCCACACTTATTAATACCAAATTCCATACATATATCATTGCTGAAAATACGGACAGTGTCAACAAGTACATCCAACTATTTCTCACTCTTCCCAAAGAGTTTAAGATCGTCCATGAAGATGAGGTGGTTGATGGTAAGCTCTCCTCTTCCCAACTTGTATCCTGCTCTCACTTTTCGCAATATGACGGACAGGGGTATCAGGGTAAGGACAAACAACAAAAGGGACAAACTATCTCCCTGGAAGATACCTCTGTTGATCTTCATGCCTCCCAAGGATTTTCCACCTGATGTTAACTCTGTTTCCCAGAACTTCATTCTTTTGCTTAATAGCTGTCTGATGTTATCTGCCCCCTTGAATATCTCTAGGCTTTTGGTTATCCAAGAATGAGGAGCCATGTCGAATGTCTTTTTGTAATATATCCATCCCATGGCAAGACCAGTGTGCCTTCTCTTGCAATTCCTCATTACCATCTTATCAATAAGTAACTGGTCATTTGTACCACGAGATTTCTTTCGGCATCCTTTCTGTTCGTCCGGTAACAAGTTGTTTATGTGGAGGTGAGAGTAGATTTCATCAGACACTATTTTTATTATTATTATTATTATTATTATTATTACAGTTGCATTTATCTTGCTTTATGTTCATACGAGTTATCACCAAGTCACAACCAGTGACCTCAAGAGACAACAAGGTCCGCCATGTTCAAGAAAGAACATACATACACACACATGCATCTTTAGTGTTTAGACTTGTGATGTACTTATATTGACAGAATCTTCCTTAGTATATGGGCAGTTCCCATTAGTACTATCTTTTGTATTTCTCCTATACGCGGGTTTCCTGGGATTTGCGATAAGTAGTCATTAGACCCCTTAGGTATCATTCCCAGAGCGCCTACAACCACTGGTATTGTTTTAGTTCTCAATTTCCACATTTTTCCAGTTCCTATCACCGGTCCTTATACTTGCTCAATTTTTCAAATGTTTTTATAGATACATTCTTGTCTATTGGAACGGACATATCAATTAGCAGGCATACCCTCTTTTTAAAGTCCTTCAATATTATATCAGGTCTATTTGCATCTATTTTTCGGTCTGTTTGGATGCTAAAGTTCTACAAGATTGAGATGTGATCTTTTTCAAGTATGGGAGGTGGTTGATGCTCCCACCAATTCTTTTGATGGGGCAGGTCAAAATGCTTACACATTATCCAATGTATGTATTGTGCAGCTCTGTCATGCCTGTTTAGGTATTCGGTTGGAGCTATAGGACTGCACATTGAAATTATATGGTCAATGGTCTCTGGTTATTTTTTGCATACACGGCATAATGGGCTGCATCCATTTTTTATTATGTTGGCTTGGTAATTATTTGTTGGAAGACACTGATCTTGTGCTGATATAATCAGTCCTTGAGTCTCCGATTTCAGTCCAGAGGATGCTAAACACTGATGGGTTAAAGTTTTGTCAACATCAGGATTGTTAGCTCTTTCTGGGTATTTTCCATACAGAGGCTTTTCTTGCTATTTCTTAGCCAGTTTCTGTAGCAGTTCTTTCTTTGCAGTTACTTTTACCTGCTTTGCTTTTTCTGTGTTTTTCATTTCAGCAGTAAATGGAACTTCTGAAATGTGTAGTCCATTACTGTATCTTTGTGCATCTTTTGTAATGGAATATGATCTTTTGATGTTTTCGTGTTTCAAAACGAGTTTGATCATCCAATCATGTGATTTCCTTAGATATGTACATAATCCAATTGTTGCAGTTTTCAAAGCAATATCTAACTGGATTAACCCACGTCCTCCTTCTGTCCTAGGGAGATATATTTTATCTGTATCTGCCTTAGGGTGATTCATTCTGTGCATGGTTAAGAATTTTCTAATTTTTGTATCGAGCCTACGGATCTCTGTTCTTGACCAGTTGATGACATTGTAACTGTAGGTTACTACTGGTATGGCAAGCGTATTTATGGCATCGATCCTATTCCTTCCATTCAATTCCGTTCTTAAGATTGCTCTTACTCTGCGGTAAAATTCCTTCCTTATCCTTTCCCTCATTGTCAAGTGCTTGATTCCGTCTCCTTCACAAACACCTAGATATTTGTAAGTTTTTTCTTGATCCAGTTCTCCTATGACATTCCCCCCCGATCAAGATTAATGTCCTGAACTTTTCAGCAGCTTTCCTCTGGTGAACGTTGCTTTTGCACATTTTTCTAGTCCAAACTCCATTTAAATGTTATCGCTGAACTGCTTCACAGTGGATAATAGCCCTTGCAATTGTTCATCATTTTTTGCAAATAGTTTCAGGTCATCCATGTAGAACAAGTGATTAATGGTTTTATCATAGACTCTATATCCATGTTTTGTTTCATTGAGCATTTTACTTAATGGTATAAGCGCGATGCAGAATAAAAGCTGTGATAAAGAGTCACCCTGAAAAATTATTCCACAATTAATATTAACTTCTCCAGCTTCCAGTGATTTTGTTTCACTATTCAAAAGGAGTGTCGTTGTCCATGTCTTCATACTGAATGACAGGAACCTCCTGATAACGGGAGATATTTTGAAAATCTCTAAACATTTTTCAATCCAACTGTGTGGCAAACTATCGAATGCTTTTTTATTATCTATCCAAGCAATTGATAGATTTTTGTGTCTATTATGACAATCTTCCAGTATCATTTTGTTAACCAAAAGCTGATCCTTACAGCCATATGAGCCTCGTTTACACCCTTTCTGCTCAATGGGAAATAGATCACTTGTTATCAGGTGCTCATATGTATATTCAGTTAGGACTGAAGTTAAAATTTTATACATTGTGGTCAAGCAAGTTATCGGTCTGTAATTTTGGGGATTGTTTGTCTCATCATTCTTCGGTAGCAGGAATGTAATGCCGTTAACTAGCCATGATGGTATCTTTTCTGGCTCCTTAACTATTTCATTGTAAAGTTGGGCTAACAGCTCATGAGACTCTGTGAAGGCATTTATCCAAAAATGTTGTATTTTATCTTTTCCTGGGGATTTCCATTTGCTGGTTTTTCTAAGAGCCAAACGTAACTGTTCAACTGTTATGTTTTCCTATATTTGTTCCTCAAGGTGATCTGTATCTTTCATTTGTCTGTCTATCCATGGGGCATGTATGTTATGAACTTTTTCTTCGGCCCAGATCTTTTCCCAGAATTCTTGCACTTCCTCCTTGCGTGGTATTGATTTAACAGTTATTGTTGACTTAGCAATTTTTCTGTAGAAGTTTCGTTGGTTATTTTTGAACATATTATTGTCCTTATAGAATCTAGATCGTTTTTCAAAGCGCCTTATACGAGCAGCTTTGGCCGACACTTTTTGCTTGATTATTTCTATCAGCATGTCTATGTCACTTGTTGATTTTATACTATACTTTCTTTTCAATTTTCTAAGTTTAGTTTGTTTAACATGTTCACCTACTTTATTATTAGAGGCGCAGACATGCGCCATTCCCGACAGATCCATCCACGACAACCTCCACCTCATGCGATACATCGTAGAGAGGGTAGCTAAGGAACCTGGCACGGGTGGGTCCTTGATCAATTTAGATCAGTCGAAAGCTTTCGATAGGGTCGACCATCGTTACCTAGCGGCAGTCCTGAGGGCGGCTGGCTTTGGGCCCATCTTCAGAGGCTGGATCGCTGCCATGCACAGCGACATCTGCTCTGTGGTGAGAGTGAACGGTCACCTTTCGGAACCGTTCAACATCATGTGCTTGGTCTGCCAAGGATGTCCACTCTCGTCCCTCTTGTACGTATTGACTCTCGAGCCATTACTGCACAAACTGGAGACGTTGAGGGGCGTCCCGCGCGAACTAGGATGCGGAAGATCCGTGTCAGCATATACCGACGATGTCACCGTAGTGGTGTCGAACGCCAAACACATCGAGGCGATCGGCACTACACTAAGAGAATACGAAGCGGTGACAGGAGCAATGATCAACCAGGAAAAGTCAGTGGGCCTGCAGCTCGGCACCTGGAGAGGCAGGTCCATGCCGTCCAACAGCGTCGTCGGACGCTGGACGGACGGACAGTTTAAATTGCTAGGGGTCTGGTTCGGTCCGGACCTCCAGACGGACAAAAACTGGGACGAGGTGACGAGCAGGGTGGCTTCTCTCACCCAGAAATGGGCGGAGAGGAAGCTATCCCTGAAAGGTCGAGCGGAGGTGGCTAACGCGTACATCGCGTCTGTCATCTGCTACCGCCTGACCGTCGTACCTTGTTTTAAGCCCCGCCTGACTGCGCTGGAGCGTTTGCTCTTTCGCTTTTCGTGGAAGGGACGCGCTCCGATGGTCAGGCGGTCCATCTGTTGTCAACACCCGCTACGTGGAGGGCTGGGCATGCCGTGGCTGATGATGCGCAGGCACGCGCTCAGGCTACGACATATCCACCTCTTCCTCGACGGTAATCAGGTGTGGTCGCCGTTTGTTAGACACGTATTTCACCAGCTCGTTTCCTTGACGGAGCTGCAGTCCTGGGTCAAGCGAAGACCGAGAGGGAGCGCCTGGAGACTGGAATGTCTTCAGGCGCTCACAGCCCTCGACCAATCGGGCAATGTGATCGGTGGAAACTCCACCTCGGCGTTCTATAGAGGATTAGTGGAGGGGAAGAGCGACGACGTACTTGGGGAAACTCTAGGCGTCGACGAAAATCAACTAGCCAATCTCTTCGGAAGAACTTTCGGGCCGGGGCCTATGGACAACTTCCAGAAATCTCTGGCCTGGCAGTGCTACCGAGGAGCCTTGCCAGTTCGGGATAAACTCTACAGGCATGGAGGTGCCGTTAGCCGGGAATGTCCGAGATGCGCACAGGGCGACGAAACCGTCCTGCACGCACTCGTCCGGTGTCCGAAAATTGCTGACTTGTGGGTTTATGTCGAACACCTGCTGTCGCGTTTAGGACGGATCCGGCTATCATCTGAGTCCATCATGAGGATTGCCCCGCCCTCCTCCTTTAGCCGGGAAGGGCAGGCAGTTTTTATCTGTCTGGTGGCCATGGCGAAAGAGATAGTATGGTGGACACGTTTGAAAGGGCTGAAGACGAGCACTTACCTCTTCGGTGATGTTCTGATTGACTTTTTCAAATTTCATTTGAAAAGGAAATTCAGAGTAGAGAGGGAAGTGCTCTCTTCCCAGCATTTTGTTGAAAGATGGGTGAGAGAGGCAAGAATGGCCCGAGTGAATGGGCCTTCTCTGAGTATATATCTGTAAATTAATGGTGGAAAACTGGGAGAGGGCACTTGCCTTGGTGGTCAGGGTCATTGTGGCTTTTTACTGGGCTTTCTCCACAAATGTCCCTCGGAAGTCTTCCCCCTATTGGGGAATTTTTCTTTGTTATTTTATTTCATCCTCTGTTTTTTTTACACGCAGAAATGCCCATTTGTACCGTCCTGTATTGTCCTGTACTGTCCTGTACTGTCCTTAATGTCTACTTTATGTAAACCCTTGTGGTTAATAAAGAAAACATTATTATTATGCTCTGAGGAACGAGGGAACCAAAGCTGCCCGATGGGCTCGCTTTGCAGAGACGCAGCGTGGAAATAAAACCACAATTCGGTCTTTGACGGATCGAGATGGACACGAACTGAGCGATTCCAAGCAGATGTGTGAGGCCTTTCGCCAGCACTTTGCTCGATTGTTCGGGAGGATGGGTGAGTCGGAGACGGCGGCGGACTTCAGTCCCTACCTCGACGGCTTGCCACGCCTCTCGACGGCCGACGCTGAGCGCTGCGAAGAGCCGATAACATCAGTCGAAATTCAGGACGCCCTTGTCGGCTGCTCGAGTCGCAAGTCACCCGGTTTGGATGGTCTGCCCTACGAGCTTTACGTAAATATGCCAGACTTGTTCTCCGATCTCCTCGAAGCGCTCTACTGCAACTGGCAGCAGAACGGGAGCATTCCCAGTTCTGTGAGCCGTGGCGTAGTGACGCTGATAAGGAAAGACGAGAACAAGAGGGACACACTAGATAATTTCAGGCCCATAACCCTGCTCAACACAGAGTTTAAGATTTTGGCCAAGGTGTTAGCGAAAAGGTTGGCGCTTGTCGTCAAAGATTTGGTTGGGGAGGCGCAAACTTGCGCAATCCCGACCAGGTCCATACACGACAACCTCCACCTCATGCGATACATCATAGAGAGGGTTGGGTGCAAACCTGGCTTCGGTGGGGCTCTGATCAATTTAGATCAATCGAAAGCATTCGATAGGGTCGACCATCGGTACTTGGAGGCTGTCCTCGAGGCGGCTGGCTTCGGCCCCGTCTTCAGAAGCTGGATCGCTGCAATGTACAGCGGCATCTGCTCGGTGGTCAAAGTTAATGGCCACCTCTCGGAACCGTTTCAGATCTCTCGATCGGTCCGTCAAGGGTGCCCTCTCTCCTCACTTCTGTACGTATTGACTCTTGAGCCTCTACTGCGGAAGCTGGAATTGTTGCAGGGCATCCCGCTCGAACCGGGACGCAGAAAGGCTGCGTCCGCTTATGCGGACGACATCACCGTGATGGTGTCGGACACCTCGGAAATCGAGGTGATCCGCACCCATTTGGAGGAATATGAAAGGTTGACGGGAGCAAAACTTAACCCGGAAAAGTCGGTGGGCTTGCAGCTCGGCACCTGGAGAGGCAAGTCCATGCCGTCCAACAGCGTCGTTGGGCGCTGGACAGACGGACCGGTAAAGTTGCTCGGGGTTTGGTTCGGACCAGACCTCCAGGTGGATAAGAATTGGGACGAGGTGACGAGCAGGATAGCCAACCTCACCCAGAAATGGGCTGAGAGAAAGCTATCACTGAAAGGGCGGGCGGAGGTGGCGAACGCGTACATCGCCTCCGTCGTCTACTACCGCCTGACCGTCGTGCCTTGCCCCCGTCCACGCCTCGCCAATTTGGAACGGCTCCTTTTCAAATTTTTGTGGAGGGGACGGGTCCCGTTGGTGAGGCGGTCCATCTGCTGCCAGCACCCTCTTCGTGGAGGGCTGGGCATGCCGTGGCTAATGATGCGCAGACATGCGCTGAGGCTGCGACATCTCCAGATATTTTGCCTAAACGGTGAACAGGTGTGGTCGCCGTTTGTTAGACGGGCCTTTCCGCAGCTCATCTCTTTGACTGAGCTGCAGTCCTGGGTCAAGAAGAGACCGAGACTGGGCGACTGGCATCTGGAATGTTGCCAGGCGCTCACTGCACTCTGCAAGGTGGGCAATGCGGTCAGTGGAACTTCCACTCAAGATTTCTATAGAGGATTAGTGGAGGGCAAGTGCGATGACGTACTAGGAGAGGTTCTGGGCGTCAACGAAGTAGAACTGACCAGTATGTTACGGAGGACTTTCGAGCCGGGGACGATGGATAACTTCCAGAAATCCCTCGCTTGGCAGTGCTACCGGGGGGCGCTGCCGGTTCGGGATAAACTCTACAGGCACGGAAGTGCTGTCAGACGAACCTGCCCGAGATGCGCGCAGAGCGACGAAACCGTTCTGCACGCACTCGTCCAGTGTCCGTGCATTGCTGACTTGTGGGGTTATGTCGAACAGCTATTGTCGCGTGTAGAACGGATCCGGCTATCGTCCGAGTCCATAGTGAAGATTGACCCGCCGCCTTCTTTTGGTCAGGAAGGGCAGGCAATTTTCCTCTGCCTGGTGGCAGTAGCGAAAGAGGTTGCATGGTGGACCAGGTTGAAAGGACTGAAGACAGACACTTTTCTCTTCGGCCAATCCCTCATCAACTTCTTCAAGTTTCACTTGGAAAGGAAGGTGAGGGTGGAGAGAGAAGTGCTGCCCCCCAGTACATTTACTGAAAGGTGGGTGAATGTGGCGAGAATGGCCCGCGTGAGTGGGCCTACTCTGATCATGCGCCTGTAGGCTGGTGAATTCGAGAAGGAGAGGGGTGCCCTTCTCGGGTGCCCTAGGAGCGTCGGGTGGCTCAGGACTGGTTGGGTGCTTGAGTCAACCCTGTGTGGTGATCCCTCTTATTGGGGAACTTTCATTGTTGTATTTTTATTGTTATTTTGTTTTTTTGTTATTTATACTTACTCGATCTCTATGTAAACCCCCACTGTCCCTGTCTATTGTGTTGTCCCCTATATGTCGGCCCTTGTGGCCAATAAATGAAATCATTATTATTATTATTATTATTATTATTATTATTATTATTATTATTATTATTATTATTATTATTATTATATATATATTTCCGGGTATGTCAATATTTATTTATAAAACAAATCTGTATTTTATCTGATGAAAGCGCACCATAATTTGCCTATATTGTCCTTGAAATATATATAATAAAATAATTATGGTTTTATAAATAAAGATTCCATTTATTAATATATTATATATATATATATATATATATATATATATATATATATATATATATACTAGCAGAAGTACCCGGCGTTTCCCGGGTGTAAGTCTACCTTTGGTCTGTTAGAATGTGTGAAAGTTACTTCCCGCGCATCACAGGTTTTAAACTTCGAACTTCAATGAAGAAAAATAGGTTAGTAGTCGCAGGTGTGTAATTTATTAATTGTAGTTACACAGTGTATCGTTGAATGTGTTCTCTGCACGACTGCCGGAAGTCAAAATCGTTTGATATTGAATGTTCAGTTAATTTAAAGCAGGGTGAAAATGTCGATTTTTTTTCAGGGTTTTTTTTTTTTTACAATTTTTGCGCTCACATGTGCAGAAGAAGAATTAAAAGGGCCTTTATCTTAACCGCGGCATAATGGCGAGTCTTTTGTGACAGCTTTCAAGAATATCGGACGTTCCTGTAAAAAGTTTTCCCATGTGTAACTTTGCTTTGTTTTTTTGCGCAAAGTCGAGCCCCGCTTCAGTTTTATTGATTTTTTACATTAATGCGTGATCTCTGAAGTAGATTTGAGTAGCTAAAAACCTGTCCCGGTAAATTTGCTATAGGTGAAACAAAGGTGATCAAAATTGTATCTAGGGTTATTGCCCTTTGCAACAGCCTCAAGCCTCGTCTGACGGGATGTTGGTGATTCCTCCGCCATCGCTTGTTGGCGACGAAGGCGAACATCAGCAAGCCTTGTCGTACGTGATGTTGGTGACTCAACCATCCGGGAAAGACGTCTATCAGTGAGTCGAGATTCGCGCTCAACAGGTGTTTCCTGGAGAAAATTAATTAATTCTACTGGTTAGCTAAGCCAATGGCAGTGTCAATAGTAAATGAGAAAAGTCTAACATGAACAAAAGGGAATCAAGGTAAGACAATAAATTTAATATAACTACGATTAGAATGTTGTAGTTGCTTAAAAGTGGTGACAGTTAGGATAAACGCTGTACTTGCTAACATTAAGGGTGAATATTGCATAAAGGATTAATCAATTGTGAATGAACGCATACCTGAGAACGCCTAATTCGTCGTCTCAAAGCAGTAGCTGGTTCCTTACCACAATTCCTTTGTTATATATATATATATATATATATATATATATATATATCTATCATTATCTATAAAAGGTACACTGTTGTTGTTGTGTGTGTGTGCATGTTCCATGTTTATACATTTGTACAATTTCAAACCGATTCGTCTCAACCTCTATAAGAATATTGTAAATGGCTTACCCTAGGTCACCGACTATTTATTCCCTTCAAAGGCACCCACAATTACGGAAATAACCGATAAAACTTAATACATGACGCTTTTCACCTCTAATACAATCAGATTACCTCTCTCTACTTCCCTTCATCAAAGAAAGTTGTAACATGTATGTAGTTTTATGGAATTTTGAGGGGAGTAATTGTGGGTGAGTTTGAATGAAATAAATTGTCGTTGACCTATGTTAGACCATTTACAACATTCTTACAGACTCTGAGTCGAATCGGTTTGAAATTGTGCAAATGTATAAACATGGAACATGCACACACATACACACACAACAACAACAATCTGCCCTTTATAGATAATGATGATGATTAAACTTACAAACTTTAAGAGAGAGAGAGAGAGAGAGAGAGAGTGAGAGAGAGAACGTTTGTTTTTGAGTGTGGAACGGTCAAACATTTATTTACTTCAATGACAAAGAGAACTTATTACATTTCATACGGAACAACAATTATTCAAAAGCAACAGATAAATTTATTCAACCACAAAAAAATAGCGATAAATCTTTTTTAAAACATCTATCAACGAACGTGGAAAAAAGAAGTATCAGTTCATTTACTATACACAATAACATCCTCTATGAGGTCACTAAACCTGCTAGAAACAGCAGCTAACTCTCCCCCATATCACATCACTCCCTACTGTCTTAAATTTAGAAAACATATCCACTATGAGGTCACTAAACCTGCTAGAAACAGCAGCTAACTCTCCCCCATATCACACCCCTCCCTACTGTCTTAAATTTAGAAAACACACATTAGACAACCATGCAGAACAACTCCATCGCAGCTCTGTTGTTCGGCTGGCACCGTCTACGCGCGTGTTGCGCAAGTACTGTGAAACAATAAATTTCAACACTTCTTTGCACAAAGATAATATCCATAGGCGAAACTACAATTGTCACCGCTGGCGCAGCTCCTGCTTCGGCAGTCCAGGTCTGCAATTCATTCACCCAGTGCCTGGCAGACAAAAAAGTGTTGCAATAAAATGGGTGGTGCAACCTAACTTTGGTAACTTACTGACCCCGAGCAACGCCATTAAAGCGTCAGAAGCCGCAGCATTGTTTCTCGTCTCCTTTCGCTATCCTTTCAAAACCCACTGTGGTCAACATTACTTTTAGTCCTTTCAGGGGTTGATAAAATAAAATAAAGTACCATTCAAATACTAAGGTCGATGTAATCTCCTTTCATCTGTTTCCCTCTCTTTCTCCTCTTACTCCTATTTCCCCCCTCTTTCTCCTCTTTCTTCTCCCAATCGAAAATTTACTGACTTTGTGCCTAAATTAAAAATCACCGAGGACAACTTTGCTTTTCATCTTTCCAGGGTTTGATAAAATAAAATACCATTGAAACATTCAGGTCGGTGTAATCTCCTTTCATCTCTTTCCCTTACTGGCCTTGTACCTAAATTGAAAACCATTACTATTTCTCAAGGAGAGGGTGGTGGATTGGCAGTATTGGTAGAGCACCGGTCAACATGCTACATGACATAGACTGGGATCGATTTAATCGACTTTCTCCTGCCTTCCCCAAATTGCTGGCCTTGTGCCTTAATATGAAATCATTACGCGCCGAGGTTAACTTTGCCTTTCATCCTTACGGGGTCAATAAAATAAAGTACCAGTAATGTACTGGATAATTGCTGGCCTTGTACCAAAAGTAGAAACAATTATTATTTCTAAGGGAGTTAACTATTCACTTAGCATGGAAAAGACGAAGATAGATTAATTTACTCTCATGAGATCAGACCCTGATAGTGGAGTTTGTTTTGGAATGTTTTGCTGATTTCTTTGATATTTCTATCCTAAGTGTATGTGGGTGGTCTGCTGCAGAAATGGTTCTTAACCTTTTTTTTTTTACCATATTGCGGAATATCATTTCTTCCTTTCCAAGATTGTCTGAGTCAAACGTCGCATTCCAAAAATAGTCAACCACAATAATACACCAAGTGTATTTGTATATATATATATATATATCAAGCGTTAACCTAATATATCCCTTTCATATACTGTACCGATTGTGTTGTTATTTTTGTTTACCTTTTACATATATATATATATATATATATATATATATATATATATATATATATATATATATATAATATATATACTCAGTCCAGAAATAGCCGCCGAAATGGCTTGAGCTCTGCCGTCGGGGTCATACTTGTTCCTATTACCCACTCTACGACACTAAATATTGAGTACTTTGGTGCGTTATGGTCCATCTGGTTCCTTACCACAATTCCTTCGTTATATATATTTATATATATATATATATATATATATATATATATATATATATATATATATATATATATATATATATATATAAGTATATATATATATGTGTGTGTGTGTGTGTGTGTGTGTGTGTGTGTGTGTGTGTGTGTAGATAAATCTACCAAAATAAACGGTAGTGTCCAATCTGTATGAAGAACTCAATGTAATCCAAATATAGAAGATATCATGAAAAGAGAAAATGCATTCAAAATTTAACGATAAAAATCATAAGAAAACAGAGTCAAGATAAATTAATGAAAACATTGAAATAAAGAACAGGTTCCTTATATTGAAAAAAAAATCATCATTTTACGATCGTTTCTAGGATATATATGTGTGTGTTGGTATGTACATCATATTAAAGATCTATGTAAAAAAATATTAAAATTCTGTCTTTTTAGATAGATACGTAGCTATAACGTAGTGCCCTTATAATATGTCTCTGTATGTCTAGCTGTCTGCATTAGATAACGTTTTTCGAAATATTTACTTGTGCGTTCACAGACTGATTTTTGTTAGTTTCAGAAGATCTCGTTAAGGGTGAAAGCAGCGATTCTTTGCTTAAACGTTAATCTATTATTTAAATATATATTCGTGTACAGATATTTTTGCATACACAAAAACAAAAACCTATTTATTTCACGAAAATACAGACGGCTTATCGTCATTGTTACTGTTCAAAGTTAGAGGACCACAGTCTTTCCAAAATCTGAGAACCATCAATGGCCATCAATGTTCCACTTACCGTTTGGCTTACCAGATGCGTGGTATATTACATGGTGACAGCCATTGGCACCTCACCGTGCAAGAAGCAGCAACTGCTAAAGTCCCTTCTCAGCTGCGAAAACTTTTTGCTATTATGCTGTACAACTGCGATCTCGGCGACCCTCTCGCAATGTGGAACAACCACCGCGAAAGTCTAGCTGAGGACATCCTCCACCGCACACGCAGACACAATCCGAACGTAACATACGATGTCATTTTCAATGAGGCGCTCATTTGTCTTGAAAACAGTGTCCTGGAGATTGCTCGAGGCCTCTAAGTCACTACAGCTTACCTGCTCCTGACAGGAGTGCCCAGATGTCAACGTCTACAGGGCTTCTCCGCGAGACGAGCTACGAGATCAGTGATTCTCCCATGGTCAATTGTATGTAGGATGGTCTAGGGTGAGCTCGCCAAACAATCTCTTCATCTTTGCTCCGGAGGGCCGAACAAAAAATATTGTATACTCTGAGGCTCTAACAATGGAATTTAAATATTTTCTGTTAATTGGAATTTCCATTATGGTTGAACAAATTATTGTTAAAAAATGTGTTTTCTGTTCAGCCTTTATTGTTGTAACTATCAAGTTTCTTTAACGTACTGGCTGCTGAACTGGGGAATCCTAAAAACTATTCAAACCCAACATCAGAGCAGGTTAACCCCCCCCCCCCACATCGTGACTTGAGAAGGCGTGCGGTATCTTTGCACTAGAGTGTAGGGGGGGGGGGGGGATTCCTGAAAAGATAAAATGCCGGTATACCTAGCCAGTCGCCAGCCGGACGAACCAGCTATTAATATATGTGTGTGTGTGTGCGTATCAGAATGGAAACGGTAAAAACCGGTTCAACCAGTACTCCCAGAGTACTCGATACTTAGGGTAGTACAGTGGGTAATATGTAAAAATCGAGACCCCAGCGGTTGAGCTTCTGCCGTTTCAACAGCTAGATCCGAACAGTTCAGATCTAGCTGTTGAAACCGCAGGTGCTCAGACGTCGGGATCCCGAATTTTTCCATATATATATATGTATGTGTGTTCGTGCGTGTAAATGTTAGTATATATATATATATATATATATATATATATATATATATATATATATATATATATATATATATATATATATATATATAAGAAACGAGTCAGGACCCCGACGGCTGAGCTCCGGGCATTTCGATAGCTATACATACAGGAAGCGGACGATATTGTTCTAGGAAAAATTAACACAGTAGTTTTATTTTTTAAGATTTATTTATCAAACTTGGGTCAGTTTGTCTTCATGACTTGTTCTTTGGATCTCACTCGATAAACCTGCCATTGGCTTTGATGACGGCCTTAAGGCGGCCTCGGAACTGGCTACAAGCCTTCGTCACTGTCCCCCGACTTAGGCCCCTAAAGGCACTTGCGATTCTGGCCTTCAGATCGTCTTTCGTATTGCAACTAGATCTGTTGGTGTCACGTTCCACTGCACCCCACACAAAGAAGTCGAGGGGGTTGCACTCAGGCGAGCTGGGAGGCCAGATGTCAGATGAAGTGTGGTCGACGAAGTTCTCTGACAGCCAGGCTTGGGTCTTTAGGCTGGTATGGCAGGGCGCTGAGACTTGCTGCATACGTACGGCCTACCTGCAGCTACCTGGGCCATCCAGGGCTTTACTACCTCGCTCAGAACGCGGATGTAGCCATCGGTGTTAAGCTTATATCTATATATATATCATCTATACACACACACACACACACACACACACACACACACACACACACACACACACACACACACATATATATATATATCTATATATATATATGCCGAACATTTGAGGGACATACGACTCGGTTTGGATACTCCTGTCGCCCGTCATTTCTGTTCTCCTGGTAATTCTTCCCTACATGTTTCAGTGCTGGGTGTCCCTTTACATCATGGATCACAGACCTCGTGCACCAGGACTGAACAAAGTCTGATTCACCGTCTTGGGTCCTATTCCCATCTTGGACTCAACTCACCTCCCCAATACCCTGTCCATTATCACACCCCTAGATTCCTATCGCTTTCTCTTGATCATTAGCAGCTTTTCTTACTACTAATACATGTCGATACACACCCATATATTAACATACTTTTGCTCATAGCTTCGTACGTACATGCACACACATTCTTTTACTCACATATACACACACATTTCTTCTTAGCTTCGTACGGCCCTATAATAACACACATACACACAAACTCATGCTTACTCACGTGCTCAAGTATAGCTCTTTTTACAAAACGGTTTCTTTTCCATTTCAAGTAGACGCGTGCATTCATACTCTTTTCTAAAAAAACAGCAGCACCAACAGTTTTGCAAGAGATGTCAACATGAATGGACCTATTATTTTTATCTAAAGACATTTTTTCCTAGTCCATCCCGCCCGTCCCCTTAATCTATTTGATTTCTCATTCTTTCTTTTGATGAAGGACTAGCTTCCGAAACGTTAAGACCTTCTTCCTAGTATATCAAGCGTTAACCTAATATATACCTTCCATATACTGTACCGATTGTGTTGTTATTTCTGTTTAGCTTTTACACACACACACACACACACACACACACACACACACACACACACACACACACACACACACACACACACACACACACACACACACACACACACACACACACACATATATATATATATATATATATAACTCTAAAATGTACTCATATAAACACACATACACATATAAATAATACATTACCTACATCAGCCATGCTGCTTTAATAAAAAGTAGGTTGGGTTTCCACTCATAATGTCTTGAGTTCTAACCCGACATTTGTCCCTGTAAATAATTATTTCTTCAAAGTCACTTATACGTTTAATATTGTATGCCATTTGCGCATATATGCTGAACATTTATGTAATTACTAGCAGAATGGCCCGGCGTTGCTCGGGATTCTAAACATAGATTGGCATGTTTATCCCTCCTTTCTGAAACAGTTTCGTCATATGTTCACCAATTGATGCAGAAGTCCTAATAAAAAGTGAAGTCGCCTTGGGTAAATAGGCAAATAATTTTCCATTAAGATTTTTCAAAAGCATGTAATTGCGTTCCCTCTCTTTGTTGTTGTTGCTTATGCTACTGTCGAGCCTCGTGAAATAAATACCTTTGTTTATATTTTGTTATTGTGTATGCAAAGATATCTGTACACGAATATATAATTATATATATATATATTAAAATAACAGATTAAAGTTTAAGCGAAAAATCGCTGCTTTCACCCTTAACGGGATCTTCTGAAACTAAAAGAATCAATCTGTGAACGCAGAAGTACATATTTCGAAAACACGTTACACACACAATACCTTCCCACACTTTGTCTTTCCTTCCACGCATTACCTCTGTTTGATTTTGTTACCGTACCCCTTTTTTTTTTCGTATAAGATTCTTTGCCTGTGTTCTTACAATTGTATTTCTATGATTTTTTGTTCACGATCGCCTGTGTTATTACCTTTATGATTTTTTGTCTTTAATTTTCCGGTGTTTACTCCCCCTTCCCTACGTTTTTCTGTTTCTTATTCCCTTCCCCGTCTCTGCCTATCCTTCGCACTCACCCCTTCGTTCACTCCACCCCGCTTCACACCCCCGCCCTCTCATCCCTCCCCCTGCTTTCACCCAACGCCCATCATGGCCAACCTGAGATCCTTTCTCCACCAACTCCACAATCGCCTCAAACTTTTCCTCACCCCCCTTCTTCCACCCTGCTATCTCCCCTCCACCCTTCAACTCTCCTACCTTCTCTTCGCCAAAACCCGGCACTCTAGCCACATCCATTTCCTCAGCCACTGCCTCCGCCTCTACCTTATCCCCCTCGGCTTCCGTCTACACTTCCACCCCTCCCCCGCTGCTTCCCCCTCCACGCAACGTATCCTCACCCGATCCTCACGCCTTCTGATGCGCAACTCCATCCGCGCCTCCCGTTCCACCCTACGCCTACTTGACCACCAACTGACCCCCACCCTCCTCCGCCTTTACTCCACCTGCCACCCCCTCCTCGCCCAAGCCATCCTCTCCTTCATCCACAACCTCAACCACAACCTCTTCTCGTTCCTCAGCTCCACCAAAGCCCGCAAGCTACACTCACTCCCCCCCATCCACCACCACCCGCCCATCCCCATACGCCCACCACTCTCCACCTCTCCCCCGACCCACACCCCTACCCAATCTCCACCCTCCACCTCACCCCTCACCACACCCTCCCTTCCCTCCCCAAACACCCAAACCCCACCCCTTGTTGTCACCATACCCCCTGACCTCCCCCTCTCCGCACCTGAGCGCTCACTCCTTAGTAGAGGCCTTCGCTTCATACCCCACACTCCGCTCAGCGACGAGTTCCGCACCCGAACGGAAGTCGAGCGATTCGTGCGACGCACTAAGCTACAGGCACATTTCAGCCGAACGCCACCGGCTCTGGACGCCCCAGACCCGTTTCTCGCCCTGGGCCGACGACCATCTTCTTGGACGCCGGCCCCAGGGCAATTTAGCACCCTGGACGCCTTCGTCGATGCCAGCCGTAGCGCAGTAAATCGTTTCGACTTCCGCCACCGTTCCAAACGGCACAACATCTCACGGGGCGAACTCCTCGCTCTCCGCTCCCTCCGTAGCCGAGATGACATCGTCATCAAACCGGCGGTCAAGGGAGGCGCCGTGGTGGTATGGCGCGCGGACATCTACACGGCCGAAGCCCTCAGGCAGCTCTGTAACCCCCTCTTTTACCGCCCTCTACCCTCCGATCCCACCCCCTCTACCAACAACAAGTCTCCTCCACCATCAAAGACCTTATCGCCTCCCCCCCCCCCTCCACCGCTTCCCACCTCATCGTCCGCACCCCCGCACCCCCACCATCTACTTCCTCCCCAAACTCCACAAACCCGACAACCCCGGCCGCCCCATCGTCTCCGCTTGCAACTGCCCCACCGAACTCATCTCCGCCTTTCTCGACTCCCTCCTCGCCCCCCTTGTCACCACCCTCCCCTCCCACATCTCCGACACATTCCTCTTCACCCTAGACATCAAGTCCCTCTATACCGTCATCCCCCACGTCGACGGCCTTCGCGCCCTCAAACACTACCTCGACCTTCGCCCCTCCCCCATTCCCTCCACCCACCCCCCTCCTTCGCCTCGCCGAGCTGGTCCTCACCCTAAATTGTTTCTCCTTCTCGGGTGAGTTTTACCAACAGGTCACGGGGGTAGCCATGGGCACAAGAATGGGCCCGAACTATGCCAACCTTTTTGTTGGCCATGTTGAGGCCCAAATCTTTGCCCAGTACACCGGCCCCACGCCCGAACTGTACGGTCGTTACATTGACAACTGTATCGGAGCCACGACCCTCACCCGAGTACAGCTCGACTCCTTTCTCTCCTTCTTCTGCTCCTTCCACCCCTCCCTCCACTTCACCACCTCTATCTCCACCACCCACGTCCACTTCTTGGACATCTCCGTCGCCTTCGACCCCTCCCACCACTCCCTCGTCACCTCCGCCTTCTTCAAACCCACCGACTCCAACTCTTACCTCGACTTCACCTCTTCCCACCCCACCCACACTAAACTCTCCATTCCCTACTCCCAACTTCTCAGGATCCGCCGCCTCTGTAGCCGAGATGCTGACTTCGAGTCCCAGGCCCTTTCCCTAGTCAGCCATTTCATCCGCAGAGGTTACCCCCCCCCCCCTCTCTCGTCTACACCGCTCTCACCCGCGCCCATGCTATCCCCCGCTCCGCCACCCTCACCCCACGCCACCGCACACCCACCCACCGTCTCCCCTTCCCCATCACCTACCACCCCTCCACCTTACCCCTCCACCGCACCATCCGCCGCCTCTTCCGACGCCTCCAGTCCGACCCCTCCACCTCCCACATCTTCCCAACCCCACCACTCCCCTCCTTCAAACGCGCACGCAATCTCCGCACCCTCCTCGTCCACAGCACCCTACCCCCCAACCCACGCTCCAGTCCCCCCCCCGGTTCCTTCCCCTGTGCTAGGCCCCGCTGCAACACCTGTCCCCACATCACCAACACCACCACCTTCCAGGGTCCCAACGGCCACTCTCTCTCGGTCCGGCATGCCTTCCGCTGCACCTCCTCCAACCTAGTCTACGGACTTCGTTGCACGGAGTGCAGCGCGACTTATGTCGGACAGACGGGACGTCGCCTGGCGGACCGAGTCACGGAGCACCTCCGGGATATTCGTCTCGGGGGCAGTTCCCCCATCGCCCGCCACATTGGTGGCCCTGGACACTCCGCACGCCATCTCACAGTCTGTGGCCTACTCCAGTGCCACGGAACTCCCGCCCATCGCCTTACGGTCGAACAACGCACTATCTTCATTTTACAGACCCACACTCCCCCCGGCCTGAACTCCCCACACTTATTCCTTTAGCGTTCGACCGCCCCCCTCCCCCCACACTTATCCCCCACTAACACCACTAACACACCCCTCCTTTTCACCTCCCACCCCACACTAACAATACTAACACCTCCACTCCACCCCTCATCTGACCACCCTTCCCCAACTAACATACTAACATCCCTTCCCTCCCCCCTTCTCCTCCTCCCCCTCCTTATCACACGCACACACGCACCCACTTACACCACCCACCCCACACGCAACTAACATCACTAACACCCTCCAACCCCACGCACACGTACCCACACACCCTCGTACACCACCAACTCTACACACCCTACCTCCACTAACCCCCACTCACACCTGCATTCCACCCCTCCCCACCTCCCGTATACTAACACCCACTAACACCTCTTCACCAAACTACACACACACCAGTACACCACACTCCCTCCATAGAACCACACACACCCTTCTCTCCCCGCTCCACACTCACTCATCCCACTAACACCCCTACTAATACACACACACACACACACACACACACACACACACACCCTCCTCACTCCAACTCTCACACCTACCCATCCTCGCCTCCCTACCATTCCGCCGACTGCTGCTATGCCCTTCCGACCACCTCTCAGCACCAACTGACCACAGCACTCCCACTGCTGACCACTTCCTGTTGCGCGCGCACCCCACATCTCTCCTCTTCCGACCACCGCTTCTTGGATTACCCACACGCGAAATTGACTTCTAACCAAAATCTCCAAACATCCGTGGAACTTACCAACTTTTCAACCATCCTCTTACACCATCACCTATATAACTCACCCACACACACACCCCAACAAAATTTTTTTTTATCCACACGCCACCCACACCCACAACACGCTTAAACCACACACACGTGCTTCCCACCACATATTTACACCCTCAGCCTCCTGATTTCCCCCCCCCCCCCCCTCTATCCACACACGCACATACCCCCCCCCCCACACACACACACACCTTCCTGAACATGCAACCCCGTTCTTCCCCCAACCCTCACTTTCACATACACACACACACACACACACGCACACCTAACCACACACACCACCTTCAGCCCTCCCCGCTCGGACACCCCGTCTCCCTCTCCCCACTCCACCCGCCACCACCCCTACTCACCCCACACCCTACCACCACCTGTTTACCCCCCTTTTAATTTCAGTTTATTTTGATCATGCCTTTATTTTTAAATTTTCTCATTCCTTGTATTTTGATCATGCTTTATTTTTATTTATTATTTATTATATTTTTTGTCTTTATTTGTTAATTTTTCATTCGCACCGTTTCCTTTCGCTATATGTCTCTCCACCACTCCCCTACACACCTTTTGAACTCTGTTCCCACACACTTCTCACCTGAAGAAGGGCTTATGCCCGAAACGTCGTCCCCCACCTACCCCCCACTCTCCTGAGCGTGAATTTAATAAACATTTATCGTACTGCCTCTCTGTTCTGTCCCTGTTCAATTTTTCATTATATATATATATATATATATATATATATATATATATATATATATATATATATATACACTATATATATATATATATACATATACAGACACACACAGAGATTGTGTCATAATGTCGTAATGCAGACAGCCAGACATACAGACAGATATTATAAGGTGGCGACGTTGTAGCTTTGTATCTATCTAAAAAGACAGACTAAGAATTATAGAGGGACATCGCTAAACGGCGCCTAATGCGGTCCCTACGGCATTGAAAATTTGAAATATTTTTTGTTAAAACACTCACACGACCACAAGTATTACATGTGTAATGTATGAAAAAGATCGGTTACGTGGTTCTCAAGTGTTAGGGAGTCAGACAAATATCTTAGAAATCTATATATCTAAAACAGAGAATGTCTGTCTGACCCCCTAAAACTCGAGAACCACACAACCGAATTTGTTCAAACTTTACACATGCAATACTTATGGTCGTGTGAGTGTATTGAGCAAAAGATATTTCAAATTGTCAATGCCATAGGGACCGCATTAGGCGCCGAACTTCGCGTCCTTATAATATCTGTCTGTATGTCTGGCTTTCTGCATTACGACGTTATGACGCTATCTGTGCATGTGTGTGTGTGTGTGTGTGTGTGTGTGTGTGTGTGTGTGTGTGTGTGTGTGTGTGTGTGTGTGTGTGTGTGTGTGTGTGTGTGTGTGTGTTTGTATGTATATATAGTGTGTAACGTTTTTCGAAACATTTACTTCTGCGTTCACAGATTAATTTTTTTAGTTTCAGAAGATCCCGTTAAAGGTGAAAGCAGCGATTCTTTGTTGCTTAAACTTTAATCTGTTATTTTAATATATATATATATATATATATATATATATATATATATATATATATATATATATATATATATATATATTCGTGTACAGATATTTTTGCATGCACAAAAACAAAATATACACAGCAGCAAAAATAGCAACAAAAAAGAGAGGGAACGCAATTACATGCTTTTGAAAAATCACAATGGAAAATTATTTGCCTATTCACCCAAGGCGACTTCACTTTTTATTAGGACTTCTGCATCAATTGGTGAACATACGACGAAACATTGAAAGGAGTAAGAACACACCACCCTCCACCACTGCAGTCCCACATGCTTACTGCTCTGTAACTATTGCTTTCATTGTACCATAGCACAACAAATACATGTTCGGTTTGTCGAATGCCTTTTTACTTAACCCAAATCGTCTTGGCTTTCGTGGGTTGAACATTTTACTCTCAGGCACCCAATTAAGTTAAACCCCTGGTAATCTACGACGAATGTTTTTTAAAAGCACAAAATGTAGACACCATCCCGAGGCCGAGGTATTCCGTACTTCTCTGTACTGTTTCAGAAAGTGGGGATAAACATGCTAATCTATGTTTAGAAGCCCGAGCAACGCCAGTCCATTCTGCTAGTAACTTTATATAATATCATGTTTATCTTTAATTATTTCCGTGTGACAATAATCAACATAAACTACAGGGTTTCTCTTATGCAAATTATGTCATATATCAAAACGCAAATTTCCCAGTTTGTATGATTACGTATGCAAACTTTTATGTATCAGCTGTGCTAGAGCGGAAATAATCATGTATCCCGTTATCCTGCTACATATGGTATATCAATCCTTGACTCTCAAAATTATATAACTTCAATGTTATTACCGTCTCTATTTTTATTACATATAAGCATAAAATGGTGGATTGGCAGAATCAGTAGAGCGTCGGACCAAATGCTTCGTGGCATAGAATTACGGCCCTTTACGTTTAGATTTTAAATCCCGCAAAGGTTAGCTTTGCCTTTCATCCTTATGTCAGGTCACTCTCGAGTGTTATTGGTAACGTGTACAACCTGTTGCATGGTCGGGTCTTCGGCGACTAAACCGCCAACCCCACGGCGACTAAATCAACAACAAATATGAAGAACACCAAATCCAATGCTCCTGGGGGCGGCCCTGGTTCTTCTTATTTGCGAGTGTAAACTTGGCCAGATTAGATTAGATTCATCCTTACAGGATCGATAAAATAAAGCACCAGCAAGTACTGGGGTCGATTTAATCGACTTTCTCCTCCCCGTCAAATTGCTGGCCTTTTGTCTAGAAGTAGATATCATTATCAATCGGTGGATTAGCAGTATCGGTAGAGGGTCGGACGCCATGCTTTCCAGCATAGAGTTACGGCTCTTAACGGGTCAATAAAACAAAGTACCAGTAATAAACTGGGATAATTGCTGGCCTTGTGCCAAAAGTAAAAATAATTGTTAACCGCTGTCGTTGGAGTGTCGGACAAGTGCCTAGCGGTATTCTCAGGTTATTTACATTCTGAGATAAAAGCCTGTCGTATTCAACTTTGCCTTTAGTTATTCCAGGGTTAATAAAATAAAGTACCAGTCAAGTAATGGGGTCGATTCAATAAGTTTTCCCCTTTCCCGAACTGAATTGCTGGTTTTGTGCTTAAAGTAAGAATCATTTTTAACGGCGTTGGTCCACTAATATACATACAATTTAGAAAATCATTTACTTAATCTATATTCGTACATAAACATATACTTGTAATATTTTCAAAATGGAGTGTGTGGTGGATTAGCAAAATCAATAGAGCATCAGAGAAAATGCATTACGGTATTTATTTATGAATCTTCACATTCTGTGTTCAAATCCCACCGAGGTCAAAATTTGCCTTTCATCCTTCCAGCGCCTATAAAAGATAATTGTTTCTACTTTAGGCACAAGGCCAGCAATTATATCAGTGCATTACTGGTACTTTATTTTATCGACCCCGTAAGGATGAAAGGCAAAGTCAACCTCGGCGGGATTTGAAATCAGATCGTAAAGGGACGTAACTATGCTGGAAAGCATGGCGTCCGACCCTCTACCGATACTGCCAATTCACCGCCTATAAAAGATAATTGTTTCTACTTTTGGCACAAGGCCAGCAATTATCCCAGTGTATTACTGGTACTTTATTTTATCGACCCCTTAAGGATGAAAGGCAAAGTTAACCTCGGCGGGATTAGATAATACCAGTCAAACTGGAATCGATACAATCGATATTCCTTTCTACTCAGATTGCTGGCCTTCTGCTTAAATTAAAACAATTATTTTCATAATGGAGTTTTACAATTTTAATAGCTACAGAAAATGTAGATAAATTTTAAAACTAATAAAAAAAAAGTGTATTTTTAATAGTCCTAACTATTTACATAGCAGACTAAATTTACTGACTCATGCTTTCACAAACGAACAAACAAATAAACAAAAAAGTTAATTAGAATGCAAAGCAATTTAAGTCATTTTACTGTTGATGAGAAATATGCGTTGGGGGGGGGGGGGGCTTTTTGTTTTGTTTTGGTTTTTGTTGTTTTGTTCTTTTTGTCATTCTTCGATCTGTAATGAAGAATTTGGAAGAGAACAATTCGGTTAATTTTCAACACCAAATATACTTGGTTACATCATTTTCATTTTGTAACAGATTAGAAAAGCCTGACTCACAAAGATGTGTTGATACACAAGGAAGTAATGTATGTATAGCTCTTTCTGCCATTGTCGTGTAGTAATCACACATCAAAACCCTAAAATTGTGTGATCGATTTCTAATCGAGCAAGTATTTTTTGTTTTTGTTTTTTCTTGAACCCCTCTTCAGCTTTAAACATTCTTCTTGACAATAATCAAATGCCTTTTCAATTGGTAATTTGAGTGAATGTCTCACTAAATTCAAATATTCATCCCTAAGTTCGAGAAAATATCTGCTCAATTTTATTGACTTGTGTTACTAATTACCATAATTTTTTTCTTGTATGCAAATTCTGTAAGATCTTTGTCCGTCAACACAATTGTTCAATTTTTGGGGGGATAACCTTTCCCTTTCAATTTTCCAGTTTTTTTTTGTTTTTTTTTATCTAGAAAGCTTTCAATAAGTCAAATATTTTTATATTGTTTGTATTCCCTCTTTGCAGTTTCAGCTTAAAAATAACAACCTGTTAGTCAATGTGCATTATAACCAGGTAAAACGTTCCACCTTACCCTGAATAAATAATTCTTTCTAACACTGGTACAAAGCCAGAAAATTGGGAGCAGGGAAAACCGATTGCACCGATCCTCGTGCGTGACTGCTACTTTATTTTATCGAACTTGGAAGGATGAAAGGCAAAGTTGATCTCGACTAAATTTGAACTCGGAAGCTGAAGAAACAGAACAAATACTGATTAACATTTCTCCGGCGCTCTAACGATTCTGCCAATTCACCGCCCTCTTGAACTACATAAATGGTTTCTGATTGAGGCAAAAGGTCAACAATGATTGGAGAAAGGGAAAGTCAATTAAATTGACTCCAGTACATTACTGGTACTTCATTTTATCGATCCCGTAAGGATGAAGGCAAAGCTAACCACGGCTGGATTTGAACTCAAAACGTAAAAAAGCCATAACTCTATGTCGCTTAACATTTTGCCAGACGCTCTACCGATTCTGTCAATCCAGCGCATCTTTAAGCTCAAATACTTATTTATTTATATTTATTTCATTTTGAAACCCATCGAAAATTTGCGTGTGGATGAGAAGCAACCGACGACTTGCATCTAATTTAATGAATAACTACTTGAAAAGTCGTGAGCCGCGAGCTGCGAGTTTCTCCTTTCACAAAAAACCCAATTTGAATTGTTTGATCCCAGATCTTCTAAGTTGAACTGAAAAGAGTTTGGGGTCCTGTGTCTGACAATTGATCATACAATAAATACCTTCCCTTTTTGCAGCTCACTTTTTAATACGAACTTGACTGACTGTGATTACCATATTTCCTGGCGTAGAAGACACTACTTTTTTCCTAAAATATGTCTCAAAAATCTACCAGGGGGTCCTGGAGACCGAAGGTTGTTTATTATTTGTTTTCAAATTTGTGGTTGTCAAAATTAGGGTGCGTCCGCGAAGACGAAGCGTCTCCGGCGCCGTGAAATACGGTAATTATCAGCAATATTAGTGTTGCTGCGGTGAAGGTACGTGGTCAGTTGGTTTGAATGTTTAGTTCATTTTCATCAGGTCATGATTCGACTCCCTGCGACATGTTGTATCCTTAAGCAAGACACGTTATTTCATGTTGCTCCACTCCACTCAGTTGGCAAAAAATGATTGTACCTATACTTCAAGGGGCCAGCCTTGTCATACAGTGTGCCACGCTGAATCTCTCCGAGAACTAAGTTAAAGCTGATACACGAGACAGTGGACTGCTCACTCACTTACGTGTCAATTCCAGTACTACTAGTAGTAGTAGTAGTAGTAGTGGGGGTGGGGTAATAGTAGTAGTAGTAGTAGTAGTAGTAGTAGTAGTGGTGGTGGTGGTTGGTGGTGGTGGTAGTAGTATTCTCCGCCTCCGCCTCCTCTTACTCCTTCTTCTTCTTCTTCTCCTCCTCTCCACCCTTTCTTTCCTTTTACACACACATACATCCACAAAGACACACACATACATTGGAAGTCGCTCAAATGTATATATAGATAACACATTGAGGCTTTTCTTCACTTTTAATGATAGGTATGAATATATATATGATATATAAATATTTATTAAAATAACAGATTAAAGTTTAAGCAAAGAATCGCTGCTTTCACCCTTAACGGGATCTTCTGAAACTAACAAAGTCAATCTGTAAACGCAGAACTGGATATTTCAAAAAAACGTTACAACCGGAGGAAGACAGGAAGACGATACTTTGGTTCGTGGAAACGTTCCCTGGCAAAGAACGGGAAAAAAACGAATATAATACGTCATTAATAGGAGCGGTGAAAAACAATTACGCGCAAAGACAGAACCACGTTTATGGTATAAAAGAGGTCGTAGACTAATGTTCTCTTATATATATATAGGATATATGGATAAACGTACCCTGATATTGGGCTCAAATTTTTGAGAATAACCCCCCACACCGCCCACCCACTCCAAAACAGAAAGAATAAATCAGATAACTATTAATAGAACATTTCCCCTTCATAAAAATATGAAATATTTATGTGTATTTTAAATTTAATCTCTGACATTCAATATAACTTATTGAATGTCGCAGAATAAATTAAAAACAAACAACATTTTTACAGATTGTACATAATCTACATAACATCACACTTTATTGGATATTGAAACACTAAACTTTACCCCCAACGGTGTGGGGAATAACCCACACAGAAAATCCTTAATCTAAAGTAACATGCATTAAGCAAATCTCCAACTAAAAATAATTCATTTACATTATGACATATACTATATTTTATCAGTCCTTAACTTTTGGGGCTACCACCCCGCTCACGGCTACATAACACCCTCAGCGCCCCCAACCCTATTTCCAGAGAGACCTGCCTACAGGCAAATTGTAAATAATATATAATAAATAAAATCGTTAATTTATAGATAATAAACTAGCAGTTTAGCCCGGCGTTGCTCGGGTTTATTCATTTGCTATGAAAAGTTACATACAGCTAAACGTGGCTTGAAAGCGAATAAGCTTATCAATTAAGTGCATAAAGCAGTTGAACCGGTTATTAAAAGTTACGAACCAATTAGCATTTTGTACAATCAATGATGGGTTAATAATCTTCCAATAGCGAATTTAGCAGACCAAAGTTGCAAGATGGTAGCCCTGATGCCGCTGGGTGTCAGATCTGTCCGCCATGGGTGACCCTACCAGGAAATAGTTTTCAAGACGGCATTGCTCCAACACCTCCAACACCTGCACCAACATCTATAGCATCTCTTTGTAGACGATATTGCGTGTCATCCCATGAAGAGTGTAAGCAAAAAGTTCATTCCTGCTCCCTACGTGGGACAGGCAACATAAAGTTGGCCATGGGAGAAGCATGGCTCCCCCAAATTAATGCCCGCCACCGACAATGTTTGCCCCTGTGACTTGCTAATGGACATGGCAAAACATGGTCTCACCGGGAATTGGGATCGCCGGAAATCGAACGGGATATCTGACGCCGAGGGGAAAAGGTTCATCCTTGGCAGTGAATTCGGCAGAATTGCCAGAAGTACAACTCTATGGGTGTTTCATATTAATATTTAACCAATGAAAGTCGTAAAAAATAAATAATTTAAACATTCCGATTCATGTCTATAGCATTAAATTATAGAGAGGGGGAATTATCTATTATAAAGAGAGGGAAGAGTGATGGACAGAGTAAAGCTAAGAAAATATAGGGAGGTGTGTTAAACCTCAAAGCATGAAGAGAGTAAAGCAGTTAAATTATAGAGAGGGGGAATGATCTATTATAGAGAGAGGGAAGAGCGACGGAGAGAGCGTTATGACTATGTTTGTTGTTGTATAAAATGATGTGTTGGATAGTTTTCAAAGTTTATGTCGCGTTCCTGAACGAAGTTTTGTCGCTGTTGGGTAGTAGAGAGAGGGAATAAGCGTGTAAGAGAGAGTGTTACAGCATTTATTTAGTTTTATCGATTTTATATCATAGAAGCAGGAAAGTTTTGGCAAAGTTTACTACGCGTTGACCATCATTGGTAAATTTGGAGCACATTGGAAAAGAAATCATCAAAATTGGTAGAGAAATATGGAAATGCATAAAAATCATACACACACACAGACAGGCATCTTCCGTTTTATATATATATAGATAATATAATATATATTATGTACAAATAAATATTATATATTTTAATTTTACTACGAGGGCAATCCCAAAATTAAGGTCTCCAAAGCGATGGGGACGCAGAGAAACTGTTCGTACGGTTGTTGGCAACACTGTTGTGATTGGTGCTTCCTTCACTCCCAAACAAGCATGCGCGCGCTTCGCTGGGTTGGCAGCCGTTGAGAATAGAGCTCCCGTTGAACGCTACCGCCAAGTGCGAAGTTCGCGCAGTTATTCGGTTTTTGAACGCAAAAGGCGTTGAACCAATTGAAATTCATCGCTAATTGACGGAAGTGTATGGACAGTCGTGCTTGGATGTCAAAAACGTTCGCAAGTGGTGTAGAGAGTTTACAGCCGGTTGTACCGATATTCACGACGAAGAAAGGAGCGGGAGACCGTCAATTTCCGACGAGACAGTTGCAATTTTTCCGTTAAAATCCTGTGGATGGTGCTTCGGGAAACCTCAGGAACCAAAATACAGAGAGCATCCAGAGTGATGCGCCGATCTTTACGCATGTTTTCCTCAACCTTTGCGACTGACTCGTCGGAAATTGACGTTCTCCCGCTCCTTTGTCCGTCGTGAATATCGGTACGACCGGCTGTAAACTCTCTACACCACTTGCGAACGTTTTTGACATCCAAGCACGACTGTCCATACACTTCTGTCAATTGGCGATGAATTTCAATCGGTTCAACGCCTTTTGCGTTCAAAAACTGAATAACTGCGCAAACTTCGCACTTGGCGGTAGCGTTCAACGGGAGCTCCATTCTCAACGGCTGCCAAGCCAAGATTGAGCATCCCAGCGAAGCGCGCGCATGTTTGTTTGGGAGTGAAGGAAGCACCAATTACAACAGTGCTGCCAACAGCCGTACGAACAGTTTCTCTGCGTCCCCATCGCTTTGGAAACCTTACTTTTGGGTTTGCCTTCGTATATTTATATATAATATGTATCATTTGATATTTAATATACTATTATATCATCTCTTCCACTCTCCTACTTCCCCGAAACACCAGCGCCACCATGAACCTTTTCAATGCCCCACGGATGTGGGGAGACTAGCGCCAACTTTGAGAACCTCTGCCTTAAAATATCCGGATTTAGGTGCTTACTTTATAGTATCCTATATGATTTTAATAGGTGGGGAATTGGTAGAGTCGTTAGAATATCGGATAGAATAGTATGCGGTATTTGTTTCGACACTCTGTCCTCTGAGTTCAAATCTCGCCGAGGTTAACTTTCCTTTTCATCCATCCTTTCAAGATTGATAAAAAAAAGTACCCGTCTAATATTGGAACGGATTCTTCCTCTGTGTCTCTTCCTCACTTCCATTCTCTCACTCTATACCCTACTCTGGAAGAAATCTGCTATATTCAGACCTGGAGAGGAGATGGGTTCCACCAGCTTTTAAAATGCCCTAGAAACGCCGTATGTTACAATACGGCGCCCGTACGTCTCTCCCATATTACTTCCAACAAACACAGTAAATAGCTTTTTATTTAATCAACCTAGTAGTTTCAAAAACAGAGTCGATTTCGGCTGTATCTGAATTCAGAACACCTAGTGTGATACATAACCACGCCTGTGAGAACATTAACGAACAGTTCACCTATACAGATAAACATAAGTTCGTTCCAGAAAATAACAATACAAAGATATATTTGGTGTAAAAACTATATACATAGAAGAATTTAGGGTCAACGAGTATATTTAAGATTCATGAATTGAGAGATCACAGCTCCGATACTATGGGCATGTGGTTAGAATATCTCAGGAAAGAATCACTAGGTGGGTTTTACGGGCAAAACCAACCGACAGGACACCCAGGGGTAAACCCTGAGCAAGATGGTTGGATAACATATATGAGCTTGGCTGGTCTCGCTTGGGGATCCAGTTGGATCAGTTAAAGACGGTTGCATATTACAGGACCGACTTGAAGGAGTGTTTGAGGACTCTGCCTCCACGACCTTTTCAAAAATAAGCGGGCGAAGAAGAAGAAGAAGAAGAAGAAGAAGAAGAAGAAGAAGAAGAAGAAGAAGAAGAAGAAGAAGAAGAAGAAACTATTCCGGGTTAAGCATGTTTTAAGGATAACAAGGATGTTCAAGATCAACAAATTTAGTATGAGATAACCCTATCAATATTTGTATATCCTTAAAACTTATTTGAGGACTATAGAATATGTAATAGACTTGAACAATGGACTGGGATCAATATAATTGACTAAATGATCATAGTGTCTCATTACGGCCGCAGACTAATAACTGACACCAGTAAAAAGAAAAAGTAATATGTAAAATACATTTGCCACAACAGGGGTCCGACGAGCTTTTTATTCCAGAGTCGGGCTAGATCGATACAGATCGAACTTTGAGCTGATCAATAGCGAAACGCGCGTCACTAAATAAACGTAATGAGGACATAACATATCGTCCTTTTTAATATTATTTCACTTTGTTTACACCTCTTTACAGACTGGAATCTACGCATCGAGTGTTCACTCTGGTGGACCTACAGTAACTGGATGTTACATTCCCTATATAAATATATATATATATATATATATATATATATATATAAAACGAAGGAAATGTGGTAAGGAACCAGGTGGACCATAACGCACCAAAGTAATCAATACTTAGGGTAGTAGAGTGGGTAATTGGAACGAGTAGGACTCCGACGGCTGAGCTCAAGCCGTTTCGACGGCTAATTCTGGACTCATTAACAGTCCAGAATTAGCCGTCGAAACGGCTTGAGCTCAGCCGTCGGGGTCCTACTCGTTCCTATATATATATATGTATATATATATATATATATCGACAGTCGATCGAGCTTCGTCAAAACGGACCGAAGAAACAATGTTTCAATTGGTCTTTCCTACTGCTAATACTATCTATTGGTTGCAACTCCAGGTAGAAGAAACAACGTGAAATAAAGTGTCCCGGTCCGGGAATCGAACTCACAACCTCATGATTGTGAATCCAATTCTCTAACCACTCAGCCTATCGATAAATATATCGAGTTAGAAGTCAGCATAGCCACATATCTATTAACGTTTGAAAACCATGAAACTTGTGAGACCGGTTAAGTTATAAAATAAATTATAAATAAACCTTCTTAAAGACATCAATTGCATATTCAACTTCAAGATAGTGAAAGAGAGAGGGGATGGAGAGTGAAATAGAGAGTTAGAGAGAGAGAGTGAGAAAGTGAGAGAGAGAGAGATGTAAAATCCCTATACCCCCTCTGCATCTCCGCTTGCGTTGAATACTCCTCGTCTCATCACCAAAGGCTCTCTCTCTCTCTCCCTCCCTCTCTCCATCTCGCTCTCTTTCTCTCTCTCTATCTATCTATCTATCTCTCTCTCTTTAAATATATATATATATATGTGTGTGTGTGATATATATATATATAGAATATATATATATATATATATATATATATATATATATATATATATATATATATATATATATATATATATATATATATATATTGTTATACTTGGGGAGGGTCATATTTGTGTAATATTGCCAGAAATAATAACAGAACACACTCACTGTTTGGTTGGTTTTCGCTTTTCGCTTCTGTGTCTTTTATATCGGTAATCTAATATAATATAATATACTCGGTCCTCAATGTTGCCATTGACTGACCGACGGTCAAAGATAATAAAAAACCTCGCAAAACTAATTCATCGGCCTTATATATATATATATATATGTATATATATATATATATTTATATATATATATATATATATATATATATATATATATATATATATATATATATGTATATGTATATATATGTATATATATATATATCAAATATTAAGTAAGCAAACTATTCAAAGAGGATGGGAAGGGCTTAGTTAAGAAAATTACAAGCCAATAAAGAGTGGGTTAGTGTGCTCGATGCATATAATTTGCAAGACATGCGTTAAAAAAATGAGTAATTCGTTGAAACTATGTCTACCAAAATTATCATATGAGGAGCAAAAAAAGCTTGTATTACATGTCAGAGAAAACAATATATATATATATAAATATATATAGTAATTGTTTCTACTTTTGGCAACTTCACCAGTACATTACTGGTACTTCATTTTATCGACTCCGTAAGGATGAAAGGCAAAGTTAACCTTGGCGGGATTTGAACTCAGATCATAAAGGGACGTAACTATGCTGGAAAGTATGTTCGACCCTCTACCGATACTGCCAATCTACCACCCTTTATATATAGTAATAATAATAAATGTATAGACTAAAATCCAAAGAGGGCTCGATAAGGATAAATATATATCAAATATATAAGAACCGTAGAGCAAATATTTATTAAAATAACAGATTAAAGTTTAAGCAAAGAATCGCTGCTTTCACCCTTAACGGGTCTTCTGTTCTATTCTATTCTATTCTATTCTATCCTATTCCATTCCATTCCATTCCATTCCATTCCATTCCAATCCATTCCAATCTATTCTTTTCAATTCTATTCTATTCTATTCTATCCTATTCTATTCCATTCTATTCCATTCTATTCCATTCCATTCCATTCCATTCCATTCCATTCCATTCCAATCCATTCCATTCCATTCCAATCCATTCCATTCTATTCTTTTCAATTCCATTCCATTCCATTCCATTCTATTCTATCCTATTCTATTCTATTCTATTCTATTCTATTCTATTCTATTCTATTCTATTCTATTCTATTCTATCCTATTCTATTCTATTCTATTCCATTCTATTCCATTCTCTTCTATACTATTCTATCCTATTCTATTCTATTCTATTCTATCCTATTCTATTCTATTCTATTCTATTCTATTCTATCCTATTCTATTCTATTCTATTCTATTCTATTCTATTCTATTCTATTCTATTCTATTCTATTTATTCTTGATTTGTTTTGTGTTATTTATTTCTCACCCAATTCTTTCTTTATACAGCATAGAAGTACATGTACTAACCCCCCTCCCCCCGCAATAATAAATAAGTCTTTGTGGTTCTTATCTGTATCAGTTGGCAGTTTTGTTGCTGCTGTTGTTGTTG
>OZ024744.1:76279846-76284846 GCA_964016885.1 Eledone cirrhosa
GTGTGACTACACCCCTGGTCACAGAACTGGGAATTCTCCCGTTCTGCTGCCAGTTGCAGTAGACCGCTTCCGGGAGACCGGAGAACAAGTCCTGCATTGCTACGTAAAATTCGTAGGGTAGACCGTCGAGACCTGGAGATTTGCGTTTGCCGCGCATTGGCTCAGCGCGTCCCCTATCTCAGCGGCTGAAATCGGCTTTTGGCAGAAATTCGCCTCGTTGTCCGAGAGTCGCGGTAGGCCGTCGAGGTATGGACCGAAATCCATAGCCCCTCCCGGCACGCCGCCCTGTCCGAAATGCTGAGCAAAGTGCCTTTGAAAGGCCGTGCACATCTGCTTCGGCTCACGTAGATAGATATATTTCTTTATTAGCCACAAGGGCGCACAAGAAAAGGGGACAATACAAAGACATGCCGGGGATTTTACATACAGTCGTGTAAAAAATATAAAAACAAACAATTACAACAATCGAAATCCCCAATAGGGGGAGGCGCCACAAATGGGTTGTTTAATACCCCGTCGATAGAACAACCCTCAACTCCAGGAGCGTTTTGTGCAAGTGCTCCTTTCTACCTTTTGCCCTTGTCCTCAACCTACAGGCTTATAAACAGAGAAGGCCCAATCACTCGGGCCATCTTTGCTTCATTCACCCACCTTTCAGTAAATTTACTGGGGTGCTGTGACTCTCTCTCCACCCTGATTCTCCTTCTAAAGTGATACTTAAAGAAGGGAATCAATTGTTGTCCGGAGAGAAAGGCATCTGTCCTCAGTCCTCTCAACATCGTCCACCATATAACTTATTTCACCATAGCCACCGTACAGAGGAAAACTGCCTCTCTTTCGTTTTTTGAAAGAGGCTGGCGGTTTGATCCTTACTATGGACTCGGCAGTCAACTGGATTTGTCCCATACGCGACAGCAGTTGTTCTGCATAGTTCCACAGGTCGGTTACGCCCGGGCAGTGTACAATTGCGTGCAGGACTGTTTCAATGTCCTGCTCTCATCTTGGACACGTCCTCTTGGAAGGATCCCTGCCGGGGCGTCCGTGTCTGTAGATCTTGTCACGAACCGGTAGAACTCCTCGGTAGCACTGCCAGGCCAGGGACCTCTGGAAGTTGTCCATAGGTCCCGGGCGGAAAGTCCTACCAAATAGACTGGTGAGCTCATCGTCTTCGACGACCAGATTCTCTCCGAGCACGTCGTCGCCCTTGTAACGTACAATCCCTCTATAGAATGTGAAGTGGAGTCCCCACTGATTGCTGTGCCCGCTTGCCAGAGGACTGTGAGCGCCTGAGCGCATTCAATGTGCCAGACGCCCATCGTTTTCGGTCATTTCTTGACCCAGGACTGCAGCTCCGTCAGCGAGACGAGCTGTGGGAAAGCCTGTCTCACAAACGGTGCCCACACCGGTTGGGCGTCGGTGAGAAATACCTGGAGATATCGCAGCCTCAGTGCATGTTTGCGCATCATCAGCCACGGCATTCCCAGCCCTCCGTTGGAAGGGTGCTGACAGCAGACGGATCTCCTCACCAGCGGAGCCTGCTTCTTCCACAGAAACTGGAAGAGCATGCGTTCCATCTTGGCGAGGTGTTCACGGGGACAAGGCACGACAGTCAAGCGGTAGTAGATAACGGACGCTATGAAAGTGTTCGCCTCCTCCGCTCGACCTTTCAAGGACAGTTTGCACTCTGCCCACTTCTGGGTGAGTGCAAACACCTTGGCTGTGACTTCGTTCCAGTTTTTCTCCACCTGGAGGTCTGGACCGAACCAGACCCCGAGCAATTTCACCGGTCCGTCCGTCCAGCGTCCAACGACGCTGTCGGACATCATCGGTTTGCCCCTCCACGTACCGACTTACAAACCGACAGATTTGTACGGGTTTAGTTTTGCTCCCGTCAGCGTTTCGTATTCTTTCAGTAAGTTGCCGATCACCACGATTTCTGAGGTGCTCGACACCATTACCGTCACGTCGTCGGCATAAGCCGACGCCTCTTTGCGCAGTTCCGGTTCTAGAGGAATGCCCTGCAACAGCTCCAATTTCCGCAGTAGTGGCTCTAGAGTCAATACATACAGAATGGAGGAGAGAGGGCGCCCCTGTCGAATGTAACGCATGATTCCGAACGGCTCCGATAGGTAGCCGTTCAACTTGACCCTCGAGCAGATGCTGGTGTGCATCGATTCAACCTCTGAACACGGGACCGAAACCGGCCGCCTTGAGAACCGCTTCCAAGTATCGATGGTCGACCCTATCGAATGCCTTAGACTGATCCAAGTTGATCAGAGCCCCACCGAAGCCGGGTTTACTACCCACCCTCTCTATGATGTATCGCATGAGGTGGAGGTTATCCTGTATGGAGCTGGTCGGGATTGCACATGTTTGCGCTTTCCCTACCAGGTTCTCGACGACAAGCACCAACCTCGTCGCTAGCACCTTGGCCAAAATCTTTAACTCTGTGTTGAGCAGAGTTATGGGCCTGAAGTTGTTAATTTCGTCCCCCTTGTTCTCGTATTTCCTGATCAGCGTTACAACGCCCTTGCCTGCCAATTGCAGTAGACGGCTTCGAGGACGCCAGAGAACAAGTCCGTTATGCCTATGTAAAACTCGTAGGGTAGACCATCTAGACCGGGTGACTTGCGTTTCCCGCAGCGGCCCAGAGCGTCCCGTATCTCAGTGTCCGTGATCGGTCTTTCGCAGAACTCGGCGTCCGTGTTCGAGAGACGTGGCAGGCCGTCGAGGTATGAACTAAAGTCCATTGCTCCGTTCGGCTCACCGTCGTTCTGCTCAAAGAGTCGCGCAAAGTGCCACTGAAAGGCCACGCACATTTGCTTGGGGTCAAGTAGTACGCGTCCGTTTTGGTCACGTAGATAGATAGATAGATAGATACGAGGATCGGCGGAAAAGTTCATAGGCTGGTCAAGACACTCATATGGAATGTTGGAAGACCACTAACGAAGGTAGAACTCAATACTTATTTTGATGCATATTAAATATAAAAATACGATAAAATCCTTATGTAATGGAGGGCTTATTCCGTTCTGGTTACCATATTGAGTCAGCGAATTCTGACTGATATCTTTAATATCTCCGACACAAAATTTGCGAAGCTTCTTCAGGTGGGTTGAGGGTGGCACTAAAACGTATTTCGGCTTTGTTAATTTCCTGAAACAGTTGAAAGAAATAATTGTTTCTACTTTAGGCACAAGGCCAGCAATTACCCAGTGCATTACTGGTACTTTATTTTATCGACCCCGTAAGGATGAAAGGCAAATTCAACCTCGGCGGGATTTGAACTCAGATCGTAAAGGGACGTAACTATGCTGGAAAGCATGGCGTCCGATCCTCTACCGATACTGCCAATCCACCACAGTTGAAAGAAATAATGAATAGGTGAAATAAAAATATAATCACTGTGGTGTCATTATCAAATATCGATAAATTTCTCGATTGAAAATTGGTGATGATGTGGGAGGCGACGAAAATAAAAGGCGACACTGAGTTGGCTACGCGCAGGTGTGAGTCTCGCGAGCTGGATAGCTCCTACAGTGCGTCTCCCTCACCATCCTCCGGAGAAACGCCTTCTCTATTCTGTCCTCCGGGACCGCGGGACAGCCAGCGCCTGGATCCCCATTCGCTCATAATATTGAGATTTGGTGAGAGCGGGAGAGAGAAGGAGGCAATGACAGTGGGAGTTTGGTTCATTTGTGTTCAGACCTGGTGTATATGTATATTTTTCACGGGCACACACACATCTTAGGTACATTATCCCTATCGATACCCGAATATGATGTTAATGGAGAAATCAAAATTGAATATAAAGATTGAAATTGAAAATTAGAAATATAGATTAAAACTAATAATTGTTTCTACTTTTAGCACAAGGCCAGCAAATATACACTACATAACTGGTACTTTATTTTATCGACCACGTAAGGATGAAAGGCAAAGTTAACCTCGGCGGGATTTGAACTCAGATAATAAAAATAATAATTGTTTCTACTTTTGGGACTAGGCCAGCAATTACACTAGTGTATTACTGGTACTTTATTTTATCGACCCCGTAAGGATGAAAGGCAAAGTTAACCTCGGCTGGATTTGAACTCAGAATGGCAAGGGCCGTAACTCTATGCGTCAAAGCATGGCGTCCGACCCTCTACCGATACTGCCAATGATTTCTAATTTAAGCACAAAGCCAGCAATGTTTGGGATGGACAAGTTTATTTAATCGACCCTAGAATTTTACTGGTACGTAATTTTATTGATTTCTACTTTAGGTAGACAGCAAGCAGCTTTCAGAGGGTAGAGAAAGGAAACCCCAATAATTCACTGGTACTTTATTTTATCGACCCCGGAAAGACGAAAAGCGATATTGACTTCGGCGAAATTTGAACTCTCAGCATAAAGGGCCGTAACTAAATGCTGCAAAGTATTTTGTCCCATTCTCTACCGAATCTGACAATCCACTACCTTGACTACGTTTACATGCATGTATGTATTTATATGAATGCATACGCATCCAATCCATTTATGCCCTCCTTGTCTCCTCAATCTTTCTATGTCTTCTTTAATTCCTCATTCTTTCTTCCGATGAAGGATTAGCGTCCGAAACGTTAAGACTCTCTTCCTGCTATTTCATACTTTAAACTAATATATTTCTTCCATGTACAGTGCTGTTCGTTTTGTTATTTTTGTTACTTCTGTTTACCGTTTACACACACACACACACACACACACACACACACACACACACACACACACACACACACACACACACACACACATACAGGCACACACATACACACACACACACACACGCACACACACATAAAATAATCCCCCGTTTATCGCGGGGCATACGTTCCAGAACCAACCGCAATGAATGAAAATCCGCGATATAGTGAGACCCTAAAGACAACCGTTGTTTTTATAGTTTAACCCTCTCCTACGCGATTAAGTACACATAAACTCATTAAAACACACTTTTGTATATACATACCAAAAACAGC
>OZ024744.1:76289846-76294846 GCA_964016885.1 Eledone cirrhosa
AATCAAAAGTATAAACAATTGAAAATTTCCCTCAACGAAATCTTCCAGGGGGAAATTAATTCATGTATAAACATTTCCCTTGCAATACTAAATAAAAAACCAAATAATGAAATATTACGTGTTATTGACGAAATAGGGGATGAATATTTACGACGGATAAAAACCCAAACATTTTGGCAAATCAACGCCTGTTTATATGCCTTAGCAATGACAGTGAAGCATTATCTTGGTGATAGCAGAAATATTAACAAGAACAAAACACCACCAAAAATACCATCATAAAATAGAAAAAAAGATTGCTGACCTAAGAAAAACCATAGGATATGTGACAATGCTCCTTACATGCAAACAAACACAAAAAATCTCACTCCTCACCAACAAAGAGTGAAAAATAAAATAGAGACGATGTTTGGTAACAGTAGAACCAGAACTCTTCAATATAAGCTGATCATCCTCAAACAAGAATTGAGAGCTGTTAGCGAAAAACGCCGATACCTGAAGAAGGTAGATGAAAGAAAAGTGCTTAATAAAAGATTCAGACGAAACCAAACATCAGTCTATAGACATATGAAGGCAAAATAATAAGTGCCAATGAGGCTCCATCCCAGAAAGACATAGATTCCTTTTGGAGAAAAATATGGGGTGAAAAGAAGAATTTCAACCAAGATGCAGTGTGGCTAAAAGAAATCCGAAAGAACTATTACTCCTACACTACAACAAAATTATACGAAATAAGTGAGGGTACCCTTGAGACTGTGATAGGAAAACTCCAAGATAAGAAAACACCAGGAAGAGACGTGATTGTCGGCTACTGGTACAAAAAAATGATATTCTATCGGAGGTATCTTACTGGCCTCTACCAACAAGTTCTTAAGGGAGATGCACTTATATCAGAATGGTTGACATTAGCACAAACATTACTGGTCCCCAAGAACAAAGACACCCACTTGGCAGAAAATTACCGACCCATTGCATGCCAGAACCTGATGTATAAGATGTATACAGCCTGCCTGAATCTATTCCTCCAAGATCACTGTGAAAATAATAACATCATCACAGATGAACAAGCAGCTGGAAAGAAAGGGGTGTGGGGATGTGTTGAACAACTCCTAATCAACAAAACTGCGATGTCGGAGGTGCGACATCTTAGGAGGAATATGGCTACAGTCTTACTGGACTACAGGAAAGCTTTCGATTCTGTTCCCCACTCTTGGATGATAGAGGCCCTCCAACTTGCTAAAGTCCCAGACATTATTGTCAGAGCCATAGAGAAGCTGTCTTCTTCTTGGGCTATTATCCTAAGGTTAAAGACAGAGAGGGAGGACTCTATTTCCACTGATAAAATAAAATATCACAGGAGTATATTTCAGGAGGACAGTCTCTCTGTGATATTATGCATACTGCCCTTAAACCCCTTGTCCTTTCTGCTCAAGAAATGTGAAGGATACATCATTGGCTCACAGGAGGACAGAAATACGAACCTAACCCATAATCACTTTGTGGATGATCTGAAAGTCTATGCCAAGAACATCGATAGGATGAAGAAAAATCTTGACTTGGTTACAATGGGGAAAAACAACAACCCAATCTAGCAACATTGTCATCAATGGTCTAACTGTTTCACCAATATCTGATGAGGACTGCTACAGATACCTGGGAAATAGATGATGACCTATCCTATAATGGTATCTGTAATAAAGAAAGCGTAACCAGTGAATACTACACCCGATTAAGAAAGATCTGGTCATCGGAACTCTCTGCGCAAAACAAAACAGTGGCTCACAATGTGTTGCTGTGCCTGTCCTAACACCAGCGTTTGGAATACTCAATTGGACGATAGACGAAATCCGAGCAGTTGATGTTAGAACTCGAAAAATACTAAACAACACCGGAAACTTCCACATCAACAGTGACATAGACCGCCTTTACTTGAAACGTAAGCAGGGAGGCAGAGATATAACATCGGTCCAGACAGCATTTGAATGCTGCATCATATCCCTCCGACAAGTGTAGGAGACCGTACGAACCTCGAAGCGTAGAAGCCCGCCCCTAGAGCAAGTCTATCTGCATGAAACAGATAAGATCATGAGAGTTGGGAAGGAACTCCTCGAGAGATATTCCCTGTGTAATAATCAAAAACTCACACCCAGGGAAGCTGCTCAGCAGTATCGCAGTGAATTCATGGATAAAAAACTGCATGCAAAATATCATGCATGGATATGTTGCCAGGGAGCTCCAGAGTGAGAGTAATATAGATAAGGAAAGTAGTCTATCTTGGACCAATAACCACTATATTGGCTCCCACTTTGAAGGATACGTTTTTGCAATTCACGAACAGGAATTCAACACGAAATACCTGATTCACAAAAGAGATAGGGATGCAGGCAAAACACCTAGATGTGATAACAAGTGCAGACTCTGCAGAATCAACATCGAAGATGTCGCCCATGTCATAAGAAGCTGTCCAAAGATGTCATCGCGGTACTATCTACCTATGAGGCGTGATGTAGTGGCCAAAATACTGTTCAATGCAGTTCGTAAAAAAAATAGCCCCGATAATAAACACATTAAAAGCTACAACAATGTACATAATATGAAAGAGTACTGGTGGAATGTTCCAGTAAAAACCCCAATAAAATGCAGGCATAACAGAGCAGATATTATGATATGGAACAGGGAAAAGAAGGGATGTACAGTAGTGGAAGTTAGCTGCCCAGCAGATGCCAATATAATATCAAAGATTAGCGAAAAGGAGAATATTTATGCAGAACTGATGAGAAATCTGCAGATACTGCACCATGATTATACATTCAGATTTATGCCTGTGATTATTGGGGCACTGGGATATGTTAGTAACTGCCTCAATACAAATCTTCTCAAGCTGGGATTCACAGGAACAGAAAGAACACAACTAGTAAGGAAATTACAAGTACAATCCATTAATGGAACAGTAAAAATATGTAAAACATTTCAAAAATGTTGCATCTAATAACTGCATATACACATGTACAGATACAAAGCATATACACATGCACATAATCAACTCAAAATATACACATCCACACATACAATAACAGCCATATCTACACATGAATGCATGCAGAAATGAATACATATCTACCTAGTTGATATTGTGTAAATTCCAATAAGAGAGTCTTGTTTCTATGTTAGACACTAATTCTCTCTCTATTGGCAAAAGATTTGTGAAATAAAACCAGAAGAACATACATGATGGCTGAAAACTCTGCTAACAGTACTGCAATTGCTTGGAGGATTATAGAGTTTGGTGCACTTTTAGGCTACGGCCAGCCACACAAACATGTAACATATCCTGAACAATGAATGTCAGTGCTTTGAATGTTTTTTTTCAGTGGGGGAAAGGCCTTGCACTCGACCAATCCCACTCTCTAAGCATCGAAAACACTACTTGAAAAGGAGAACTGGTCAACATCATCGGATGCTTGCGATGCCGCAGTTTTTTGTTTTTCAGTTTCCTTCTGCTAGAAAGGTGTTGTGACAACAACTGGGGGTCTTTCACTCCCAGGTGAAAGAAAAGTACTATTTGGATGGCCGTTGACTCTGCTGAGTTCGGCACCCTTACCGGGTCTTGTATTTCATCCTACAGGGTGTCCAAGTATCACTCTCCTCACCAAGCAAGCTTGGTGGGGTTGCCGGTTTAGTCGTGGATGACCCGACCATGAGACGGGTTGTACTGGGTTACATGTTTCCAGTAGCACTCGAGAGCGACCCGACATATACATATATACATACATTCATACATACATAAAGCCTAGCATGGAGTTCCGACAACTTTATGACATCCCACCTTGAAGGATATCTCTATGCAATACAGGAACAAAAAAATTCTGCAAAATATCTGCTACAAAAAAGAGGAGGGCCATCAGTCGACAATAAATGTAAAACAAAGATCGAAGATGTTAGTCACATTATTGCCAACTGCGAAAGAATGTCGTCTCGCTACTACCTCCCTATGAGACACAATGTGATAGCTAGAACCATCTGGAGCGCACTTAGGAAAACAACATTAAAAACAAATGAGGAGGAATATGTTGAGATAGATGGCACTAGAAAATACTGGTGGAACCTGAATATAAAAACTGCCAACAAATTAAAGCATAACCGGCCTGATATTGTTGTTTGGGACCACACATTGAAAACGTGTTCTGTTGTTGTGATCAGCTGCCGACTTGAAGCCAACTTTGTCAGAAAAATACAGGAGAAAGAGGACATCTACGGACCATTGATGAGGAGTTTGCAGATCCAGTCTTCAAGATACACCTTCAGCTTCATACCCATTATTATGGAGCTACAGCTTATAAACCAATTCACTTGGACCAAAGTATAACTGAACTTGGATTTGTGGACAAAGAGCGTAGACTACAAATGACTGCGATAGCTGGCACCTTCAAAATTTGCGATTCAAGGAATGACAATTTCTTTTCTTTTACAACCTTGCCACCAGGAAAGTGACCGGTCTAACATGTACTCGAAATTAAGCGAAAGAGAGACATACAATATGGAAGTAAACTCATGACCGAGTACGACCACTTCTTAGAAAAACAGACAGCTTCTTTTCAAATTCCTCAAAACCGGTAGCATTGAGATTTAGCCACTGTGCTCTGTCTGTTGCAAAAATTCCACATGTTTCGGTGGTCATGTTGACCTTCTCGATGGTTTCTTTCAAGAAGTCTTTATAGTGGTTGTGTGGCTTGCATTACAGGCATTTGCCTTGCAACAGTTCTCCATACAATATTTGTTTTAGAGGTCAGCTGTTCCCTAGGCGTACCATGTGACTTGACCAACGGAAACGCTGCTTTATAATCATAGTCTCGATACTTGGCAGACAGCCCCGTTGCAACACATGAGTATATGATATATGAGAGCTCCGTGAGATCTTGAAGATAGAACACAAATATTGTTGCTGGAAACGTTCGAGACGCTGGATATGCCTATAAGGTTCTCGTTTATCTTATGGAAGG
>OZ024744.1:76312346-76329846 GCA_964016885.1 Eledone cirrhosa
TCGGCAGTACGGAGTTCGAGGACACCTGAGGTCTTGATGACGTCCTGTGTGAAGAAGAAGCAGTCGGACAATCCTCGGTATTTGTTTGTCTTCCTTTCCTCTGCAAGGTGGGCTGCAGTACCAGGGTTCGTGGCCGAAGCGACTAAGCTGGAGGCGGAGAACGTGTCACAACATATGACATCGCAGATGAGGGATCTACCTCCTTTGAATGGGAAGAGGGTAATTCCACCAGGGTGCTACTGTCTCCGCGGTCGTGGCATATTGTTGTTATCTTGTACCTGAAGTTGTTAGAAAATTATTTTGATATATTCTGTTGCGGCTTTGCATTTTAAGCGTAGTGTTTCTAAACTGTCATCCTTTACCGGGGGTTAATTCGTTGGTTACTTTGTTTTACTATTCCGTTAGTGTAGGGTGGTACATTTGGCAGTATCGACTTTTACGTTCCGAATTCAAATCTCGGCTAGGTTAGCTTTGCCTTTCAACCTTACGGGGTCGATAAAATAAAGTGCCAATAATGCACTGGGGTCGATTTAATCGGCTCCCCCTCCGTCAAATTGTTGGCCTTGTGCCTAAATCTGAAACCATTATTCCATTTAATCACTCCCCCCCCCCCCCGTCAATATTCCGTTTGTTTTCTGCTATTTCCACTGCCATTTCTTCATCGGATAGTTACCCTGATTTTATTTCCAATCGGGTTTTTTGTTAATTCATTTATTTCTGGTGTCTGCAGCTTCATATCATATCGCTTATTCAATTGAAGAAGCATATTTATTGCGTAATTGGGCGTAATATTTCTGCGATATACAATAGAAATATCCTAGAACCATTCATGTAAGTGGTGGCATTGTTTAACATTATCCAATATATCAATATTCTTATATCGTTCTCTTTTAATCTCAAATGTAATTCAATAGAGAAGTAATTTCCTTTCTATAAATTTTGCAGTAATTTCTTTTTATAAATTTTGCGGTATTTTCTTCCTATAAATTTTGTGATATAAGTATAAGATATGTGCTGCGTGTTTCCTTACATAATAGGTTCCAGAATGTTCCACCGGTAGAAAAATATAACGAAGTTCAGCAACAAATATGCTTGCAGTCGTAGACACTAGAAGAAATGAACAAAAGAAAAATCTGTCTGAACTGCACACAAATTAAATAACCAGTGAACCAGCAAAAGTTAAAGTAGCAATGGGGGTAGTTAAAGTAGAAATTCCAACATTAAAAGAACAATAAAATATATTAAATAGATTAACCAATAAAATGTCCAACATAAAAGAATGACAATTTAGAGGTTCCAGGTATAAAATGCAATCCTCAACCACCACAGACATCAAAAACACCATGAGTGTCTTCAGATATAAAGTATAGATTTATGAAGTAAGTAGAATTATGACAACTTTAGCAAAACAGACTATCAATTAGGTTATTGATAAGGCAAATAGTGAATAAGCAATACAGGAATCAACTACAGTAAAATTCCATAGAGTTTAGCAGAACAAGATTCCATTAGACAATCAGCAAACAGAGGCAAAACACCTCCTGATCTGTAGTCCATCGAGGGCTTAACCGGGTTTTGTTTAAAAAGCTCGACTCTCAAATTTTGTTTTAAATCCGAATAATGATCCTCTACTGAAAAGAAGAGTCAGCCATGTGCAAAACGGAACAACGAAAGTGTAAAAAAAATCAGTGACAGCAGCAGCTTTCAACACGAGGACTCTAAAAACCACCACCACCACCACCGCAACAACAATAACAATAACAATAACAATGACAGCGGAAACAACATTGGTAGCAGCAACAAAATAACAACAAAACCAACAACCGAAGCAGCAGCACCAATACTAGAAGCAACAGTAACATCAACAACGCCATCATCAGCAGCAGCAAAAGCACTACCAACAACATCATCAGCAGCAAAAACCCCCCAACAACAACACCAACAGCAGCAGCAAAAGCATCACCAACAACAGATAACGTGAAACACACCAAGGAGCTCTCCTGCTTCTCTCTCTCTCTCTCTCTCTCTCAATCTCTCTCCCTCTCTCTCGCTCTCTCTCTCTCCCCCTCTCCCTCTCTCTCTCTCCGTCCCCTCTAAACACAAACACTCTCTCAACAATATTTGAGACAGAGTCCGCAGGCGCCGTTACCTCCTCACCTCGAAGTAAAAATGAGCGAAAACCCCCAAAAACCTACTAAAAAAAAACTAAAAAAATTAAAACATACAAAATCCCGCGCTACCAACGCTACCACAACCACAAATACCCATAAAAAAAAAACACATTCAACTACAATAACCAGCCATACTGACACCAATCTTCGTGCTAGTGAGACGGGTTAATAAAGAATTGATGACCCTCATAGCTCGAAGTAAAGATAATGAGAGAGACGTGAAGTTTTCGGCACCAATACTTTTAAAGTGTCACCAAATCTATGATGGATGGGGGAGGGGGGGCATGACACTGGAATCCTAAAGAGACATTAAGGAGGGCTTCGCCCACGCCGTGGGAATCCCTAATATAAAAGCCACGAGTAGGCTTTTAGAGAGGTTCCTGAAGAAACTCCAACCAAATATAGTGATCAAACTACTCGATCTTCAACAGCATCAGGAGGGTAATTAGCAATGGAATGTCACTGCCGTTAGCGAGACCAGGATTTCAAACATACGTGCACTAGCTCCCATTTTTTATGACTATCAGATCTTTGCGTCTTTTAGTCGGCCTGGAATGAAAGGTAGGGTAACAGTGCTGGTTATGAAAGGTCTGGATCTCAAAGTACTTACGATTTTTCTGGAGCTTGACAGCAAGTTAGTGGTCCTAGATGTGAGCAATAGCGAAGGTGGTCCTTTTAAACTGATTGCGGTCTACGCACCGACTGCAGCAGGACGGCTGGATATCGATAGTTAGACGCAGTCATCAAGCGATTCAGCCTCTGAAGACGTTCCCGCATACGGACGTCACTGTGATGGTGTTGAACACCTCAGAAATCGAGATGATCGGCAACTTCTTAAAGGCAAATGAAAGGTTGGCGGGAGCAAAGATCAACCCGGAAAGTCGGTGGGTTTGCACCTGGAGAAGCAAATCCATACCGTTCAACAACGTCATCGGACGCTGGACGGATGGAACAGTGAAGTTACTCGGGGTCTGGTTTGGATCAGACCCCCAGATGGATAAGAGGTAGGACGAGGAAATGAGCAGGGTGGTCACTAACATTCAGAAATGGGCCGAGAGGAAGCTATCCCTGAAAGGTCATGTGGAGGTGGTGAACGCGTACATCGCGCCCGTCATCTATTACCGCCTGATCGTTGTGCGTTGCCTCCGTTCTCGCCTCGCCAATTTAGAGCGCCTGCCCTTAACTTCTTGGGAAGGAACAGGTTCCATTGGTGATGAAGGAAGTCCATGTACTGCCAAATCCCTTTACGCGGAGGGTTGAGCATACCGTGGCTGATGATGCGCAAACATGCGCTGAGGCTGCGGTATCTTCAGATATTCTTCATCGGTGAACAGGTGTGGTCTCCGTTTGTCAGACAAATCTTTCTAAACTTGTCTCTTTGTCTGTGCTGCAGTTGTGGGTCAAACAAAGACAGAGACCGTGTGTCTGGCATCTAGAATGTTGTCAGGCCCTCACAGTCATCTACCAGTAGGGCAATACCGTTAGTGGAAATTCCACTAGAGATCTATAAAGGACTTGTGGTGGGTTTGTGCGAAGAAGTGCGCATGGAGGATCTGGGGTTCGACGAAATCGAACCAAACAGTCTGTTCCGGAAATCTTTTGAGCCAGAGACTATGGACAACTTCCAGAAATCCCTGATTTGACAGTGCTACGGGGCGGGGGAGTGCACTGCCAGTTTCGAGACAAACCTTACAGGCACAGAAGTGTTGTCAGACGGACCTCTCCGAGATGCGCACTGAGTGATGACGAAATCGCTCTGCATGCACTCGTCCAGTGTCCGTGCATTACTGATTTGTTGAGTTATGTCGAACAGCTGGTGTCGCGTGAACGACGGATCCGGCTCTCAGAGGAGTCCATCGTGAATCTTACCACTGGTGCCTTCTTTATGCCGGGAGGATCAGGGAGTTTTCCTCTGTGGGCAAGTGCGATGACGCACTCGGAGAGGCTTTGGGCCTTGACGAGGACGAACTGAGCAGTCTGTTCCGAAAGACTTTCGAGCCGGGGACGTTGGACAATTTCCCAAAATCTCTCGCTTGGCAGTGCTACCGGGGGGCACTGCTGGTTCGGGATAAACTCTACAGGCACTTCCGTGCTGCCAGACGGACCTGCCCAAGATGCGCACAGAGCGACGAAATCGTACTGCACGCATTTGTCCAATGTCCGTGTATTAGTGACTTGTGGAGTTATGTCGAACAGCTACTGTCGCGTGTAGAACGGATCCGGCTATCGGCCGAGTCCATAATGAAGATCGACCCGTTGCTTTCCTTTGGTCCGGAAGAGCGGGTAATTTTCCTCTGTCTAGTGGCAGTTGCAAAAGAGGTTATATGGTGGACCAGATTGAAAGGACTGTAGACAGATATTTTTCTCTTCGACCAATCCCTCATCAATTTCGTCAAGTTCCACCTGGAAAGGAAGGTGAGGGTGGAGGGAGAAGTGCCCCCCCCCCCAGTACATTTGCTAAGAGGTGGATAAATGTGGCGAGAATGGCCCGTGTGAATGGGCCTACTCTGACCATGCGCCTATAGACTAGCGAATTTGAGGAGCGAGGTGCTCTATTTGAATGCCCTAGAAACGCAGGGTGGTTCAGGATTGGTGGGGTACCTGAGTCACCCCAGGGTCGTCCGCCCCTATAGGGGAATTTATTTTGTTATATTTATACATAGTTTATTTTATATTTGTATATCTTCATTGTTAAATTAGTCTTGCCATTGTGCACTTTTACTCGACCTTATTGTAAATCTCCACCGTCCCTGTCTTTGTATTGTCCCCTACATGTCGGCCATTGAGGCCAATAAATGAAATCATTATTATTATTGCTAAAAGGTGGATGAATGTGGCGAGAATGGCCCGTCAGAATGGGCTTACTCTGACCATGCGCCTATAGGCTAGCTAACTTGAGGAGAGGGGGATTCTCCCTGGGTGCCCTAGAAGCGCAGGGTGGTTCAGTATTGGTGGGGTACCTGAGTCACCCCAGGGTCCACCCCTATGGGAGTATTTATTTTGTTATATTTATGCATAGTTTATTTTATATTTGTATATCTTCATTGTTAAATTAGTCTTGCCATTGTGCATTTTTACTCCACCTTATTGTAAACCCCCACTGTCCCTGCCTTTGTATTGTCCCCTACATGTCGGCCCTTGTGGCTAATAAATGAAATCATTATTATTATTATTATTATTATTATTGAATGCCATGGTTGACGGAGGCTCGGCTCTGTAAGGTATAGTAATTTTTAACCGTTAAAACAATTGTAAATTGTTTAAAACTTGAACCAAATTGTTGATAAAGACACCCTCCTCCTCGTGAGAGGGGTCTTTCTGTCCGTTATTTGGCCCTTCGGGGTTAAATAACCAGTTATTGGGGTTTTGTACCCAAAATTTCATTTTAAACAAAAAAACATGGCTACCAAAAAGAAATTTCATACGTCACTCCCACTCATTCCGTCTTCTTCTTCCTCAATCATCACTACAGCAGAGAGAAGATTGTCTCTCTCCCTCCCTTCTTTAAATGTGTCTCTCTCCCTCCCTTCTCTTTCGCAAGTGACGAAAGAAAAGAAAAGTCTCGTGCAAAGCGTGCAAGGTTTCTCCACGACGACGACGACAGCGACGAAACAGGTGTGCGGGAAATACGAAAACCCAGTTCATTCGTCTGACGTCAGGAATAATAGCAGTAGCAGCCGTAATAACAACAGCAACAGTGACAATGAAAACAACAGTAGCAGCCGCAACAGCATCACCAGCAGCATAAACAACAACAGCATTAGCAGCAGCAACACCAACAACAACCACAGCAACAGCGGCGGAGGCAGTAGTCGTAGTACCTGCAGCAACAACAAAAGTACCAGCAGCTCTGACGACAACAACAACAGCAGAGAAAAACCAATCTCATTTGCAGGTATTGCGAAAAATTTGGAAACAATCCTCATAACAAATGAGGAATTAGAGGAAGCGAAGAAGATGGTGACAAAGAACGGACACCGAGCAATCTGCAAGGCAGCGAAAATTTTTTTCGAAACCCAAGAGCACTGTACGGTCACGTACCGTACAGTAAGTACAAAATCCCGTAGGGTGGAAAGAGCCACAGAGGCCCAAATACAAAAAGCCTTGGGGTCTGTGTGGCAGCGGAAAACGCACATCACCCGAGGCAAAAAATATGCCACCGTAGACGTACTTTTTGCCACACCCCAGGAGGCAAAGGCCCAATCAGTAGTGACCCTAAGGAGCGAGGAAATGGTGTTGGTGCCCTCCTACTGTGGGCAAAAAATTGTGAGGGTCAAACTGACCCACGTCCCCCCCGGAATGACCCCTTCTTGGCTGGCCGCGTCTGTCCTCGTCGGAATCGAGGACAAAACAACTGTACTGCAAGTACAGAAAAAAGTAAGAGAAGATTGGGTCGGCTCCTCCATTGAGATGCTAATCCAAACCAACCAGGAGTGCATCGAAGCTATCCCGGATGTGATAGACTTAGATAACGGCACTCAACTGCCCATAAGTGTTGAGGGCAAACGCCCGAAATGCTTTCGCTGTGGATCGAAGACTCACCTCAGGGCCTTCTGCAACGAGAAGACCCTGAGAAAGGAGAAAACCCCCCTCCTCCCGAATCCGGTTCCACGGCTACCAGCAACAGGACAAGCGGCAACCAGAAACGATAGGTCCGTGGCACCCATACCCACTCCACGGAAATCAAAGACAGCAGCAGCAGTGGAAATATTAACAACAACAACAGCAATACCAAATGCAGCTGCAACAGAGACTCCAGTGCAAACATCACCAACAACAACAAGTGAAAGAGTGGAGCTGGTACCCCTCCCCGACCTTACAGAATCAGACATGGAGTGTGAGGTGGGAGAGGGATGGCAAAAGGTCTCAAGAAGGCACAAACGCAGAAGCAGCGCATCGTCGCCTTTGAAAAGGGAGGAAAGAAATGAGAAAAGGGTAAAGTCTACTGCAAAGAGACCCACAGCAGCAACACCACCAACACCATCACCACCCACACCAGCACCACCATCACCACCGGCGACAACCCCACCGCCAACAACACCTTCAACACCACCACCACAAGCACCAACATCGCAAACACAACAACAAAACACACACACCCAGCAACAACGACAAGAAAATAGCAGAACCACACCCCACCCCCAGAAAAACAAATGCACGGCAATAAACACACACAACAAGAAACTAATGACTTACATAATTGAACACACAGACATTTCACAACAGGACTACATAATACCAGCACCAATCAAAACGCCAACTAACATAAGACTGCTAAAAATAGCACAGAAACAATACACAAACATTAAAACGAAATTCCCCAACGCAGTTGGTGATTTCAGGGACCTAGGAGGAACCATTAATCGAAGAGTATATTCAGACATTCTCTTAGAAGAGCCGACGACCAGCCGAAGGGACGATTCAACGGTCCCTTCACCAGACGATCAAGTGAAAAGGGATGTAAAAACCATCCCTCCTCTACCAAAAATACGGTAAGTGGTCTTTCCCATCTTTTCCACTCTATTTTAAACATGACCTCACTCAGAATAGGCAGCATAAATGCGCGTGGCTTGGGGTCGTCATGGAAGCAGGGTCACCTGCTCAACGACCTCAGGTCACTAAACATAGATGTAGTGGCCATCAGCGAGACCAGAATCTCCGAAGCACGGGCCTTCGCACCGATCTTCGGCGGCTACGATGTGTACGCATCTCCCAGCCGTCCTGGATCGGGTGGAGGAGTTGCTGTGCTTTTTCGGAGAGGTTTGGATCTCGCCATACGGGCCATCTTCCTGGACCCAGAGGGTAAGCTGGTGGTGCTGGACGTGACCAGCGGAGACGGGCAAGCTTTCAGGCTAGTGGCCGTCTATGCCCCGACAGGAGCAGGGCGGCCTGATTTCTTCCGGCGTCTGGAGACCTTTCTTGGAACGTCGCGCTCTTTAGTGTTAGTGGGCGACTGGAACGGGATCTTAGATGCACGCTGGGACTGTGTGGGATTAGCGGATAGGGGTGGAGGGTGCAAGAGCCTCACCAACCTGCTCAGGCGTTTTGAACTGTCTGACAGGTACCGATTGGATTTCCCGAATGTGCCAATGTGGACTTGGACAAACCGCATAGGGTCATCCAGATCATATCTAGATAGAGTATTTTGTAGGGAAATAGATAGGTCTAGCATAGGCTGTCCACAATTCAAGATAGTCAGCTACACGGACCACAAATTCGTGATCTGTGTGCTTGACTTAGATAGGCTTCATAGACGAGGACCCGGCTACTGGAAGCTAAACGCGTCCTTACCAGCGCGCAAGGCCTACAGAGACCGGATTAGCGAACTAGTTAAGCGGGCGTTGACGGGGGCCATCGTCAACAACAAGTGGTGGTTTGCTCTGAAAAGAGCGATTAGAATAGAATCGATTAGGTTTAGTAAGGCTTTAGCAATAGAGAAAAATAGAGCAGAGGGAGAACTAGTTAGAAAATTAGACGAGGCGCTTAGCAAAGGCATTGCGACCGACGTGCTTGCGGCGAAATTGGCCCTTGACCAATTCTTCAATGCAAAGCACGAAGGCTGCGTTGTCAGAGCTAGGGTGCGTGCTCTCAGACACGAGGGGACGAAAGCCGTTCAATGGGCCCGAGTGGCGGAGGCGCGTCGTGGCAACAAAGCCACGATCCGGTCTTTGGTGGACCACGACGGGCGCATGCTACTCGATCCCGGGCAAATGTGTGAAGCTTTTCAGCGACACTTCGCTCAGCTGTTCGGGGGCAGCGGGGGGCCGGGTAGAGGGATGGACTTTAGTGTCTACCTCGACGGACTGCCGCGGCTCTCGGCCACTGAGGCGAAGTGTTGCGAAAAGCCGATAACAGCCGCTGAAGTAAGGGAGGCAATGACTGGCTGCACAAGGGGTAAATCGCCTGGTTTGGATGGTCTGCCCTATGAACTTTACGTACAGATGCCAGACTTGTTCGGAGGCCTCTTGGCGGACGTCTACTGCAACTGGCAACAGAACGGGAGAATTCCCAGTTCTGTGAGCCGAGGAGCGGTGGCACTGCTGAGAAAGGATCCGAACAAGGGGGATAACATAGACAATTTCCGGCCCATAACTCTGCTAAACACAGAGTTTAAGATTTTGGCCAAGGTGCTAGCAAAGAGGTTGGCGCTTGTCGTTGGTGGTCTGGTGGGAGAGGCGCAGACATGCGCCATTCCCGACAGATCCATCCACGACAACCTCCACCTCATGCGATACATCGTAGAGAGGGTAGCTAGGGAACCTGGCACGGGTGGGTCCTTGATCAATTTAGATCAGTCGAAAGCTTTCGATAGGGTCGACCATCGTTACCTAGCAGCAGTCCTGAGGGCGGCTGGCTTTGGGCCCGTCTTCAGAGGCTGGATCGCTGCCATGCACAGCGACATCTGCTCTGTGGTGAGAGTGAACGGTCACCTGTCGGAACCGTTCAACATCATGCGCTCGGTCCGCCAAGGATGTCCCCTCTCGTCCCTCTTGTACGTATTGACTCTCGAGCCATTACTGCACAAACTGGAGACGTTGAGGGGAGTCCCGCGCGAACTAGGATGCGGAAGATCCGTGTCAGCATATGCGGACGATGTCACCGTAGTGGTGTCGAACGCCAAACACATCGAGGCGATCGGCACTACAATAAGAGAATACGAAGCGGTGACAGGAGCAATGATCAACCAGGAAAAGTCAGTGGGCCTGCAGCTCGGCACCTGGAGAGGCAGGTCCATGCCGTCCAACAGCGTCGTCGGGCGCTGGACGGACGGACCGGTTAAATTACTAGGGGTCTGGTTCGGTCCGGACCTCCAGACGGACAAAAACTGGGACGAGGTGACGAGCAGGGTGGCTTCTCTCACCCAGAAATGGGCGGAGAGGAAGCTATCCCTGAAAGGTCGAGCGGAGGTGGCTAACGCGTACATCGCGTCTGTCATCTGCTACCGCCTAACCGTCGTACCTTGTCCTAAGCCTCGCCTGACTGCGCTGGAGCGTTTGCTCTTTCGCTTTTTGTGGAAGGGACGTGCTCCGATGGTCAGGCGGTCCATCTGTTGTCAACACCCGCTACGTGGAGGGCTGGGCATGCCGTGGCTGATGATGCGCAGGCACGCGCTCAGGCTACGACATCTCCACCTCTTCCTCGACGGTGATCAGGTGTGGTCGCCGTTTGCTAGACGCGTTTTTCCCCAGCTCGTTTCCTTGACGGAGCTGCAGTCCTGGGTCAAGCGAAGACCGAGAGGGAGCGCCTGGAGACTGGAATGTCTTCAGGCGCTCACAGCCCTCGACCAATCGGGCAATGTGATCGGTGGAAACTCCACCTCGGCGTTCTATAGAGGATTAGTGGAGGGGAAGAGCGACGACGTACTTGGGGAAACTCTAGGCGTCGACGAAAATCAACTAGCCAATCTCTTCGGAAGAACTTTCGGGCCAGGGCCTATGGACAACTTCCAGAAATCTCTGGCCTGGCAGTGCTACCGAGGAGCCTTGCCAGTTCGGGATAAACTCTACAGGCATGGAGGTGCCGTCAGCCGGGCATGTCCGAGATGCGCGCAGGGCGACGAAACCGTCCTGCACGCACTCGTCCAGTGTCCGAAAATTGCTGACTTGTGGGTTTATGTCGAACACCTGCTGTCGCGTTTAGGACGGACCCAGCTATCATCTGAGTCTATCGTGAGGATTGCCCCGCCCTCCTCCTTTAGCCGGGAAGGGCAGGCAGTTTTTATCTGTCTGGTGGCCATGGCGAAAGAGATAGTATGGTGGACACGTTTGAAAGGGCTGAAGACGAGCACTTACCTCTTCGGTGATGCTCTGATTGACTTTTTCAAATTTCATTTGAAAAGGAAAATCAGAGTAGAGAAGGAAGTGCTCTCTTCCCAGCATTTTGTTGAAAGATGGGTGAGAGAAGCAAGAATGGCCCGAGTGAATGGGCCGACTCTGAGTATATATCTGTAAACTAAAGGTGGAAAACTGGGAGAGGGCACTTGCCTTGGTGGTCAGGGTCATTGTGGCTTTTTACTGGGCTTTCTCCACAAATGTCCCTCCGAAGTCTCCCCCCTATTGGGGAATTTTTCATTGTTATTTTCATTGTTATTTTTGTTACATCCTCTATTTTTGTTTTTTTTACACGCAGAAATGCCCATTTGTACCGTCCTGCATTGTCCTGCACTGTCCTTAATGTCTACTTTATGTAAACCCTTGTGGTTAATAAAGAAATCATTATTATTATTATTATTATTATTATTATTATTATTATTATTATTATTATTATTATTATTATTATTATTATTATGTGAGAGAGACAGAGAGAGAGAGAGAGAGAGAGCGAGAGAGAGAGGGAGAGCGAGAGAGTGAGAGAGTACGGAAGAAATGATTGAGAGGGTGATTCAAAGAGAAAGTGAGAGAGAAAAAGATTATTTATTGTTTTAAATATTTCGTAACGCGTATTGTAGTCGTAGAGGTGCTATAAGGACATGCGGAGTATCACAAGCGTTTTTTATACCTGGCAGAGCCGATTCCTTTTCCAGGTTGTATAGAACAGCGGTTGCCAACCAGTGACCTGCGAGAACATTTTGGTGGTCCGCAGAAAAATTTGAATTTATTTATCTTATTAAAAAAATTCATATTAGTTGTCCACGGGATTTAAAATTATGATTTTAGTGGTCCGTGAGGTCCGTGAGGTCTGAAAGGTTGGTGACCGTTGTTATAGATAACTTACGATTAAATTATTTAATGTGTCCGCATTTCAAAAGTGACATGATGTCATATACGATGGAAATAAATCTAACTTCTATTTCTAGCCGGCTGATCATCTACGTTGACGCTCTAACATTGGGATCTTAGTACGGTTGTCCGCCGGTATTCGCGGTATTTATGCTCCTTGAGTACCTGCTAAGAGCGAAAAAACGCGAATATTGGATGTGGTCCTTAAAAATGCCTATAAACGTCAAATCTTAACATAGAATATAGGACGGCAAATACGGTATATTGTTATTAATAATTTAAAGTTAAAAAGCGTGAAAAAATATATATTGTCACAAAAAAAAGCCATACAAAATTCGCGGAAGATATTTACGATTCCGCGAATATGCGGTGGTTTATACCTAAGGGAAAATCCGCGAATAACTGGGGCCCAAAATGCCGGGGGTACACTGTATATGCGTGAACATGTTGAGGAGATTATCATAAAAATGTTGCATTTTTATGATATTTCGGTTTCTTGTGATTTATGGATGCACATTAGGGTGTACTTTGAAAAGGAACAAATCGTGTTCTTTGAATAGACATTAAGTGGAAATATAAATTTTTGGTAAGAATTTCGTTTTTTGGGGGGGTTTCGGATTCCGGAGACTAGAGATTTAGTTTATCCTCTGGGAACAACTAGCCTGTTTCTTTGTATAGTACATATTTACTAAACATTTGCAATAAAAAAAAAACAACTTTATATGTATGTTAAATATATATATATATATATATTGGTAAACGGAATAGAAAATGCTGACAAATTGTTCACAGTTGAAAAATGGTTTAATTAGGAATAAAAGAGTATTAGTGATTGTATGGGTTAGTATTCAGTTGTGGTTTTAAGTTTTTAAGTTTTTACCGGTTGCGCATTTCTAAATGCTTTTCAAAAATAATTTTGAGATAGAGTGTCCGTGCTGTTTGCTAGCACGGACACTCTATCTCAAAATTATTTTTGAAAAGCATTTAGAAATGCGCAACCGGTAAAAACTTAAAAACTTAAAACCACAACTGAATACTAACCCATACAATCACTAATACTCTTTTATTCCTAATTAAACCATTTTTCAACTGTGAACAATTTGTCAGCATTTTCTATTCCGTTTACCAATATATAATAACTTGTGTGTTACACTTCTATTCTTTTAACTATATATATATATATATATATATATAGTTTTGCGAGGTTTTTTATATGAAATCGTGTGTCGAAACAGATATTGTTATACTTGGGGAGGGTCATATTTGCGTAATATTGCCAGAATTAATAACAGAACACACTGTTTGGTTGGTTTTCGCTTCTCGCTGTCTTTTATTATATCTGCGATCTAACTTACTCGGTCCTCAATGTTGCCATTGACTGACCGGCGGTCAAAAATAATACAGATACAATATAGACACAAACACATATATATATATATAGTTTACATAATTTACATAAATCTTTCGTTACACATCTGCAACATCGTCAGTGGTGTTATATTCATTGTTCCTCCTGTTGTGTTGTATGTCTACGCCATTTTTTATTCAGTCTGTCTATATATTTATTTATTTATTTGCTTGTTTTTTTATCTTATTTTATTTTGTCTTCTTTGTGCATGCGTTTGCGTGTGTGTATAGTGTTATGTGTGATGTGTGACTAGTGTGTATAGTGTTGTGTCTGCTGGGTGACTAGTGTGTGTTTATGTGCTTGTTGTTATTGTGCTTGTGTATGTATTTATTTATCTTATTTTATTTAATTTTATTTACTTATTTATACTTCTCTTAGGTCAGTGTTGCTTGTTTGGGTGTTGTTGTTGTTCCACTCATTCTTTCTGTTTAGCTTTGGTCTTCTAATTTCTATTTCACTGGCCTCTCTGATTTGCCTATCTGCTGGGTCATTCCTATGTTTAGATATTATTCTAATTTCTATGTTGTCTATGTTACCGTCATGTTGTTGTCTAGCATGTTCGTATAGTACTGACCCGTTTTTTCGTCCTTTTAGTTCCCCCCAGTGTTGGTCTATCCTTTCACCTATGCTACGAGCTGTCTCACCTATGTATGTTGTTGTCATGTTTCTGCAAGTACCCTCTGTACATCTTATGCTATAGACTACGTTTCTAGTTTTACAGTTTATCCGGGGGTTCACCTTACATATGATACACTTCCTATTGGTACAGTGGGTTTTCTTAAAAGGGTAGGTTTTGCTGATCAGGGATTTTATGGTGGTTCCTGGCTTTTCTACCACCTTTATTTTTAAGTGGGTCTTTCTCAGGGCCTTTCTACACTGGTTAGCTAATTTCCCTCCAGGGGTGGCGTCCACAAACATGACACTCTGATATCTCTGGTTGTCGTACCATGATGTGGCCTTCCCTATCTTATGTCTAGCCCTATCTAAGCTATTCCATGATTTGCTCCTGTATAGTGGGCAGATTCCTTTCATGTCCAGTTCTATGAGGGTCTTATACTTTTCCATGGCTCCTTCGTATACTCTGACTCTGTCTCTTTGGTTGTAGCCAGAGAACTGCATGCGGTTGATGAAGTGTTGGATGTGTCCTTCCATTTCTGTTGGGTCGCACATGCTGGACACATTCTTCATCACTCGTACCAAATCTGCGGTCAGAATATTAAACTTAGCACTACTGGACATTGCTGAGTTTTTGAGTATCAGGTATTTGGAGGCCATGGGTTTAGCATAGTGTGAGTGGAGAATTTGGGCTCTCTCGTCTATAGTGTTAATCCAGAGTTCTGTGTCTAATACAGGTAGTCTATTGTTAGGGTGTTTGGAAGGGAAGTCTATAGTTACAGTTATACTCTGGTGTATGGAGTTAGCTATCTGTTGGATGCTTTCCATCGTGCTACGTTCTAATTGATTTAGAACGTAGCACGAAACATGACAACAACATACATAGGTGAGACAGCTCGTAGCATAGGTGAAAGGATAGACCAACACTGGGGGGAACTAAAAGGACGAAAAAATGGGTCAGTACTATACGAACATGCTAGACAACAACATGACGGTAACATAGACAACATAGAAATTAGAATAATATCTAAACATAGGAATGACCCAGCAGATAGGCAAATCAGAGAGGCCAGTGAAATAGAAATTAGAAGACCAAAGCTAAACAGAAAGAATGAGTGGAACAACAACAACACCCAAACAAGCAACACTGACCTAAGAGAAGTATAAATAAGTAAATAAAATTAAATAAAATAAGATAAATAAATACATACACAAGCACAATAACAACAAGCACATAAACACACACTAGTCACCCAGCAGACACAACACTATACACACTAGTCACACATCACACATAACACTATACACACACGCAAACGCATGCGCAAAGAAGACAAAATAAAATAAGATAAACAAACAAGCAAATAAATAAATAAATATATAGACAGACTGAATAAAAAATGGCGTAGACATACAACACAACAGGAGGAACAATGAATATAACACCACTGACGATGTTGCAGATGTGCAACGAAAGATTTATGTAAATTATGTAAACTATATATATATATATGTGTTTGTGTCTATATTGTATCTGCATTATTTTTGACCGCCGGTCAGTCAATGGCAACATTGAGGACCGAGTAAGTTAGATCGCAGATATAATAAAAGACAGCGAGAAGCGAAAACCAACCAAACAGTGAGTGTGTTCTGTTATTAATTCTGGCAATATTACGCAAATATGACCCTCCCCAAGTATAACAATATATATATATATATATATACTATATATATATATATATATATATATATATATATATACATATATATATATATATATATATATATATATATATATATATAAGCATTGTCTGGGCATATTGATATATTTGTCAACGAAATATATATATACGCACACACGCACACACATACATATATGTACACCCACATACATCCCATTTATATATATACACATATATACACATATATGCACACATATATATACACACACATATATATAAATGGGATATATGTGGGTGTTTCTCCGTATGAGCACGTGTGTGAGTTGTGAGTATGACTATACGAGTATGTATGGACCTGCTATTTTTATCTAAAGACATTTTTTCCACTTCCATCCCGCCCGTCTCCTCAATCTATCTTATTTCTCATTCTTTCTTCTGATGAAGGACTAGCGTCCGAAACGTTAAGACCCTCTTCCTGCTATATCAAGCGTTAACCTAATATATACCTTCCATACACTGTACCGATTGTGTTGTTATTTCTGTTTACCTTTTAACAAACACACACACACACACACACACACACACACACACACACACACACACACACACACACACACACACACACACACACACACACACACGCACACACACACACACACACACACACACACACACACAGACACACACACACACAGACACACACACACACACACTCACATATATATATATATATATATATATATATATATATATATATATATATATATATATATATATATATATATATATATATATATAAGAAAAATGGAGTGCTGCGTGGTTGCACATGGGTTACATATGAATAAAATTAGTCCTTCATCAGTGATCTTCCAACCTTCATTGGTATTTCTTCGCTTTAAAGATCATACACCTCTGGTTGGTGCAAGCAATAACCAAATAATGTTATTGGGACAAGTAAAATAGAGATGAAGCGAGCGAGACAAGTAAACAAACAAAGATGGTATCGCAACGGAAAGATAGGAAGAGACAAGTACATGATATCAATAAGCTTAAGCTTGGTGAAATCGTGGACGAGAGATATAGACCATCCGACCTGGGTGAGATGTGAGCGAGAAAAGGATTTCACACAGGTCAAACGGGAGGAAGTGAGAGAGGGTGAGAAGCAGAGGGTGAGTGAGTGGAAGTGTGAGGAAGAGGCCAGCTGAGAGAGAGTGTGACTGGCAGAGGGGGTAAAAAGAAGGTGAGAGATACAGAGAGAGGGGAAGCAGTAAGAAAGAAACAGACAGGTCGCAGCTGGGGAAAAATATATAAATATAAAAAAAATGGAGTGCTGCGTGGTTGCACATGGGTTACATATGAATAAAATTAGTCCTTCATCAGTGATCTTCCAACCTTCATTGGTATTTCATCGCTTTAAAAATCATATACCTCTGGTTGGTGCGAGCAATAACCAAGTAAAGTTATTGGGACAAGTAAAATAGAGTGAAGCGAATGGGACAAGTAAACAAACAAAGATGGTATTGCAACGGAAAGATATGAAGAGACAAGTACATGATATCTATAAGTTTAAGCTTGGTGAAATCATGGACATATATAAGAAAAAGTTTAACCCCGACGGCAGAGCTCAAGCTGCTTCTAAGTCCAGAAATAGCCGTCGAAAAGGCTTGAACTATGCCGTCGGGGGTTAAACTTTTTCCTATTACCCACTCTACTACCCTAAGTGTTGAGTACTCTGGTGCGTTATGGTCCATCTGGTTCCTTACCACACCTCCTTCGTTATATATATATATATATATGTGTGTGTGTGTGTGTGTGTGTGTATATATATATGTTATAACAATGAAATAAAAAATCAAGTCATTAGAGATATACTTCACTGCTTTACGATCGTTTCTAGGTGATGAT
>OZ024744.1:76337346-76352346 GCA_964016885.1 Eledone cirrhosa
CCCGCTCTCCTCAGTAAACATCCAGAGACAAATTGATATGCTTCACTTCTAAATAATTTAAAAGACTGCGTGGCGCACATGGCTTTACAGTATCTAACTAGTCTCATAACCGTACTGCTAGAAATAACAGTCGTGTATATGAGGCGGCTTTGCAGCTCAAACTAGGAGCAGATTAAAATCAATAAGGTAATGAATTCTTTTACAATGGAATCAGCTCGAATGAGGAAAAATATCCCCTGAGCAGTGTATAAATTAATATGTATGTGATATATATATATATATATATATATATATAGAGAGAGAGAGAGAGGGGGGGGGGGAGGGAGAGAGAAAGAGAGAAAGAAAAGGTGAAGTTGGAAATGGCATGGAAAATAAATTTTAGGGTCTGTTTTTCTTTTTTTTTATCCTTTCTTTGATTCGCCAAAGTGATATTATTGAAAAGATGACATTATTGCAAAAATGAAAGGGACAATTTAAAAAAAAAAAAGTTTTTAATGTATATAAAGTATATAAAGTATTACCGGTTTCTATGTGTATATGTGTGTGCGTGTGTGTGTATGTGTAGTTGTTTCTAAATTAGGCACAAGGCCAACAAATTGGTGAGGGCCGGAACTGCGAATGCGTGTGTCTTGTAAGTGTTTTTGTCTTACGATCATAATGCCGTGGATTCGAATCTTAGACTGGGTCGTTTGGTGTGTTCTTGAGCAAAACACTTCATTTCACGTTGCTCCAGTATAACCTACTGAAAATGAGTACCAGCAGCAATATCTGGGGATATAAACCAGCGACGGACTGGCGTCCTGTCAAGTGGGAAGACTTGTACTCTCAGTCGCTTAAGATGACGAAAACTGAAATAATCACTGGCCTGATGAGCCTCCGGGCTCGAGACAGACTTTAGACCAGTCATGTACAACTCGCGGCCCACGAAGCTTTCTGAATGGCTCACCTAAGTCACCTAAGTGAACTCTTTCTGATTTTTTTACCCCAACTTTTCAGTCTTAATTTATCTTTCTATCATTTTCACGATCGAGGAAAAAAACGTGTACGAATTCTGAAGAAACAAATCAAAACAACCTGAGTTACCACCCTTTTTTTATGTGGGCACGAATGTAAATTAGCGCTTGTGGCCCGCCTGATGATGAGCTATATCTCGTACGACCCGCTTCTCGAAAAAGGTTGCCCATGCTTGCTGTAGACATTACTGAACTGATAGTTTATTTTATCGAATCCTGGAAGTATGAAAGACAATTTTGTCCTTCCGTTTACTTTTTGTGTGTGTTTGTATATATATATATATATGTGTGTGTGTGTGTATGTGTATGCGCGCGTGTGTGTGTGTGAACAAAATATAAAACCCAAATTGCCTGAGGAGAGCGATCAGCAAGATATGAATACATGTAAATATATTTGAATATGGCAAGTGTGTGTGTGGGGGGAGCAAAAATCGCAATAACAGAGACTATCCTCGCAATTTCAAAACCGAAACTCCCTTTGGGAGTTTGTAGATTATGAGAAGTAGCTTGAGATAACTCAATTCTTTTGGATGGAACAGTTTAATATAATGCAGAGTGAGTGAAGGTTATATATTTATAAGTCAAGTTGGTGAAACAATGTTTTAATCATATTATTCTAACCCATGCTTTGACGCATAGAGTTACAGCCCTTGCCATTCTGAGTTCAAATCCCGCCGAGGTTAACATTGCCGTTTATCCTTATGGGGTCGATAAAATAAAGTACCAGTAATACACTGGTTAATTGCTGGCCTTGTGCCTAACGTAGAAACAATTATTCTAACCGACTTACTAAGTGAATATGCTTCGCTGAGGAGATCTAATAAGACCGAAATTTGTCGCTGCTTTCACTAAGTTGACTTATAAACAGTGTATACTCCCACTGTATTGTCTTAAATAGTTCCGAGAGACGTGGACTAGTTTAGGCTATAGAAGATATCTCTCCTGTTTGCTTGCTGGTTATTACCTGAACGAACACCTCCGTCTTGAAGTTCTGTTGTTTTTTTTGACACCCCACTCGCTATATCGGCATATTCAGACAGCGAATCTCTATTTGTTTGTGTAGCACACATACTAACACACAAACACGCACGCACGCACGCACGCACACACACACACACACACACACACACACACACACACACACACACACACACACACACACACACACACACACACACACACACACACACACACACACACACACACACACATACACACATACACACAAACACAAACACACATACACACAAACAAATACACACAAACACAGATAGATATATTTCTTTATTTGCCACAAGGGCGCACAAGAAAAGGGAACAATACAAAGACACATGCCGGGGATTTTACATACAGTCGTGTAAAAATATTGAAACAAACAATTATAACAATCGAAATCCCCAATAGGGGGGAATCGCCACAAATGGGTTGTTTAATACCTCCTCGACAGAACAACCCTCAACTTCAGGAACGTGTTGTGTAAGTGCTCCTTTCTTCCTTTTGCTCTCTTCTTTAACCTACAGGCTTATAAACAGAGAAGACCCAATCACTCGGGCCATTTTCGCTTCATTCACCCACCTTTCAGTAAATTTACTGGAGTGCAGTGCCTCTCTTTCCACTCTGATTCTCCATCTAAAGTGATACTTAAAGAAGGGAATCAATTGTTGTCCGGAGAGAAAGGCATCTGTCCTCAGTCCTCTCAATCTCGTACACCAGATAACCTCTTTCACCATAGCCACCGTACAGAGGAAAACCGCCTCTCTTTCGTTTTTGAAAGAGGCTGGCGGTTTGATATTTACTATAGACTTGGCAGTCAACTGGATTTGTCCCATACGCGACAGCAGTTGTTTTGCATGGCTCCACAGGTCGGTTACGCCCGGGCAGTGTACAATTGCGTGCAAGACGGTTTCAATGTCCTGCTCGCATCTTGGATACGTCCTCTTGGAAGGATCCCTGCCGAGCCGTCCGTGCCTGTAGTTCTTATCTCGAACGGGTAGAGCTTCTCAGTAGCTCTGACAGGCCAGGGACCTCTGGAAGTTGTCCATAGGTTCCGGGCGGAAAGTCCTACCGAACAGACTGGTGAGCTCGTCGTCTTCGACGCCTAGAGTCTCCCCGAGCATGTTGTCGCACTTGTAAAGTACTAATCACCTATAGAATGTTAAACTGGAGTCTCCACTGATTGCTGTGCCCGTTTGACTGAGGACTGGGAGCGCCTGGGCTCATTCAATGTGCCAGGCGCCCATCTTCTTCGGTCTTCGTTTCACCCAGGACTGCAGCTCCGTCTGAGAGACAAGTTGTGGGAAGGCCTGTCTCACAAACGGTGCCCACACCTGTTGGTCTGTGAGGAATACCTGGAGATGCCGTAGCCTCAGCGCATGTTTGCGCATCATTAGCCACGGCATGCCCAGCCCTCGTTTTAGGGTGTTGACAGCAGCCGGATCTCCTCACAAGTGGAGCCTGCTTCTTCCACAGGAACTGGAAGAGCATGCCTTCCATCTTGGTGAGGTATTTACGGGGATAGATAGTTAGATAGATAGATAAATAGTTAGATAGATAGATAGATAGATAGATAGATAGATAGATAGATAGATAGATAGATAGATAGATAGATAGATAGATAGATAGAGGGGCCGGCAGTTATTGTTCTTGGTAACAATAACAACTAGATAAAAGTACTCACAACTAGTTTCATATTTGAGTAAATTAAATTTATGATTGTCTTTGTTGACACACTTATCTTCACTCAGAATAGCTTATCAAAACATTGTTTTCATAAGCTATTTTCAGCGAAATATACTTACGTATGTCAACAAAGATATATATAATGTATATATATATATATATATTTATATATATATATATATATATATATATATATATATATATATATATATATATATATATAGCGAGAGAGAGAGATTATATATATGTATGTATGTATGTATGTATGTATGTATGTATGTATGTATGTATGTATGTATGTATGCATGTATATATATATATATATATATATATATATATATATATATATATATATATATATATATGTAATACAAAATAATATATAATATATATGTTTGGGTTTGTGTGTTTTTGAGTGTGTGTGTGTATGTGTGTGAATGCATGCGTGCGTAGGTGTATGTATGTCTGTGTGTGTGTGTGTGTGTGTCTATGCCTGTGTGTGTATGTGTGTGTGTGTGTGCGCGTGTGTGTGTGTGTGTGTGTGTGTGTGTGTGTGTGTGTGTGTGTGTGTGTGTGTGTGTGTGTGTGTGTGTGTGTGTGTGTGTGTGTGTGTGTGTGTGTGTGTGTTTCTGTGTGTGTGTGTGTGTGTGTGTTAGCCGTACCAGTAAAGTCGTGTGATTCATACTAAAGGCGTATATGAAAGCATATACGATACGTTTATAATAAACTTATATAAGTCTCGCTACAAATGTTTTAAGGTGTGATCATGCCAGCGCTATCTCACTAGCTACGTAAAAGCGTCAGACGCTAGACCAATAATGAACAACCTGTGGCCCGCGAAACTTTCTGAATGCTCGCCTAAGTCACCTAAGTGAAATCTTTCTGATTTTTTACCCCACTTTTCAGTCGTAATTTATCTTTCTATCGAGGAAAACAACGACCGAGGAGAACAACATGTACGAATTCTGAAGAAACAAATCAAAACAACCTGAGTTACCGCCTTTTTTTTTAATGTGGGCACGAATAAAAATTACCGCTTGCGACCCGCCTGGTGATGAACCATATCTCATGCGGCCCGCTTCTCAAAAAGGGTTGCCCATGCTTGCGCTAGAGTATCTTTATCCAAGATCCGTAATGTATCTTCATTCGGTACTGAGACATGAATAAGATATAGCTTTATACAATTTTGCGTATAAAACATCTTCTAGGGGATGTTTATTTGCATATGATGCAAATTTGGCTAGTCAGAATATAACGGCAAGTTGAAACAAGTTTGTCTTTTCTGTTTAACCCTTTAGCATTCGCATTACTCTATATATACTATTACATTTTCATGGTAAATGCTTTACCTCACATAATTATCTCACATAATATCGAATCTATGAGATTTTGAAAGTATTTATTTTGAGAACAATACCTTAACATCAGTTTGAGTGACCAGTTACAGGCAGTTTCAACAGAAAAAGGTAGAGAATTCTGGCCGGTTTTGGCCGGTTTGAACATTAAAGGGTTAACATTATGGATTAAGTTTGATGTGAAGCAGGAGTTGGAGGACTTTTATATTTTCTTAAATACGTGTTTCAATAGTAATAGTTACTATTAAAGCCAGGAATAGGAGCATGGGCTACCTTAGAATCAAAGCTGCAATACTAATAGCTAAGCTTAACCCACATATCAACAATACATTAGAATTCAACACGCAATATTTAACATAAAAACGCACACAAGTAACTCTTGACATACTAACAAACACAAACATAATAGCCAACTCTAACAGACAAGTATAACTAGACACACAACATTTGACATAAACACGCACGCATACACAGCCCAAACACATAACTCAATCCAGAATAGCAAAATTATCCAAAGTTTTGCAACTTGACACAACATTTGCATCGAAAACAAGAGACATAAAAACATAAACAAAAGCACACAATATTTGACACGCATACACTTAACATTATACACATGTCAGTCTACAGACGACGGCAACCTCTCGCTACTTCCGGCAGTTACAAATAGACCACCGCTTACAAACAAAGAAAGTAAGATGGTGTGCTTATAACAACAAAAGCACAAACCTCTAACCAGTTCCTTATTATAGGCTTCTTGTGAAGGGATTTTAGTCCCAAAATATTAAGACAGCTAAATAAAAGAACAGGTAACACAGTAACACTTTCGTTACCTTCAAATCCTTCCAAAATCCACCGGGAATTTTGAATTGACGTAGTTTTCGAATAACAAATCAGCTTATACACCATCACAACGCTTCAAGCAAACAACACCAGCTGTTGTCTTTCGCTGCTTACAATGAACCCCACTAACATAGGACATAACGTCTACATAGACATTCGACCTGTTTATAATCAGGAAGCAAATCTTCTTCATCTTACACGATACTGTTTTCAAAAACACACACACAAATTGGGGTGATATACATAGATAGACTGGGGTGGAATACATAGATAATATTTTATCTTTTAAACCCTAACTCCTGGTAGAGTCATAGAGGCACTCTGTGTGTGTGTGTGCATGCGCGCGTATGTGTGTGTACGTGTGTGTGTGTGTGTCTTTGTCTGTGTCCATGTGTGTGTAGGTGTGTATGAATGTTTCGCGTTTCTTGGTCATTTTTGTTTAAATCTGGTGGAACCCATCTGCTCTTCAGATCTGAATACGACTAATTTCTTCCAGAGTAAGGAAAAAGAATGATACAGAAGAAATGCCAAAGTGAGGAATAAACATCCCAGTACAAGGCTGGTACTTTTTTATCGACCTCTAAATGATGAAAGGCAAATTTGACCTCGGTAGGATTTGAACTCAGATAAGTGCAGAGGTCTGGGTTGAATTCTGCAAAGAATTCGACCCGACGCTCTAACAAGTCTGCTAATTCTCCGCTATATAATTGTTTCTGATTCAGGCGCAAGACCAACAATTTGGGGGGAGGGGAAAGTTGATAAATCGACCCAAGTACATTACTGGTACATTATTTTATCGACCTCGTAAGGTTGAAAAGAAAGGTAAACCTCGACTGGATTTGAACGTAAAGGGCCATAATTCTATGCCGTCGTAATTTTATGTCCCACGCTCTACCGATTATGCCAATCCACCGCCTTTTAATATTGGATAATGTAATCCCAGATATATTTTGTCTGAGTAAAAAGTAGGCAGCTTATTTATTCATTGCTGAGAGAATCCAGATCAGGGCAAACCTAACAACTAAACAACCAGAACAACTTGTCAATTAATTTGTCACTATATAATATTGTGTTTATACAAATTTCTTGTATTTAATTGTAATTCTAAACCCTATATACATATATATAGATATACAGACACGGAGACACAGACACACACAGACACACAGAGACACACACAGACAGACACACACACACACACACATATATATACACACACACACACACACATATATATATATATATATATATATATAGAGAGAGAGAGAGAGAGAGAAACTTATATGTTTGTGCGTGTGTGTATGGATGTATGCATGTATGCATTTATAAATGTGCGTAATGTATGTATATATGTATGTATAAATGTAATGTATATATATATATGCGTGTGTGTGTGTATGTTTGTATGTATGTAATGTATGTGTGTGTATGTATGTAATATATGTATGCACACATATATATATGTCTGCATCTATGTATTTATAATTTACACTGAACATAAGACATAAGATAAAAGACGCCGTTCTGTGTTAACTTGTCAAAGGTCAACGAGAGCTTCTTATGGCTGACCTCCATCTTGACATATTTTTAGCTCAATGAATTGGCGGATGTGGTCACAGCATGGCCAAATAGTTAATAAGTTCGCTTCGCATTCATTAGGTCCTGAGTTCAATTCTACTACCTTGCATCTTGAGCAAGTGTCATTGAACATCACAGCCTTAGGTCGATCTCATGACTTGTGAGAGAAATTGCATAGACTAGACGGAACCAGTTAGGAAACCCGTCGGATTGCCTGCACCTTTAATTCAAAGGATCAACCTTGTTATACATACTGTGTCAGCGTTGAATCACTGAAAATTATCTAAAGCAGAGACCCCCCCCCCCCCCGGGGGGTCGTTGAGAAGGTCCAAGGGGTGGGGGGGGGGGGGGGGGGTAGAGATGATATAATAGTATATTAAATTTCAAATGATACATATGATATATACCGTATTTCCCGGCGTCGAAGACGCTACTTTTTGCCTAAAATAAGTCTCAAAAATCTACAATGCATCCTGGAGGCCCATGTCATCGGCGACGGAAATACGGTATATAGTAAAATAAAAAAATATTAAAAATTAAAAATTAAATATTATATATAAATTAATGATCTTATTTATTATATATATTATTTACAATTTGCATGTAGGCAGATCTCTCTAGAAATAGAGTTAGTGTGTGTTAATTTTATAAGGAAGTTGTTCCTTTTACTCGAACAACCGGAATACTCAAACAACCGGAATGATATTCGTCGAAACCGGCGGAGGACCATTATTCTATAATTGGCGGAAACATAAAGGTCAATAATGAGTTTTTCTCTCTATATATATATATATAATAATAATAATTGTTTCTACGTTAGGCACAAGGCCAGCAATTACCCAGTGCATTACTGGTACTTTATTTTATCGACCCCTTAAGGATGAAAGGCAAAGTTAACCTCGGCGGGATTTGAACTCAGATCGTAAAGGGACGTAACTATGCTGGAAAGCATGGCGTCCGACCCTCTACCGATACTGCCAATCCACAATAATAATAATATTATTTATAGTTATATATACACTATATACAACTATACACAGGAAAGATCAGTAATTTATTACTACCTTATTATCAGTAAGAAAAAATAGCTCAACGTAAATACATGAGATGTATATATATAAATGTATATATATATATATATTTTTTTTTTTTTTCTTTGTCAATTATGATTCTCTCTGTTCGTTTTAATACATAAAATGGCTGCGTATGTAACAAATTGTACTTTACACCCCAATCCTAGTTAGAATGAGATCGGGCGGCGAATTGTTGGTACAGTTGTTAATAAGACGAGGTCAGCTTTGAATTTCATCTTTTCGAGGTCTTTAGAAAAATGAAACAGTCTAGTGCTGGGGTTGATTCTTCCTCTATATCGCTTTATCACACCCCTCTATCTATCTATCTATCTATCTATCTATCTATCTCTCTATCAGTCATTCTATAGAGGGTTGGTCCGCAGCAAGTGCGACGACGCGCTCGGTGAAACTCTAGGCGTGGAGGAAGATGAACTGGCCAGTCTGTTCGGTAGGACCTTCCGCCCGGGACCGATGGACAACTTCCAAAAGTCCCTGGCCTGGCAGTGCTACCGAGGAGCTCTACCAGTTCGAGACAAGCTCTACAGACATGGGCGCCCGGGCAGGGACCCTGCAAAAAAGATCTGTCCGAGGTGCGTGCGAGACGAAGAAACCGTCGCGCACGCATTCATACACTGCCCGGGCGTCACTGACCTGTGGGGCTATGTAGAACGACTATTGTCGCGGGTGGGACCAATCCAGTTGACCACCGAGTCCATTGTCATGATCAAACCGCCACCCTCCTTCAAAAACGAAGGAGAGGCGGTTTTCCTTTGTGTGATAGCTATGGCGAAAGAGGTTGTATGGTGGACAAGGTTGAAAGGGCTGAGGTCAGACACCTTTCTCTCCGGCCAACAACTGATTCTTTTTTTCAAATACCACTTTGGAAGAAGAATCAGGATGGAGAGAGAGGTGCTGTACCCCAGCAAGTTTTATGAAAGGTGGGTGAAAGTGGCGAGAATGGCCCGAGTGAATGGGCCTTCTCTCTATATCAGCCTGTAGGTTGAGGAAAAGGAGGAGGAGAGGAAAGGAGTACAAGCTCTTCGTACTCCTGGAGATGAGGGTTGCACATTTTTTTCGGGGGTCTGTGTTACCCATATAAACTGTCTCCCTCTATTGGGGAAAATCGACTAACTTTTAAATTCCATCTGTGATAACATTTTACACGTTTTTATTGTATGTAAACTTCCCCCTTTGTATTTGTCCCCTTCTTTTGTGCCCCTGTGGCTAATAAAGAAATATATCTCTCTATCAGTCGTGTGTCACTTCGCGGAGAAGTTTCCGTTAATTTATGTAAGGAAAAAACGTGAGTTTTTAGTTCAATTTTATATCATTGTGTAACTTGACCACCCGTCTGGACCTTCAGGTGGTGGGTCAACTCATTTTCGCCCCTTCAGGGGCGGAATATCCATTTAAAAAATTTTTCTCCTTCGAATCTTGGAAAAAATATTGTAAAAGTTTGATTACGTTATGAACGCTGCGTCCAACGATAATGGTGGTGGAGAGGCGGTAAGACTACAAAGCTCGCAGTCAACAACGTCTTCTTCACTAGATACTATAGAGATGGAAAGACAAAATGAAAATAAAAAAACGAATTCACATCCAAACAACACAAATGACACCAAACAGCTCAATGACAACAAAAATAACAGCAAAACCAATAATGATGATAAAAGCAACAATGATAACAACAACAAAGAAAAAAATAAAGACAACGCCAATAACACCAGCATCAAAGACAACAACAACACCAAGGAAAATACGGATGATACCAACATCGGTGACAACAAGAATAACAACAAGAATAACAACAATAATGACAACACCACCAATACGGATTCCACAAAGAAACCAAAAATCTCCTTTGCGGAGAAAGTTCAAAAGAAAGAACAATTGATATATCTCGACATAACAAATGCTGAACACCTTTTAAAGGACGCTAAGAGATATGTCACCTTCGAAAAAAATGGTGCTTTCAGCATCAATTCTCCGGTAGAAATTCGCAAGGAAACTGCTCTCAAAACGATAGTTTTTAGGACAGTTTCCAATTCTACCCGAAAACCAGTCCAATTGTCACAGAAAGATATTGAACTGGTTTTCAAATATTCAATGAATGATATTGCATTCATTCAAAGAAGCAAACTTTTTGGGAGTATTTCGGTACTGATGAAGGATCAATTGACGGCCCAAAATTACTCTGTGTCGCCAATTGTATCCAACCTGTACACCTTTTTCCCTACATACATGGGAAAAAGGACACAAAAGATCAGAATCACAAGTGTCACACCAAAGGTGAACATATGGTGGATACTGTGCGGCTTCATCAATTTTGATGAAGACAGAATACTGTCAGTAGGCAAGTCCCCCAGAGATGTATTCAATGGGACTAGCATTGAAGTTCTGGTGCAAATGAGCCCAGAGCGAATAGCTATGATCCCACAGCGTGTACTCCTGGACGGACTTACCTACATAAACCTTTCGGTTGAGGGTAGGTGGCCTTCATGTTACCATTGCTTTAGCAGGGGTCACCTGAGGGCTTCCTGTCCTAAACTAATGAACCAAAAAAAGGCTCTTCTGCCGACACCCATCAAAACAACACAACCACCAACACCACCACAACAACAACACCAACACACAAAAATAACCACAACAAACACAGTCCCACCCAACCCCACTCCACCTAAAACCACTGCAAAATCACATACAGACACAACAGCTCCCCAAGACATACCCCTCCCCAATCACACAGACGATACAACAGATGAGGCTATCTCGCCATCACCCAGTGAAGACGAGGGAGAACCCCATCGCTCGAAAAGAAAGAAAAGACATCACAAAAGCAAAAAACCAGCAAACACTACCACAAACATACAACCACCAACACAAACAACAAAAATATCACAAACCAAACCCCCACCTCCTGAAAACAAAATACCTACAACAAAACGAAAGCACACACAAGAACTACAGACAAAAACAAACACAACACAAGAAAATTACACTTACACTTACATAAACACTGAAAACAAAACACTAATGGAGACCATCACGAACGACCCTTCGGTTTTCACCGAAGGGAAAACTTTCGCCCACTCTATAAAAAATAGCAAAAAACTGAACCTAAGACTGATTAGGGTCCCTATACAAACTTATAGGTCCCTAAAAGAAACATTTGAGAAGGATGTGGGGAATTCCTGCGTGAAACCACTCAACCGCGTCCTTCTCAAATGCCTCCCCACCCCAGACACCCCCATTCCACCAGACCCCACCCCACCAAACATCTGCGTCCCCACCCCGCCGGAAACCACCACCCATCCAGACAACCCCTCCAACACCCCCATGGAAATCGTGCGGCCTGGTCCCCAGGAGGCGAAGGGTGAGTGATCTCTTTTCCTCTTTTAACTTTTCAGCACCAACATGGCCAATATAAGAGTTGGATGTGTGAACGTACGCGGCCTGGGGATGCCCTGGAAACAGGGCAAACTCTTAAACGACCTCAGGTCACACAGTTTGGATGTGGTAGCCATTTGCGAGTCCAGGATCCACGGCGAGCGACAGCTGGCCCCCATCTTCGATGACTTTGAGATCTACGCATCTCTCTGTCAACCGGGGGGTGGGAGCGGAGTTGCCGTTTTGCTGCGGAAACACCTGGGCCTCGTAACACAGACGGTACATCTGGACCCGGAGGGTCGACTGGTGGTCCTAGACGTTGACGGTAGTGAAGGTGGAGCCTTCAGGCTGGTGGCCGCATATGCCCCATCCGGGACACCGCGGCCAGACTTCTTCAAACGTCTAGAGACTTTTCTGGGAACGTCCCGCTCCTTGCTTTTAGTGGGGGACTGGAATGGAATCCTAGATGCACGTTGGGACTATGTGGGAGCATGTCCCGACAAAGGGGGGTGTAACAGCCTCAAACAGTTAATCGACCGATTTGACCTGGCCGATAGATATCGACTAGATTTTCCGACTGCGCCAATGTGGACGTGGAGTAATCGTAGCGGAACATCTAGATCGTACCTAGATAGGGTTCTAGTTAGAAATAAGGATAGGGACATGTTAAGCTGTCCACAAATGTTCATGGTTGCCTATTCAGATCACAAACTAGTGACCTGCATGGCCAACCTTGATAGAACCCATAGACAAGGACCCGGCTACTGGAAGCTGAACTTGTCGTTGCCGACAAGCAAAGCCTACAGTAGACGGATTAGCACTTTAGTTAAACAGCACTTGACAGGGGCCATTGTCAACAACAGATGGTGGTACTCTCTCAAGAGGGCAGTTAGATTAGACTCGATAGTTTTTAGTAAAGAATTAGCGTTAGATAGAAATAGAACCGAGAAGGAACTGGTAGATAAAGTAGAAGAGGCAATTAGAAGTGGCAACGTAGCCAGCGTGCTAGCAACGAGAACGGCCTTGGACCAGTTCTTCGACGCAAAGCACGAGGGCTGCGTTGTCAGAAGCAAAATACGTGCTCTGGGAAACGAGGGAGCCAAAGCTGTTAGCTGGGCCCGAGTGACGGAGGCAAAAAGTGGCAACAAGTCCACGATTCGGTCTTTGAAGGACCAAAACGGACGCGTGATACGTGAGCCGAAGCAGATGTGTGCGGCTTTTCAGCGGCACTTTGCTCGGCTGTTCGGGGGGAGCGGCGCGCCGGGAGAGGCTATGGATTTCGGTCCATACCTCGACGGCCTACCGCGACTCTCGGACAGTGAGGCGAAGTTCTGCGAAAAGCCGATTTCAGCCACTGAGATAGGGGACGCGCTGAGCCAATGCGGCAAACGCAAATCTCCAGGTCTCGACGGTCTACCCTACGAATTTTACGTAGCAATGCCGGACTTATTCTCCGATCTCCTGGAAGCAGTCTACTGCAACTGGCAACAGAACGGGAGAATTCCCAGTTCTGTAACCGGGGGCGTGGTCACACTAATCAGGAAGGACGAGAATAAGGGGGATGACATAGGCAACTTCCGGCCCATAACTCTGCTAAACACAGAGTTACAGATTTTGGCCAAGGTATTGGCAAAGAGGCTGGCGCTTGTCGTCGAGAACCTGGTGGGAGAAGCGCAGACATGCGCGATCCCGACCAGGTCCATACACGACAACCTCCACCTCATGCGATACATCATAGAGAGGGTAGGGTGTAAACCCGGCTTCGGTGGGGCCCTGATCAACTTGGATCAGTCTAAGGCTTTCGATAGGGTTGACCATCGCTACCTGGATGCGGTGCTCGAGGCGGCAGGCTTCGGACCCGTGTTCAGGGGCTGGATTGCTGCAATGCACAACAGCAACATCTGCTCAAGGGTCAAGGTGAACGGTTACCTCTCGGAGCCGTTCCATATTACGCGATCCATTCGACAGGGATGCCCCCTCTCCTCCCTTCTGTACGTACTGACTCTCGAGCCACTACTGCGGAAGCTGGAGCTATTGCAGGGCATCCCTCTGGAACCGGGACTGCGGAAAGCGGCGTCGGCCTACGCCGACGACGTGACAGTAATGGTGTCGAGCGCCTCGCAAATCGAGGAAGTCGGCACCTTACTAAAGGAATACGAAAGTCTCACAGGAGCGAAGCTGAACCGGGACAAGTCCATCGGTTTGCAACTCGGATCGTGGAGAGGCAGACCGATGCCTTCCGATGGCGTCGTCGGATGCTGGACGGAAGGACCGGTAAAGCTGCTCGGGGTCTGGTTTGGTCCGGACCTCCAGGTGGAGAAGAACTGGAACGAAGTGACGGCCAAGGTGTTTGCACTCACCCAGAAGTGGGCCGAGTGCAAACTATCCTTGAAAGGTCGAGCGGAGGTGGCGAACACTTTTATAGCGTCCGCCATCTACTACCGCTTGACCGTCGTGCCTTGTCCAGCCAAAACGCTCGCCAAAATGGAGCGCGCCCTCTTCCGATTCCTTTGGAAGAGGCGGGCTCCTTTGGTAAGAAGATCCATCTGCTGCCAACACCCTTCTAACGGAGGGCTGGGGATGCCGTGGTTGACGATGCGCAAGCACGCGCTCAGGCTGCGGCATCTCTACGTATTCCTCACCGGACAACCGGTGTGGGCCCCGTTCGTGAGGCGAGCCTACCCACGACTCGTCTCGCTGACCGAGCTGCAGTCCTGGGTCAAGCAGAGACCGAGGAAAATGGACGACTGGCACATCGAATGTGCTCAGGCGCTCACAGCCCTCTAGCAGGCGGACCCAGCGATCAGTGGAGACTCCACTTCGTCATTCTATAGAGGGTTGGTCCGCAGCAAGTGCGACGACGCGCTCGGTGAAACTCTAGGCGTAGAGGAAGATGAACTGGCCAGTCTGTTCGGGAGGACCTTCCGCCCGGGACCGATGGACAACTTCCAAAAGTCCATGGCCTGGCAGTGCTACCGAGGAGCTCTACCAGTTCGAGACAAGCTCTACAGACATGGGCGCCCGGGCAGGGACCCTGCAAAAAAGATCTGTCCGAGGTGCATGCGAGACGAA
>OZ024744.1:76357346-76384846 GCA_964016885.1 Eledone cirrhosa
ATATATATATATATATATATATGCGTGTGTTTGTGTGTGACTCCCGGGTTCAATCTGGGATAACCACAGTTAGTACTCAATACATTAGTAGAGTGCAAACATGAAGTTTAACATACAAATTACTTCTACAGGACTAGAACTGTTTCATTCGTATGAAATCATCATTCCTATGTATGTATATTACTCTATTACATGTTCCGTCCGAAAGGCTGAGGCCATGCTGGGGCATATATATATATGCAATATATTTTAGATGTGAGCTATTTATATACACAGCTGAATAAACTCCTCGGTAACTATGTTAAATTTAGGTCTGTCTAGTCACAACGGCAACGCTAGCCATGCAGGCCATATATAAGTTTGACATGGCGGGAATAGAAGCTAGAACGCTAAGAACCATGACTGACACCTCAACTCATCTCGACCGACGCTCTAACAATTACGCTAATCACCGCTTTGAAATCAGAACGTTATTTACGAATCACGAAAAGATTAAAAAGTAATGTTGAACTCGTCGAGATTTGAACTCAGAAGGAAGGAAGCGAGATCGAATAACTGTTTCTACTTTTGGCACTAGGCCAGCAATCACTGGTACTTTATATTATCAACCCCATAAGGATGAAAGGCAAAGTTAACCTCCGCGAGATTTGAACTCTGAACGTTAGGGGCCGTAACTCTATGCTACAAAGCATGGCATCAGACCCTCTACCTATACTGCCAATCATTCTATCCAAGGTGCTAACGATTTCATCCATCCATCGTCTTATATTTATTCATGCGTACTTTTGTTTTTTGTTGTTTTTTCTTTGTTTTGTTTTTGTTATTATTATCATTGGGGGATTGGCAGTATCGGTAGAGGGTCGGACATCAGGCGTTGCAGCATACAGTTACGCCCCTTTACGGTCTGAGTTGAAATCCCACCGAGGTTAACTTTACCGTTCATCCTTACGGAGTCGATGAAATAAAGCAGCAGTAATACACTGGTATAATTGCTGGCCTTGAGGGTCAGATGCCATGCTTTTCAGGATAGAGTTACGCCCCTTTACGGTCAGAGTTCAAATCTCACCGAGGTTAACTTTGCTGAGTAGCCTAATTTGCATATCGAGTGAGTTAGTCGGCCGGGCGTACCGGCCGTTAATATGCATAAGGAAAGTATATACTTTCAAACGTTCAATCGATTGACAGGAAGGTATACATGCTGATGACAGCTAAGAAGCTAGAAACTAGTTCATCGTTCCTTTGTCAGTGTTGACCAAAAGGGAAACGATGGTTGCCGAGCACTGTACGGGCTGTTTGTTTACAAACAAACCGAACATTATAATAAATGTTCGGTAAACCCATACGTACATATATATATGTGTACATGTATGTATGTATATACATACTACTGTACGTCAGTATACATATATGTATGTACGTATACATACTTATATTTAAGTATCAGCTGTACTAAGAGTGAGAAATTTCAATTTCAATTTCATTTTCTCTCTCTCTCTCTCTCTCTCTCTCTCTCTATATATATATATATATATATATATATATATATATATATATATAGGTAAGTTATTCCGGGTTGAATCGGAGATAACCACAGTAAGTGAGGTACTCTGAGGTACTCAATACATAGCAGAGTATAAAAGAGTATAATATATATATATATATATATATATATATATATATATATATATATATATATATATATATACGAGGGAGGTTCTGAAAAGTTCCTTGGGTCAGATTCACACAGCGTTCCTACCTCCAGTGTAAAGGTAACAGCTCTACGCATTGGCGATATCCTTAGCCAGGAACTTTTCAGCACTCTCTTGTATATGTGAATGGAATTTGGTCAGTGAGTTTGTGTGTTTGACGGGTGGGGGTAATAAGCGAAATGTGATTTTGAAGAATTTAAAGAATGATAATTTGTTTCTTCTTTAGGCACAAGGCCAGCAATTTAAAGCGGAGCGAAAAGTCGATTAAATCGACCCCTGTGCATTACTGGTACTTTATTTTATCGACCCCGTAAGTATGAATGGCAAAGTTAACCTCGGCTGGATTTGAACTCAGATCGTAAATGGACGTAACTCTACGCCGCAAAGCATATTGTCCGACGCTCTACCGATACTGGTAATATACCGCTCTAATTTAAAGAATAATTATTGTTTCTACTTTTGGCACAAGGCCAGCATTCACCCTAGTGCATTACTGGTACATTATTTTATCGACCTTGTAAGGATGAAAGGCAAATTTAACCTCGGTTGATTTGAACTCAGATCGTAAAGGATCGTAACTCTATGCTGCAAAGCATGGCGTCCGATCCTCTACCGATACTGTCAATCCACCGCCTGTTTAAAGAATAATAATTAATAAAAAATATTAATAAATTGAAATAAATTTGGTTAATGTAATCAAATGCTGACAGGTAACTATATAATTTCAGTACAGAGTTCACGTTACAAAGTTCAAAACGTGAGATTTTTTAACAAGCTACATAGCAAAAGAAAGAAAAAGTCTTACATATTCTCTTTCAATTTAGCACCCATTAACCTCATCAATGAAAATACATACACATAGATATAAACGTACACTCATATTTATACACTTAGACACAGAAACAAAGACACCCACCACCAAATAACCCAATGAATCATTTGTATTTCTTCGTACTAAATTGAAATCTAAACAAAGTAAGCAAACTAAAAATAAACGAATTAACATCGAAGATGTCGCCCATGTCATAAGCAGCTGTCCAAAGATGTCATTGCGGTACTATAAACGTGGAAGGAAGGTGCTATCTCTGTGTGCAGAAGGGTCACCTCAGGGACTTCTGCCCGTAGAAGACAGCCAAGAAGAGCCCTCCCCCTCCTTCTGACGCCTGATCTGCTGCTACCAAAAGCAGGGCAGGCAAAAGAGGAAGTAGACCTTTCCATGGGGAGTAGGAGGGAAACGTCCGTGGCACCCATACCAATGCCACGGACAACTAAAGCAGCGGCAGCAGTGGCGACAGCAGTGGCGACAGCAGTGGCGGCAACACCAACATCGCAGTAGCTACACCGGCGGCAAAATCGCCGGAGCGGGCTCCACTACCACCACCAACAGCAGTGCGGCTCATACCCCTCCCAGACGCTACGGAATCCGATATGGAGTATGAGGCAGGGGGGAAGTGGCAAACGGTCTGCCACAGAAAACAAAAAAGGAAAAAAACCCTTAGCTTCACCTTCCAAAAGCGAAGGCAAACGAAGATGGGTAAAGGCTGCAAAGAGACTTGCAGCAAAACCACCACTATCTCCATCACCACCACAAGCATCACCACCAACAACAACCACACCACCACCAGCATCACCTAAAACACCAACATCGCAAACACAACAAAACACACACAAATAACAGCAACAACAAGAAAACAGCAACAAAGTCGCCCTCCTCCCAAAAAGTACACAGCCATAAACATGGCAAATAAAGAACTCTTACAACATATAAATCAGCACACAGACATCACAGAAAAAAACTACTACACCCCACCAACACCAAGAACTCTCCCGGCATACATAAACATCATTGAAATCAAAATAGAACAGTACAAACTTTTAAAACAAAAATTCCCCAACGCAGTTGGAGACTTCAGAGGGTCAGTTACCAAGAGGATATACACTGACATCCTCTTGGAAACCCCCATGACCAGTCAAAGGGACGGTTCTACTGTCCCTTCACCACACGATCAAGATAAGAGACCCTTTCTCACTTGCCCCGTTTCTCATCCAACATGGCCGTACTTAGAATAGGGTCATCTTGGAAGCAGGGTCACATGCTCATAGACCTCAGGTCACTAAACATAGATGTGGTGGCCATCAGCGAGAGCAGAATCTCCGAAGCACGAACCTTCGCACCGATCTTCGGCGGCTAAGATGTATACACATCTCCCAGCCGTCCAGGATCGGGGGGAGGGGTGGCAGTGCTTTTTCGGAGAGGCTTGGATCCCGCCGTATGGGCCATCTTCCTGGACCCAGAAGGTAAGTCGGTGGTGCTAGACGTAACCGGCAGCGAAGGCAATGCTTTCAGGCTAGTAGACGTCTACGCCCCAAGTGAGAGGGCTCCACTACCACCACCAACAACCGTGGAGCACATACCCCTTCCAGACGCCACGAAATCCGACATGGAGTCTGAGGCGGGAGTGAAGTGGCAAACGGTCTGCCACAAAAAACAAAGCCCCTTAGCTTCACCCTCCAAAAGCGAAGGCACACAAAGATTGGTAAAAGCTGCAAGCAGACTTGCACACAAGCACCACCGCCAACAACAACCACACCACCACCAGCATCACCAAAAACACCAACAACGCAAACAAAACAAAACACACACACACCAAACAGCAACAGGAAGAAAACAGCAACAAAATGCCCCCTCCCCCAAAAAATACACAGCCATAAACATGGCAAAAAAAGAATTCATACAATATATAAAGCAGCACACAGACATCACAGAAAAAAGAAATACTACACCCCACCAACACCAAGAACTCTCCCGACAAACATAAGCATCATTGATATCAAAATAGAACAGTACAAACTTTTAAAACAAAAATTCCCCAACGCAGTTGGAGACTTCAGAGGGTCGGTTACCAAGAGGATATACACTGACATCCTCTTGGAAACCCCATGACCAGTCAAAGGGTCGCTTCTACTGTCCCTTCACCACACGGTGAAGGTAAGTGACCCTTTCTCACTTGCCCCGTTTCTCATCCAACATGGCGTACTTAGAATAGGCAGTATAAATGCACTTGGCCTGGTGTCATCTTGGAAGCAGGGTCACCTGCTCATAGACCTCAGGTCACTAAATATAGATGTGGTGGCCATCAGCGAGAGCAGAATCTCCGAAGCACGAGCCTTCGCACCGATCTTCGGCGGCTACGATGTATACGCACTTCCCAGCCGTCCAGGATCGGGGGGAGGGGTGGCAGTACTTTTTCGGAGAGGCTTGGATCTCGCCGTATGGGCCATCTTCCTGGACTCAGAAGGTAAGTCGGTGGTGCTAGCCGTAACCGGCAGCGAAGGCAATGCTTTCTTTCAGGCTAGTAGACGTCTACGCCCCAACTGAGGCAGGACGGCCAGATTTCTTCAGACGTCTATAGACCTTTCTTGGAACGTCCGCTCTTTAGTGTTAGTGGGAAACTGGAACGGTATCTTAGATGCACGCTGGGATTATGTGGGGCTAATAAACAGGGCAGTAGGGTGTAAAAGCCTCAACAACCTGCTCGGACGTTTTGAACTGTCTGACAGGTATAGTTTGGATTATTCGAATGTGCCAATGTGGACATAGGCAAACTGCATCGGGTCATCGAGATCGTATTTAGATAGGGTATTCTGTAGGGAAACAGATAAGGCTAGCGTAGGTTGTCCACAATTTAAAGTAGTCGACTACACGGACCACAAATTTGTGATCTCTGAAGTTGACTGAGATAGACTCCATAGGCAAGGGCCCAGCTACTGGAAGCTGAACGCATCATTTCCGGCGCGCAAAGCTTAGAGACCGGATTAGCGTATTAGTTAAGTGTGCGTTGACGAGTGCGATCGACAACAACAGGAGGTGGTTTACCCAGAAAATGGCTATTAGAGTAGAATCGATAACGTTTAGCAATGGAGTAGTGATAGAGGAAAATAGAGTAGATGGAGAGTTACTTAGAAATCTAGAAGAGGCGTTTAGGAAGGCATTGCAACCGACGTGCTTGCGGTGAGATTGGCACTCGACCAATTCTTCGACGCAAAGCATGATGGCTGCGTGTCAGAGCAAGGGCGCGGGTGGTGGAAGCACGACGTGGCAACAAGTCCACAATTCGGTCTTTGCATGATCAAAACGGGCGCATGTTGCTCGTACCCGAGCAGATGTATGCGGCTTTTCAACAGCACTTTGCTCAATTGTTCGGGAGCGGCGGCTGGTCGGATCGGAGTATGGACTTCGGTGCATACTTCGACGGACTGCCGCGGCTCTCGACGACCGCAGTGCAGTGCTGGAAAAAGCCGATAACAGCAGATGAAAAACGGGAAGCGATGTCTGACTGCACGAGAGGTAAATCGCCAGGTTTGGATGGTCTGCCCTACGAGCTTTATGCATTTATGCCAGACTTGTTCGGTGACCTCTTGGCAGACGTCTAATGCAACTGGCAGCAGAACGGGAGCATTCCTAGTTTTGTGAGCAGGGGAGCGGTGGCGTTGCTGAGAAAAAACCTGAACATGGGGTTATGTTATCGAAAGTTTCAGGCCCATAGCTCTGCTAAACGCAGAGTTCAAGGTTTTGTCCAAGGTGTTAGCAACGAGGTTGGCGCTTGTCGTCAAGGGTCTGGTGGGAAAGGCGCAGACATTCCGGCCAGATCCATACACGACAACCTCCACCCATGCGATACATCATAGAGAGGGTGGTTAAGGAACCTGGCACGGGTGGGGCCCTTATCAACTTGGATCAATCCAAAGCATTCGATAGGGTCGACCATCGGTACCTGTCTGCGGTCCTTAAGGCAGCCGGTTTCGGTCCCGTTTTCAGGGGTTGGATCGCAGCGATGTCTGCTCAGTTGTGAGGGTGAACGGTCTCCTGTCGCAGCCGTTCAGCATCATGCACTCGGTCCCCCAGGATGCGGGAAATCCGAGTCGGCTTACGCCAACGACGTCGCCGTGGTGGTGTCGAGCACCAGACACGTCCAGATGCTCGGTACCGCTCTCAAGGAATACGAAGCGGTGACAGGTGCAAAGATAAACCAGGAATAGTCGGTGGGCTTGCAGCTCGGCACCTGGCGAGGCAAGTCCATGACGTCCGAGAGCGTCATGGGGCGTTGGACGGACGGACCGGTTAAATTGCTTGGGGTCTAGTTCGTACCGGACCTCAAGATGGAGAAAAGCTGGAACGAGGTGACAAGCATGGTGGCCTCCTTCACCCAGAAATGGGCCGAGAGGAAGCTGTCCTTGAAAGGCCGGGCGGAGGTGGCGAATGCGTACATCGCTCCCGTCATCTGCTACCGCCTCACCTTCGTCTCTTGCTCCGGCCCAACTCTCACCAAAATGGAGCGCCTCGTCTTCCGGTTTTATGGAAATGACACACTCCGATGGTCAGACGATCCATCTACTGTCAACACCCGTTGCGTGGAGGACTGGGCATGCCATGGCTGATGATGATCAAACATGCGCTGAGGCTGCGATATCTCTGGTGCTTACTTGACGGTGAATAGGTGTGGTCGCCGTTCGCCAGGCACGTTTTCCCACAGCTCGTCTCCTTGACGGAGCTCCAGTCCTGGGTCAGAAAAAGACCGAGGTATAGCGCTTGGAAACTGGAATTTCTCCAGGCGCTCACTGCCCTCTACCAGCTGCACACCAGTATCGGTGGAACATGCACCTCCGCGTTCTATAGAGGACTAGTGGAGGGGAAGAGCGAAGACGTTCTCGGACAGATCGTGGGCGTCAAAGAAGATCAGCTGTTTGCTCTCTTCCGCAGATCTTTCAGCCCAGGGCCTATGGATAACTTCCAAAATCCCTGGCAGTGCTACCGGGGAGCTTTGCCGGTTCAAGATAAGCTCTACAGGCACGGAAGTGCCGTCAGCCGAGCCTGTCCGAGATTCGCGCAGAGCGACGAAACCGTCGTGCACGCACTCGTTCAGTGCCTGAGCATTGCTGATTTGTGGAGCTATGACGAACAGTTGCTGTCGCGTGTAGGACTGATCCGGTTGTCGACTGAGTCCATTGTGCAGATGGTCTCGCCGTCTTCCTTCGAGGAGGAAGGTCAGGCGGTTTTTATCTGCCTGGTGGCCATGTCGAAAGAGATTGTGTGGTGGACAAGGTTGAAAGGGTTAAAGACAGACACTTTCCTCTTCGGCGAATCCCTAATTAACTTTTTCAAGTATCACTTGAAGAGGAAAATCAGGGTGGAGAGGCAAGTGCTGCCTTCTAGCAAGTTTGTTGAAAGGTAGGTGTTTGCCCCCTATTGGGGAATTTTTCATTGTTTAAATTTTCATTTTTATTGTTTATATATATATATGTTTCTGTGTCTTTTTTTCTTTTCTTATATAAATAATAAAAATCTTTTCACGCTCAAAACCCACATCGTACCGTCCTGTACCGTCCTGTGCCGTCTGTAATGTTTTTCTTGATGTCACACCTTGTGGCCAATAAAGAAATCATTATTGTTGACTTTGCCTTTCATCCTTACGAGGTCGATAAAATAAAGTACCAGTAATGCACTGGTTAATTGCTGGCCTTGTGCCTAAAGTAGAAACAATTATTATTATTATTATTATTATTATTATTATTATTATTATTATTATTATTATTATTATTATTACAGTTGCATTTATCTTGCTTTATGTTCATACGAGTTATCACCAAGTCACAACCAGTGACCTCAAAAGACAACAAGGTCCGCCATGTTCAAGAAAGAACATACATACTCACACATGCATCTTTATTGTTTAGACTTGTGATGTACTTATATTGACAGAATCTTCCTTAGTATATGGGCAGTTCCCATTAGTACTATCTTTTGTATTTCTCCTATACGCGGGTTTCCTGGGATTTGCGATGAGTAATCAATAGACCCATTAGGTATCATTCCCAGAGCGCCTACAACCACTGGTATTGTTTTAGTTCTCAATTTCCACATTTTTCCAATTTCTATCTCCAGGTCCTTAAACTTGCTCAATTTTTCAAATGTTTTTATAGATACATTCTTGTCTATTGGAACGGACATATCAATTAGCAGGCATACCCTCTTTTTAAAGTCCTTCGGTATTATATCAGGTCTATTTGCATCTATTTTTCGGTCTGTTTGGATGCTAAAGTTCCACAGGATTGAGATGTGATCTTTTTCAAGTATGGGAGGTGGTTGATGCTCCCACCAATTCTTTTGATGGGGCAGGTCAAAATGCTTACACATTATCCAATGTATGTATTGTGCAGCTCTGTCATGCCTGTTTAGGTATTCGGTTGGAGCTATAGGACTGCACATTGAAATTATATGGTCAATGGTCTCTGGTTGTTTTTTGCATACACGGCATAATGGGCTGCATCCATTTTTTATTATGTTGGCTTGGTAATTTTTTGTTGGCAGACACTGATCTTGTGCTGATATAATCAGTTATTATTATTATTATCATCTTTATGTGAACCCTTGTGGTTAATAAAGAAAACATTATTATTATTATTATTATTATTATTGAATGCCATGGTTGACGGAGGCTCGGCTCTGTAAGGTATAGTAATTTTTAACCGTTAAAACAATTGTAAATTGTTTAAAACTTGAACCAAATTGTTGATAAAGACACCCTCCTCCTCGTGAGAGGGGTCTTTCTGTCCGTTATTTGGCCCTTCGGGGTTAAATAACCAGTTATTGGGGTTTTGTACCCAAAATTTCATTTTAAACAAAAAAACAACATGGCTACGAAAAAGAAATTTCATACGTCACTCCCACTCATTCCGTCTTCTTCTTCCTCAATCATCACTACAGCAGAGAGAAGATTGTCTCTCTCCCTCCCTTCTTTAAATGTGTCTCTCTCCCTCCCTTCTCTTTCGCAAGTGACGAAAGAAAAGAAAAGTCTCGTGCAAAGCGTGCAAGGTTTCTCCACGACGACGACGACAGCGACGAAACAGGTGTGCGGGAAATACGAAAACCCAGTTCATTCGTCTGACGTCAGGAATAATAGCAGTAGCAGCCGTAATAATAACAGCAACAGTGACAATGAAAACAACAGTAGCAGCCGCAACAGCATCACCAGCAGCATAAACAACAACAGCATTAGCAGCAGCAACACCAACAACAACCACAGCAACAGCGGCGGAGGCAGTAGTCGTAGTACCTGCAGCAACAACAAAAGTACCAGCAGCTCTGACGACAACAACAACAGCAGAGAAAAACCAATCTCATTTGCAGGTATTGCGAAAAACTTGGAAACAATCCTCATAACAAATGAGGAATTAGAGGAAGCGAAGAAGATGGTGACAAAGAACGGACACCGAGCAATCTGCAAGGCAGCGGAAAAATTTTTCGAAACCCAAGAGCACTGTACGGTCACCTACCGTACAGTAAGTACAAAATCCCGTAGGGTGGAAAGAGCCACAGAGGCCCAAATACAAAAAGCCTTGGGGTCTGTGTGGCAGCGGAAAACGCACATCACTCGAGGCAAAAAATATGCCACCGTAGACGTACTTTTTGCCACACCCCAGGAGGCAAAGGCCCAATCAGTAGTGACCCTAAGGAGCGAGGAAATGGTGTTGGTGCCCTCCTACTGCGGGCAAAAAAGTGTGAGGGTCAAACTGACCCACGTCCCCCCCCGGAATGACCCCTTCTTGGCTGGCCGCGTCTGTCCTCGTCGGAATCGAGGACAAAACAACTGTACTGCAAGTACAGAAAAAAGTAAGAGAAGATTGGGTCGGCTCCTCCATTGAGATGCTAATCCAAACCAACCAGGAGTGCATCGAAGCTATCCCGGATGTGATAGACTTCGATAACGGCACTCAACTGCCCATAAGTGTTGAGGGCAAACGCCCGAAATGCTTTCGCTGTGGATCGAAGACTCACCTCAGGGCCTTCTGCAACGAGAAGACCCTGAGAAAGGAGAAAACCCCCCTCCTTCCGAATCCGGCTCCACGGCTACCAGCAACAGGACAAGCGGCAACCAGGAACGATAGGTCCGTGGCACCCATATCCACTCCACGGAAATCAAAAACAGCAGCAGCAGTGGAAATATTAACAACAACAACAGCAATACCAAATGCAGCTGCAACAGAGACTCCAGTGCAAACATCACCAACAACAACAAGTGAAAGAGTGGAGCTGGTACCCCTCCCCGACCTCACAGAATCAGACATGGAGTGTGAGGTGGGAGAGGGATGGCAAAAGGTCGCAAGAAGGCACAAACGCAGAAGCAGCGCATCGTCGCCTTTGAAAAGGGAGGAAAGAAATGAGAAAAGGGTAAAGTCTACTGCAAAGAGACCCACAGCAGCAACACCACCAACACCATCACCACCCACACCAGCACCACCATCACCACCGGCGACAACCCCGCCGCCAATAACACCTTCAACACCACCACCACAAGTACCAACATCGCAAACACAACAACAAAACACACACACCCAGCAACAACGACAAGAAAATAGCAGAACCACACCCCACCCCCAGAAAAACAAATGCACGGCAATAAAAACACACAACAAGAAACTAATGACTTACATAATTGAACACACAGACATTTCACAACAGGACTACATAATACCAGCACCAATCAAAACGCCAACTAACATAAGACTGCTAAAAATAGCACAGAAACAATACACAAACATTAAAACGAAATTCCCCAACGCAGTTGGTGATTTCAGGGACCTAGGAGGAACCATCAATCGAAGAGTATATTCAGACATTCTCTTAGAAGAGCCGACGACCAGCCGAAGGGACGATTCAACGGTCCCTTCACCAGACGATCAAGTGAAAAGGGATGTAAAAACCATCCCTCCTCTACCAAAAGTACGGTAAGTGGTCTTTCCCATCTTTTCCACTCTATTTTAAACATGACCTCACTCAGAATAGGCAGCATAAATGCGCGTGGCTTGGGGTCGTCATGGAAGCAGGGTCACCTGCTCAACGACCTCAGGTCACTAAACATAGATGTAGTGGCCATCAGCGAGACCAGAATCTCCGAAGCATGGGCCTTCGCACCGATCTTCGGCGGCTACGATGTGTACGCATCTCCCAGCCGTCCTAGATCGGGTGGAGGAGTTGCTGTGCTTTTTCGGAGAGGTTTGGATCTCGCCATACGGGCCATCTTCCTGGACCCAGAGGGTAAGCTGGTGGTGCTGGACGTGACCAGCGGAGACGGGCAAGCTTTCAGGCTAGTGGCCGTCTATGCCCCGACAGGAGCAGGGCGGCCTGATTTCTTCCGGCGTCTGGAGACCTTTCTTGGAACGTCCCGCTCTTTAGTGTTAGTGGGCGACTGGAACGGGATCTTAGATGCACGCTGGGACTGTGTGGGATTAGCGGATAGGGGTGGAGGGTGCAAGAGCCTCACCAACCTGCTCAGGCGTTTTTGAACTGTCTGACAGGTACCGATTGGATTTCCCGAATGTGCCAATGTGGACTTGGACAAACCGCATAGGGTCATCCAGATCATATCTAGATAGAGTATTTTGTAGGGAAATAGATAGGTCTAGCATAGGCTGTCCACAATTCAAGATAGTCAGCTACACGGACCACAAATTCGTGACCTGTGTGCTTGACTTAGATAGGCTTCATAGACGAGGACCCGGCTACTGGAAGCTAAACGCGTCCTTACCAGCGCGCAAGGCCTACAGAGACCGGATTAGCGAACTAGTTAAGCGGGCGTTGACGGGGGCCATCGTCAACAACAAGTGGTGGTTTGCTCTGAAAAGAGCGATTAGAATAGAATCGATTAGGTTTAGTAAGGCTTTAACAATAGAGAAAAATAGAGCAGAGGGAGAACTAGTTAAAAAATTAGACGAGGCGCTTAGCAAAGGCATCGCGACCGACGTGCTTGCGGCGAAATTGGCCCTTGACCAATTCTTCAATGCAAAGCACGAAGGCTGCGTTGTCAGAGCTAGGGTGCGTGCTCTCAGACACGAGGGGACGAAAGCCGTTCAATGGGCCCGAGTGGCGGAGGCGCGTCGTGGCAACAAAGCCACGATCCGGTCTTTGGTGGACCACGACGGGCGCATGCTACTCGATCCCGGACAAATGTGTGAAGCTTTTCAGCGACACTTCGCTCAGCTGTTCGGGGGCAGCGGGGGGCCGGGTAGAGGGATGGACTTTAGTGTCTACCTCGACGGACTGCCGCGGCTCTCGGCCACTGAGGCGAAGTGTTGCGAAAAGCCGATAACAGCCGCTGAAGTAAGGGAGGCAATGACTGGCTGCACAAGGGGTAAATCGCCTGGTTTGGATGGTCTGCCCTATGAACTTTACGTACAGATGCCAGACTTGTTCGGAGGCCTCTTGGCGGACGTCTACTGCAACTGGCAACAGAACGGGAGAATTCCCAGTTCTGTGAGCCGAGGAGCGGTGGCACTGCTGAGAAAGGATCCGAACAAGGGGGATAACATAGACAATTTCCGGCCCATAACTCTGCTAAACACAGAGTTTAAGATTTTGACCAAGGTGCTAGCAAAGAGGTTGGCGCTTGTCGTTGGTGGTCTGGTGGGAGAGGCGCAGACATGCGCCATTCCCGACAGATCCATCCACGACAACCTCCACCTCATGCGATACATCGTAGAGAGGGTAGCTAGGGAACCTGGCACGGGTGGGTCCTTGATCAATTTAGATCAGTCGAAAGCTTTCGATAGGGTCGACCATCGTTACCTAGCGGCAGTCCTGAGGGCGGCTGGCTTTGGGCCCGTCTTCAGAGGCTGGATCGCTGCCATGCACAGCGACATCTGCTCTGTGGTGAGAGTGAACGGTCACCTGTCGGAACCGTTCAACATCATGCGCTCGGTCCGCCAAGGATGTCCCCTCTCGTCCCTCTTGTACGTATTGACTCTCGAGCCATTACTGCACAAACTGGAGACGTTGAGGGGAGTCCCGCGCGAACTAGGATGCGGAAGATCCGTGTCAGCATATGCGGACGATGTCACCGTAGTGGTGTCGAACGCCAAACACATCGAGGCGATCGGTACTACACTAAGAGAATACGAAGCGGTGACAGGAGCAATGATCAACCAGGAAAAGTCAGTGGGCCTGCAGCTCGGCACCTGGAGAGGCAGGTCCATGCCGTCCAACAGCGTCGTCGGGCGCTGGACGGACGGACCGGTTAAATTGCTAGGGGTCTGGTTCGGTCCGGACCTCCAGACGGACAAAAACTGGGACGAGGTGACGAGCAGGGTGGCTTCTCTCACCCAGAAATGGGCGGAGAGGAAGCTATCCCTGAAAGGTCGAGCGGAGGTGGCTAACGCGTACATCGCGTCTGTCATCTGCTACCGCCTAACCGTCGTACCTTGTCCTAAGCCTCGCCTGACTGCGCTGGAGCGTTTGCTCTTTCGCTTTTTGTGGAAGGGACGTGCTCCGATGGTCAGGCGGTCCATCTGTTGTCAACACCCGCTACGTGGAGGGCTGGGCATGCCGTGGCTGATGATGCGCAGGCACGCGCTCAGGCTACGACATCTCCACCTCTTCCTCGACGGTGATCAGGTGTGGTCGCCGTTTGCTAGACGCGTTTTTCCCCAGCTCGTTTCCTTGACGGAGCTGCAGTCCTGGGTCAAGCGAAGACCGAGAGGGAGCGCCTGGAGACTGGAATGTCTTCAGGCGCTCACAGCCCTCGACCAATCGGGCAATGTGATCGGTGGAAACTCCACCTCGGCGTTCTATAGAGGATTAGTGGAGGGGAAGAGCGACGACGTACTTGGGGAAACTCTAGGCGTCGACGAAAATCAACTAGCCAATCTCTTCGGAAGAACTTTCGGGCCGGGGCCTATGGACAACTTCCAGAAATCTCTGGCCTGGCAGTGCTACCGAGGAGCCTTGCCAGTTCGGGATAAACTCTACAGGCATGGAGGTGCCGTCAGCCGGGCATGTCCGAGATGCGCGCAGGGCGACGAAACCGTCCTGCACGCACTCGTCCAGTGTCCGAAAATTGCTGACTTGTGGGTTTATGTCGAACACCTGCTGTCGCGTTTAGGACGGATCCAGCTATCATCTGAGTCTATCGTGAGGATTGCCCCGCCCTCCTCCTTTAGCCGGGAAGGGCAGGCAGTTTTTATCTGTCTGGTGGCCATGGCGAAAGAGATAGTATGGTGGACACGTTTGAAAGGGCTGAAGACGAGCACTTACCTCTTCGGTGATGCTCTGATTGACTTTTTCAAATTTCATTTGAAAAGGAAAATCAGAGTAGAGAAGGAAGTGCTCTCTTCCCAGCATTTTGTTGAAAGATGGGTGAGAGAAGCAAGAATGGCCCGAGTGAATGGGCCGACTCTGAGTATATATCTGTAAACTAAAGGTGGAAAACTGGGAGAGGGCACTTGCCTTGGTGGTCAGGGTCATTGTGGCTTTTTACTGGGCTTTCTCCACAAATGTCCCTCCGAAGTCTCCCCCCTATTGGGGAATTTTTCATTGTTATTTTCATTGTTATTTTTGTTACATCCTCTGTTTTTGTTTTTTTACACGCAGAAATGCCCATTTGTACCGTCCTGCATTGTCCTGCACTGTCCTTAATGTCTACTTTATGTAAACCCTTGTGGTTAATAAAGAAATCATTATTATTATCATCATCATTATTATTATTATTATTATTATTATTATTATTATTTCTATAGAGGTGCCGTCGGCCGGGCATGTCCGAGATGCGCGCAGGGCGACGAAACCGTCCTGCACTCACTCGTTCAGTGTCCGAGCATTGCTAACTTGTGGGTTTATGTCGAATACCTGCTGTCGCGTGTAGGACCGATCCATCTATCAGCTGAGTCCATCGTGCGGATTGCCCCGCCCTCTTCCTAGCAAAGATGAATTAGCAAGTGCTGTCTTGGCAGTCTGGAAATCTTCGAGTTGTGCTTGTGTCAAGGATATATCCTCATTCTTCTTACGTCGATCTTTCAAAATCTCGGTAAGGGAAAACAGTAATTTTGAACATTGAGAACGAAACGTCTATAAAAATTGATTAGGCCTAGGAAGTGACGCAACTGGCGGAGTGAGGTAGGCAGCGGTACATCCTGTATAGCCTTAACTCGCTGTGGAAGGGGTCGAATACCCTCGGCGTCGATGATGTCACCTAAAAATTCAGTGAAGCGGATCCGAAAACACACTTTGCGGGATTCACTCGAACGCGTTAATCCTGGAGTCGGCAAAATAAAAGGTTCAGGTGAAAAATAACCTACACAACAAATACTGACCGATAGTAAGGAGCCAATGCTCAGAATTGTACTGAAGGAGAGGACAATAGACGAGGGGATGTCCAAGGAGGAAATAACAACAAGGAGAAAGAGCAGCCACAACCCAAACCAACGGAATCGTTGAGGGTTAAAGGCCTAGGTGTGTCGTTTGTGGCGAAGGAACCAACCTAAAGGCTTTCTGCCCTCAGGCTAAAAAGTTGAGACCACCTCTCCTACCCACTCGTGTGACTCAACCATCAACACCACCAGCAGCAGAAATGGCAGCAACAACTGTAGCAGCAACAACCCCAGCAACAGTAGAAAAACCAACACCACCAACACCCACCGCGCCAGAATTAGCACCAGCGCCTCCACCATCCACCACGCCACAACCCAAACAAACGCCTGTGGAGGATTTTCCACTCCCCAACTTATCCCAACTGGAGACAGATTGTGACAATGAGGAGGAGTGGGAAACTGTATCAGGAAAAAAGAAAAAAAAAAAGAAAAAATCCTCTTCCTTCACCCTCCAAAAACAAAATGCAGGGGGGAAACAAATAAACTAACAAACAAAAAGGTTAAGACAGCTATGCCACCACCCACACCAGGATCACCAGACCAATCACGACAAACACCAACACCTTCACCATCATTAACCCCAACACCACCATCACTCACCAAAAAGCGAAACAGAAACAAACCCACAACAAACGCAAACAAAACAAAACAACCAAAACGATACACACTACACAGCAATAAATTTGATCGGTAGAGGGTCGGACGCCATGTTTCCAGCATAGTTATGGCCCCTTACGATCTGAGTTCAAATCCCGCCGAGGTTGACTTTGCCTTTCATCCTTACGGGGTCGATAAAATAAAGTACCAGTAATGCACTGGGTAATTGCTGGCCTTGTGCCTGAAGTAGAAACAATTAAATTTGAACAAAAACCAATTACTACACTACATCCAACACAACACAAGCATCACAAAAAAGCCTACACAACACCTAAAAAATTCACACCACCCCCACACATACAAATCACTCGCATCACACAGTAAATGTACAGGACACTAAAACTAAAATCCCCAAAGACATCGGAGACTTCCGATAAACACTCTCCATGAAGATTTATAAGGACATCCTTCCAGGAGAGACCACAAGCAGTGAAAAGGATGGAAAAACCATAATTCCTCTACTAGATGTGAGGTAAGTGGTCTTTCCCATCTTTTTCCACTCCTTTTCAACATGACCTCACTCAGAATAGGCAGCATAAATGCGCGTGGCTTGGGGTCGTCATGGAAGCAGGGCCACCTGCTCAACGACATCAGGTCACTAAACATAGATGTGGCGGCCATCAGCGAGACTAGAATCCCCGAAGCACGAGCCTTCGCACCGATCTTCGGCAGCTACGATGTGTACTGATTTCCCAGCCGTCCTGGATCGAGGGAGGAATTGCTGTGCTTTTTCGGAGAGGTTTGGATCTCGCCATACGCGCCATCTTCCTGGACCCAGAAGGTAAGTTGGTGGAGCTTGACGTGACTACGGAGACGGGCAAGCTTTCAGGCTAATGGCCGTCTATGTCCCGACAGGAGCAGGGCGGCCTGATTTCTTCCGGCGTCTGGAGACCCTTCTTGGAACATCCCGCTCTTTAGTCTTAGTGTACGACTGGAACGGGATCTTAGATGCACGATGGGACTGTGTGGGATTAGCGGATAGGGGAGGAGGGTGTAAAAGCCTCGCAAACCTGCTCTGACGGTTTCAACTGTCTGACAGGTACCGTCGGGATTTCCCGAATGTGCCAATGTGGACTTGGACAAACCGCATAGGGTCATCCAGATCATATCTAGATAGGGTATTGTGTAGGGAAATAGATAGATCAAGCATAGGCTGTCCACATTTCAAAATTTTCGACTACACGGAGCACAAATTCGTGATCTGTGAAGTTGACTTAGATAGGCTTCATAGACAGGGCCCCGGCTACTGGAAGCTAAACGCATCATTAACAGCACGCACGGCCTACAGTGACAGGATTAGCGAACTAGTTAAGCGGGCGTTGACGAGGGCCATGGTCAACAATAAATGGTGGTTTGCTCTGAAAAGAGCGATTAGAATAGAGTCCATTGGGTTTAGTAAGGCTTAAGCAATAGAGAAAAATAGAGCAGAGGGAGAATTAGGTAGAAAATTAGACGAGGCGCTTAGTAAAGGCCGACGTACTTGCGGCGAAATTGCCCCTTGACCAATTCTTGAATGCTAAGCACGAAGGCTGTGTTGTCAGAGATAGGATGCGTGCTCTCAGACACGAGGGGACGAAAGCCGTTCAATGGGCCCGAGTGGGGAGGTGTGTCGTGGCAACAAAGCCACGATCCGGTCTTTGGTGGACCACGACGGGCGCATGCTACTCGATCCCTGGCAAATGAATGAAGCTTTTCAGCGACACTTCGCTCAGCTGTTCGGGGGCAGCGACGAGCCGGATCGAGGGATGGAGTTTAGTGCCTACCTCGACGGACTGCCGCGGCTCTCGTCCACTGAGGCGGAGTGTTGCGAAAAGCCGATAACAGCCGCTGAAGTACGGAAGGCAATGACTGGCTGCACAAGGGGTAAACCGCCTGGTTTGGATGGTCTGCCCTGTGAACTTTACGTACAGATGCTAGACCTGTTCGGAGGCCTCTTGGCAACGTCTACTGCAACTGGCAAAAGAATGGGAGAATTCTCAGCTCTGTGAGCCGAGAAGCGGTGGCGTTGCTGAGAACAAAGGTGATAACAGATAATTTCAGGCCCATTACTCTGCTAAACACAGAGTTCAAGATTTTGGTCATGGTGCTAGCAAAGAGGTTGGCGCTTTTCGTTGGTAGTCTGGTGGGAGAGGCGCAGACATGCGCCATTCCAGACAGATCCATCCACGACAACTTTCACCTCATGCGATACATCGTAGAGAGGGTAGCTAGAGAACCTGGCCCGGGTGAGTCCTTGATCAATTTAGATCAGTCGAAAGCTTTCGATAGGGTCGACCATCGTTATCTGGCTGCAGTACTGAGGGCGGCTGGCTTTGGGCCCGTCTTTAGAGGCTGGATCGCTGCCATGCACAGCGACACCTGCTCTGTGTTGAGAGTGAACAGTCACCTTTCGCAACCGTTCAACATCATGCGCTCGGTCCGCCAAGGATGTCCCCTCTCGTCTCTTTTGTACGTATTGACTCTCGAGCCATTACTACACAAACTGGAGACGCTGAGGAGGTCCCGCGCGAACTAGGATACGGAAGATCCGTGTCAGCATACGCGGACGATGTCACCGTAGTGGTGTCGAAACCAAACACATTGAGGCAATCTGCACTACACTAAGAGAATACGAGGCGGTGACAGGAGCAATGATCAACCAGGAAAAGTCGGTGGGCCTGCAGTTCGCCACCTGGAGAGGCAGGTCCATGCCGCCCAACAACGTCATCAGGCGCTGGTTGGACGGACCGGTTAAATTGCTAGGTGCCTGGTTCGGTCCGGACCGCCAGATGGACCAAAACGGGGACGAGGTGACGAGCAGGGTGGCTTCTCTCACTCAGAAATGGGCAGATAGGAAGCTATCCCTGAAAGGTCGAGCGGAGGTGGCGAGGCAGTCCATATGCTGTCAACACCCGCTACGTTGAGGGCTGGGAATGCCGTGGTTGATGATGCGCAGAAACGCGCTTAGGCTACGACATCTCCACCGCTTCCTCGACGGTGATCAGGTGTGGCCTCCGTTTGCTAGACTCGTCTTTCCCCAGCTCGTCTCCTTGACGGAGCTGCAGTCCTGGGTCAAGCGAAGACCGAGAGGGAGCGCTTGGAGACTGGAATGACTTCAGGCGCTTACAGCCCTCGACCAGTCGGGCAATGTGATCTGTGGAAACTCCACATTGGCGTTCTATAGATGATTAGTGGGGGAGAAGAGCGACGATGTACTTGGGTAAACTCTAGGCGTCGACAAAAATCAACTAGCAAATCTCCTCGGAAGAAATTTCGGGCCGGGGCCTATGGACAACTTTCAGAAATCCCTGGCCTGGCAGTGCTACCGAGGATCTTTGCCAGTTCGGGATAAACTCTACACCCTCATCCTCATGAGAGGAGTCTTTATGCCCGTTATTTGGCCCTTCGGGGTTAAATAACCAGTTATTGGGGATTTGAGCCCAATATTCATTTAAAAAACAACAAAACATGGCTACAAAAATGAATTTTCAGAAGTCACTCCCACTCTTTCCCTCTTCTTCCTCAATCGTCATTATATCAGAGAGAAGATTGTCTCTTCCCTCCTTTCGCTAAATGTGGTGTCGCCTCTTTCGCAAGCGACGCCATTAAAGAAAAAAATATATAGTTTCTGGTAGCTTTCACCAAGAGAACGTGCATACCGTGGAACATTTCTCCACGACCACGACAACGACGAAAAATGTATGTGGTAAATACGGAAAGCCATTTCATTCGTCTGACGTCATGAAGAATAGCAGCAGCAGCCGTAATAACAGCAGCAGCAGCAACAGTGGCGAGAAAAATACTAGTAGCAGCCGCAACAACATCAGCAGCAGCATAAATAACAACAGCAGCAGCAACAGCAACAACAACAGCAGCAGCACCGACAGCAACAACAGCAACAAGAACAATAGCAACAGCGTCGGAGGCGGTCGTAGTACCAGCAGCAACAACAAAAGTAACAGCAGCTCTGACGACAACATCAACAAGAAGAAAGAAAAACCAATCTCGTTTGCAGATATCGCAAAGAACCTGGAAACCATCCTTATAACAAATGAGGAATTACAGGAAGCAAAGAAGATGGTGACGAAAACCGGACACCAAGCAATCTGCAAGGCAGCCGAAGAATTTTTCGAAACACAACAGCACTGTACGGTCACGTAACGTACAGTAAGCACAAAATCACGTAGGGTTGAAAGAGCCACAGAGGCTCAAATCCAAAAAAACCTTAGGGTCTGTGTGGCAGCGGAAAACGCATATCACCCGAGGCAAGACGTAGGCCACCGTGGACGTGCTTTTTGCCACACCCCAGGAGGCAAAGGCTCAATCCTTAGTGACCCTACGGAGCGAGGAAATGGTGTTGGTGCTCTCCTACTGCGGGCAAAAAATTGTGAGGGTCAAACTGACCCAAGTCCCCCCCCACCACCACCACCCCGGATGGCCCCTTCTTAGCTGGCCGCGTCTGTCCTCGTCGGAATCGAGGACAAAACAACCGTACTGCAAGTACAGACAAAAGTACGAGAAGATTGGGTCGGCGCCTCCATTGAGATGTTAATTCAAACCAACCAGGAGTGGTTCGAAGCTATCCCGGATGTGATAGACTTCGATAACGGCACTCAACTTCCCACAAGTGTTGAGGGCAAACGCCCGAAATGCTTTCGCTGCGGGTCGAAGACTCACCTCAGGGCCTTCTGCAATGAGAAGACGCTGAGAAAGGAGAAAACACCCCTCCTTCTGAAACCGGCTCCACTGCTACCAGCAACAGGAAAGGCGGCAAGCAGGAAGTATAGGTGCGTGGCACCCATACCACGCCACGGAAATCAAGAACAGCAGCAGCAGTGGAAGTATTAACAACAACAACTGTAAAACCAACTGCAGCTGCAACAGAGACTCCACTGCAACCATCACCAACAAGAACAAGTGAAAGAGTGGAGCTGGTACCCTTCCCCGACCTCACAGAATTGGACATGGAGTGTGAGGTGGGAGAGGGATGGCAAAAGGTCGCAAGAAGCACAAATGCAGAAGCAGCGCATCGTCGCCTTCGGATAGGGAGGGAAGAGATGAGAAAAGTGTGAAGACTACTGCAAAGAGACTTACAGCAGCAAAACCACCAACGCCATCACCACCCACACTAGCACTACCATCACCACCGGCGGCAACCCCACCGCCAACAACAACACCTTCAACAACACCACCACAAGCACCAACATCGCAAACACAACAACAAAACACACACATCCAGCAACAACGACAAGAAAATAGCAAAACCACCCCCACGCCCCAAAAAGATATGCACAGCAATAAATACACACAACAAGAAACTAATGACTTACATAATTGAACACACAGACATTTCACAGCACGACTACATAATACCAGCACCAATCAAAACACCAACGAACATAAGACTGGTAAGAATATCACAGAATCAATACACTAACATTAAAATGAAGTTCCCCAACGCAGTTGGTGATTTCAGAGACCTAGGAGGGACACTCAACCGGAGAGTATACTCCGATATACTTACAGAAGAGCCGACGACCAGCCGAAGGGACGGTTCAACGGTCCCTTCACCAGTCGAACAAGGTAAGTGACACTTTCTCACTTGCCCCGTTCCTCACCCAACATGGCCATATTCAGGATCGGAAGTGTAAACGTGCGTGGCTTGAGCTCGGTTTGGAAGCAGGGTCACTTGCTTAACGACCTCAGGTCACTAAACATAGATGTGGTGGCCATCAGCGAGACGAGAATCTCCGAAACGCAAGCTTTCGCACCGATCTTCGGTTACGAGGTGTACGCATCTCCCAGCCGTCCGGGAGCGGGGCCGAAGTGGCTGTGTTGTTTCGGGAAGGCTTCGGTCTCGCCATACGGACCATCTTCCTGGACACAGAAGGTAAGTCGGTGGTGCTGGACGTGAACGGCACCGAAGGCAACGCTTTCAGGCTAGTAGCCGTCTATGCCCCGACTGGTACAGGACGGCCAGATTTCTTCGGACGTCTAGAGACCTTTCTGGGAAGGTCACGTTCTTTAGTCTTAGTGGGCGACTGGAACGGTATCTTGGATGCACGCTGGGATTGTGTGGGGCTAGTGGATAAGAGACCTGCTCAGACATTTTGAACTGTCTGACAGGTATCGACTGGATCACACGAATGTGCCAATGTGAACATGGATAAACCGCATCGGGTCATCCAGATCGTATCTCGATAGGGTATTCTGCAGAGAACTAGATAAGGCTAGTATAGGTTGTCCACATTTTAAAATAGTCAACTTCACAGACCAGAAATTCATGATCTGTGAGATCGACATAGACAGACTTCAAAGACAAGGACCTGGTTACTGGAAGCTGAACGCGCCTTTCGCTGCGCGCAAAGCCTACATAGACCGGATTACCGTATTATTTAACCGGGCGTTGACGGGAGTGGTCGTCAACAACAGGTGGTGGTTTGCACTGAAAGAGGCAATTAAAGTAGAATCGATTAAGTTTAGCAAAGGAGTAGTGACAGAGGAAAATAGAGTAGAGGGAGAGCTAGTCAGAAAACTAGAAGAGGCGTTTAGGACAGGCATCGCAACCGACGTGCTTGCGGCAAGATTGGCACTCGACCAATTCTTCACCGCAAAACACGAAGGCTGCGTTGTCAGAGTTTGAGCGCGTGCTCTGAAACACGAGGGGACAAAGCTGTCTAATGGGCTCGGGTGGCAGAGGCGCGACGTGGCATCAAAGCCACCATTCGGTCTTTGTCTGACCAAAACGGGCGCGTGTTGCTCGAACCCGAGCAGATGTGTGAGGCTTTTCAACAGCACTTTCCTGAATTGTTCGGGAGCGGAGGCGGGCTGGATCGGGGTATGAAGTTCACTGCATACCTCTACGGACTGCCTCGGCTCTCAACGACCGCAGCACAGTGTTGCGAAAAGCCAATAACAGCCGGTGAAATACGGGAAGCGATGGCCATCTGCACGAGGGGTAATTCGCAAGGTTTGGATGGTCTGCCCTACGGCTTTATGCATTTAAGCCAGACTTGTTCGGTGACCTCTTGGCAGACGTCTACTGCAACTGGCAGCAGAACGGGAGCATTCCCAGTTTTATGAGCAGGGCAGCGGTGGAGCTGCTGAGAAAAGACCCGAACAAGGGGGATGTAATCGAAAGTCTCAGGCCCATAACCCTGCTAAACACAGAGTTCAAGATTTTGGCCAAGGTGTTAGTAACGAGGTTGGCGCTTGTCGTCAAGGGTCTGGTGTGAGTGGCGCAGACATGCGTCATTCCGGCCAGATCCATACACGACAACCTCCCCCTCATACGATACATCATAGAGAGGGTGGTTAAGGAACCTGGAACGGGTGGGGCCCTGATCAACTTGGATCAATCCAAAGCATTCGATAGGGTCGACCATCGGTACCTGGCGGCGGTCTTCGAGGCAGCCGGTTTCGGACCCGTTTTCAGAGGTTAGATCGCTGCGATGTACATAGATATTGCTCAGTTGCGAGGGTGAACGGTCACCTGTCGCAGCCGTTCAGCATCATGCACTCGGTTCGCCAGGGTTGTCCCTTCTCGTCCCTCTTGTAGGTATTGGCTTTCGAGCCGTTACTACACAAACTGGATGTGATGAGTGGCGTCCCACGCCAACTAGGATGCGAGAAATCCGAGTCGGCTTACCGACGACGTCACCGTGGTGGTGTCGAGCACCAGACACGTCCAGATGCTCGGCACCGCTCTCAAGGAATACGAAGCGGTGACAGGACCAAAGATAAACCAGGAAAAGTCGGTGGGCTTGCAGCTCGGCACCTGGCGAGGCAAGTCCATGCCGTCCGACAGCGTCGTGGGGCGTTGGACGGACCGACCGGTTAAATTGCTCGGGGTCTGGTTCGGACCGGACCTCAAGATGGAGAAAAACTGGAACGAGATGACGAGCATGGTGGCCTCCTTCACCCAGAAATGGGCCGAGAGGAAGCTGTTACTGATAGGCTGGGCGGAGGTGGAGAATGCGTACATCGCATCTGTCATCTGCAACCGCCTCATCTTCGTCCCTTGCCCCGGCCCAACTCTCACCAAAATGGAGCGCCTCCTCTTCCGCCTTTTGTGGAAGGGACGCGCTCCTATGGTCAGACGATCCATCTGCTGTCAACACCCGTTGCGTGGAGGACTGGGCATGCCATGGCTGATGATGCGCAAACATGCGCTGAGGCTGCGACATCTCTGGTGCTTCGTTGACGGTGAACAGGTTTGGTCACCGTTCGCCAGGCACGTTTTCCCACAGCTCGTCTCCCTAACGGAACTGCAGTCCTAGGTCACGAAAAGACCAGGAGATAGCGCTTGGAAACTGGAATCTCTCAATGCGCTCATTGCCCTCTGCCAGCTGGGCACCAGTATTGGTGGAATATCCACCTCGGCATTCTATAGAGGACTAGTGGATGGGAAGTGCGACGACGTTCTCGGAGAGATCCTGGGCGTCGAAGAAAATCCGCTGTTTGCTCTCTTCCGGAGAACTTTCAGCCCAGGGCCTATGGATAACTTCCAGTAATCCCTGACCTGGCAGTGCTTCCGGTGAGCTTTGCTGGTTCGAGATAAGCTCTACAGGCACGTAAGTGCCGTCATCCGAGATTGTCCGAGATGCGCGCAGAGCGACGAAGCCGTCGTGCACGCACTCGTTCAGTGCCCGACCATTGCTGACTTGTGGAACTATGTCGAACAGTTGCTGTCGCGTGTAGGACCGATCCGGTTATCGACTGAGTCCATTGTGCAGATGGTCTCGCCGTCTTCCTTCGAGGAGGAAGGGCAGGCAGTTTTCAACTGCCTGGTGGCCATGGCGAAAGAGATTGTGTGGTGGACAAGGTTGAAAGGGTTAAAGACAGACACTTTCCTCTTCGGCGAATCCCTGATATACTTTTTCAAGTTTCACTTGAAGAGGAAAATCAGGGTGGAGAGGCAAGTGCTGCCTTCTAACAAGTTTGTTGAAAGGTGGGTGAATGTAGCGAGAATGGTCCGAGTGAACGGGACCGCTCTGAATATATGCCTGTAGTTTGAGAAATGGAAAACTTGAGAGAGGGCGCTTGACCTGGTGGTCAGGGTGGCCGTGGTCATTTGTGTGGTTTTTGCCACGAGTAACCCTCGGAGGTTTCCTCTCTATTGGGGAAATTGGAGTTTTTAATTGTTTCAATTTTCATTTTTATTGTTTATATATATATATATATGTTTCTGTCTTTTTTTTCTTTTCTATATAAATTATAAAAATCTTTTCACGCACAAAACCCACATCGTACAGTCCTGTACCGTCCTGTGCCGTCTGTAATCCTTGGGCAATGTGATCGGTGGAAACTCCACCTTTGCGTTCTATAGAGGATTAGTGGAGGAGAAGAGCGACGACGTACTTAGGGAAACTTTAGGCGTCGACGAAAATCAACTAGCCAATCTCTTCGGAAGAACTTTCGGACCGGGGACTATGGACAACTTCCAGAAATTCCTGGCCTGGCAGTGCTACCGAGGAGCTTTGCCAGTTCGGGATAAACTCTACAGGCAAGGAGGTGCCGTCAGCCGGGCATGTCCGAGATGCGCGCAGGGCGACGAAACCGTCCTGCACGCACTCGTCCAGTGTCCGAGCATTGCTGACTTGTGGGTTTATGTCGAACACCTGCTGTCGCGTGTAGGACGGATCCAGCTATCAGCTGAGTCCATCGTGAGGATTGCCCCGCCCTCTTCCTTTAGCCGGGAAGGGCAGGCAGTTTTTATCTGTCTGGTGGCCATGGCGAAAGAGATAGTATGGTGGACACGTTTGAAAGGGCTGAAGACGAGCACTTACCTCTTCAGTGATGCCATGATTAACTTTTTCAAATTTCATTTGAAAAGGAAAATCAGGGTAGAGGGGGAAGTGCTCTCTTCCCAGCATTTTGTTGAGAGATGGGTGAGAGAGGCAAGAATGGCCCGAGTGAATGGGCCTACTCTGAGTATGTGTCTGTAAATTAAAGGTGGAAAACTGGGAGAGGGCACTTGCCCTGGTGGTCAGGGTCACTGTGGCTTTTTAATGGGCTTTCTCCACGAATGTCCCTCGGAGGTCTCCCCCCTATTGGGGAATTTTTTCATTGTTCTATTATTACATCCTCTGTTTCTTGTTTTTTTTTACACGCAGAAATGCCCTTTTGTACCGTCCTGTCTTGTCCTGTACTGTCCTTAATGTCTACTTTTTGTAAACCCTTGTGGTTAATAAAGAAAGCATTATTATTATTATTATTATTATTATTATTTGTATTATTTTTATTTTCCAGTTTACTTTCATAGTAACCATTCTGATTTACATCTCATGGTATTTCTCTTCAGTTTTACTCATTTTCAACTATTTCATTTTTAGTTTATTTTACAGTACTTTATTTTAATTCACGTTATATATTTTTATTATACCATTTGATCGTATCTCTTACATGAATCCAAACACTTTAAATATAATTTTCTCTTTGTTTTATGAACGTGACTCAACCAATGAGAAAACCACAGTAACAACAGCATCGCACAACCCCCCTCTGTTATACACACATGAGAAGAAAAAACAACAACAAACAAACAAATCAACATACAAACAAATAAATAAACAAGCATACAAACAATTTGCTCTTTATTTTCGAGCATGATTCACCACATCACACGCCTCAACTAATCAGATATGCACATTTGATAACACCAACTTACATTTCACACCCTGAAACTCTACTAATAAGTTGTTATTGGGCTTACGGACTTGACTCAGCATCAATTTTAACCAATCAACCAACAAATCACACTGCATAATTCACTCTCTATTATTTACTTATGACGCTTTGTAGCATAGTTATGGCCCTTTACGGCCTGAGTTCAAATCCCGCCGAGGTAAACTTTGCCTTTCATCCTTACGGGGCCGATAAAATAAAGTACCAGTAATGTACTTTCTCCTCCCCGCAAATTACTGGCCTTGTGCCTATACTAGAAATCCTTATTTA
>OZ024744.1:76387346-76427346 GCA_964016885.1 Eledone cirrhosa
TGTTGTAATATTGCCAGAAATAATAACAGAACACACTCACTGTTTGGTTGGTTTTCGCTTCTCTATCTTTTATATCTCCATAGTTAATTTATTTAGCAATCAATGTTTATCATTGATTGACCACCAGTTAAAAGTACAGATATAAATATATATATATATATATATATATATAGTCTATCAAAGTTCTTTCGTTGCATATCTGCAACATCATCAGTGGTACTATTATGTTCCCTCCTATTGTATTGTAATGTCTATGCCATTTTTATTTTATTTATTTATTTATTTGTTCTTGTCTCTGCGCATTCGATTGCGTGCGTGTATAATGTTTGGTGTGTGTGTTCGCATTTGAGTGTATGTGTTATTGTTTTTGTATTCTATCTTTGTTCACCGGTGTGTTTTTATATGTGTTTGTTGTTATTGTGCTTGTTTATATATATATTTATTTATTTATTTATTTATATGCTCTTAAGTCAGTACTGTTTGTTTGGGTATGGTTGTTGTTGTTATTCCATTCATTTTTTTCTGTTTAATTTTGGTCTTCTTAGTTCTATCTCAGTTGCTTCTCTGATTTGCCTATTGTAGAGTCATTTCTATGCTTAGATATTATTTTAATTTCTATGTTGTCTATATTACCATCATGTCTTTGTCTGGCGTGTTCGTATAGTACTGGACCGTTTTTTTTCCCTTTGCCCCCAGTGTTAGTCTATTCTTTCTCCTATGCTTCGCGCTGTCTCGCCTATGTATGTCGTTGTCATGTTTCTGCAAGTATCCTCTGTACATCTTATGCTATAGACTAGATTTACAATTTATCTGAGGGCTCATTTTACATATAACACATTTCTTATTTGTACAGTGGGTTTTCTTAATATATATATACATTTGTACAGTGGTTCAGAGTTCATGTGATAAGTGTGGCACTGTTTAGAAAATGTTGCCGTGATATCTTGTCAATGTTCTGTGCAGGCTTTAATATTAATGGCGGCAGTATCGGTAGAGGGTCTGACGCCATGCTTTGCAGCATAGAGTTACAGCCCTTTATGATCCGAGTTCAAATCCTGCCGAGGTTAACTTTGCCTTTCATCCTTATGGGATCGATAAAATAAAGTACAAGTCGCACACTGGGTCGATTTGATCGACTTTCTCCTATCCTAAAATTGCTGGCTTTGCTAAAAGAAACCAATATTAATGGTGGTTATTGCCCTCCTTTAAATTGAAGTTGTTTTAAGAAGAATGTGTTTATATGAACGTGGTAGTATATATTTTGTACATTTTTCTTCATCATACTGAAGTCATAGGTTACATTTCTTCGAACCAATTAACTACGGGGCAGAAGTCACGATGATGCTCCAGTTTCTAAGAATATCACTAATTACATTATCCTTCAGCATCCTGGTTTATTGGGATATTGAAGTTGATTCTAGTATTTTTTTTTATTCTGAAAGTATGTGTGTGTGTGTATGTGAGTGTATGTGTGTGTGTGTGTGTATGTTTGTTTCGTGTGTATGTGATTGTGTGTATGTGTTTGTGTGTTTGTGTGTATGCGTGTGTTTGTGTGTGTGTGTATGTGTGTGTCTATGTATGTGTGTGTTTGTATGTGTGTGTATGTGTGTGTATGTCTGTGTATGTGTGTGTGTGTATGTGTGTGTATGTGAGTGTATGTGTTTCTGTGTGTGTGTGTTTGTATGTGTGTTTGTATGTGTGTGTGTATCAGTGTGTGTCTGTATGTGTGTGTATGTGTGTGTGTGTGTGTGTATGTGTGTGTGTATGTGTATGTGTGTGTGTGTATGTTTGTGTATGTGTGTGTGTGTGTGTAGGTGCATGTGTGTGTATGTGTTTCTGTGTGTGTGTGTGTATGTGTGTCTGTATGTGTGTGTATCAGTGTGTGTATCAGTGTCTGTATGTGTGTGTATGTCTGTCTATGTATATGTGTGCAGTATGCATCTGGTTTAAATTCTTCCTCGGTCGATTATATGTAACTTGTTTTGGTGCCATTTGTAAGGTTCATCTTTACTGTATACATGAGCACTTTTGTGAGAAACATGCTGTTACGTGCTTTCTGCTGCAGTTGGATGTATTATGGTGTGGTGTGGTGTAGTGTGGTGTAGTGTGGTGTAGTGTAGTGTTGTGTAGTGTGGTTTAGTGTAGTGTGGTGTAGTGTGATGTAGTGTGGTGTGGTGTGGTGCAGTGTGGTGTGGTGTGGTGTGGTGCAGTGTGGTGTAGTGTGGTGTGGTGTGGTGTAGTGTGGTGTGGGGTGGTGTAATATGGTGTAGTGTGGTTTGGTGTGGTGTGGTGTAGTGCAGTGTGGTGTAGTGTGGTGTAGTGTGGTGTGGTGTGGTGTGGTGCAGTGTGGTGTGGCGTGGTGTGGTGTGGTGCAGTGTGGTGTCGTGAGGTGTGGTGCGGTGTGGTGTGGTGTAGTGTTGTGTGGTGTAGTGTGGTGCAGTGTGGTGTGGTGAGGTGTAGTGTGGTGTAGTGTGGTGTACTGTGGTGTGGTGCGGTGTGGTGTGGTGTAGTGTGGTGTGGTGTAGTGTGGTGTAGTGGGGTGTGGTGAGGTGTAGTGTGGTGTAGTGCGGTATAGTGTGGTGTGGTGCGGTGTGGTGTGGTGTAGTGTTGTGTGGTGTAGTGTGGTGCAGTGTGGTGTGGTGAGGTGTAGTGTGGTGTAGTGTGGTGTACTGTGGTGTGGTGCGGTGTGGTGTGGTGTAGTGTGGTGTGGTGTAGTGTGGTGTAGTGTAGTGTGGTGTGGTGTAGTGTGGTCTGGTGTGGTGTAATATGGTGTAGTGTGGTGTGGTGTAGTGTGGTTTGGTGTGGTGTGGTGTGGTCTGGTGTGGTGTAGTGTGGTATGGTGTGGTGTAGTGTGGTGTGGTGTGGTGTAGTGTGGTGTAGTGTAGTGTGGTGTGGTGTGGTGTAGTGTGGTGTAGTGTGGTGTGAAGTGGTGTGGTGTAGTGTGGTCTGGCGTAGTGTAGTGTGGTGTGGCGTGGTGTGGTGTAGTGTGGTGTAGTGTGGTGTAGTGTAGTGTGGTGTAGTGTGGTTTAGTGTAGTGTGGTGTGGTGTAGTGTGATGTAGTGTGGTGTGGTGTGGTGCAGTGTGGTGTGGTGTGGTGCAGTGTGGTGTAGTGTGGTGTGGTGTAGTGTGGTGTGGGGTGGTGTAATATGGTGTAGTGTGGTTTGGTGTGGTGTGGTGTAGTGCAGTGTGGTGTAGTGTGGTGTAGTGTGGTGTGGTGTGGTGTGGTGCAGTGTGGTGTGGCGTAGTGTGGTGTGGTGCAGTGTGGTGTGGTGAGGTGTAGTGTGGTGTAGTGTGGTGTAGTGTGGTGTGGTGCGGTGTGGTGTGGTGTAGTGTGGTGTGGTGCGGTGTGGTGTGGTGTAGTGTGGTGTGGTGTAGTGTGGTGTAGTGTGGTGTGAAGTGGTGTGGTGTAGTGTGGTCTGGCGTAGTGTAGTGTGGTGTGGCGTGGTGTGGTGTAGTGTGGTGTAGTGTAGTGTAGTGTGGTGTAGTGAGGTGTAGTGTGGTGTAGTGTAGTGTGGTGTGGTGTGGTGTAGTGTGGTGTAGTGTTGTGTGAAGTGGTGTGGTGTAGTGTGGTCTGGCGTAGTGTAGTGTAGTGTGGCGTGGCGTGGTGTAGTGTGGTGTATTGTGGTGTAGTGTAGTGTGGTGTAGTGTGGTTTAGTGTAGTGTGGTGTGGTGTAGTGTGATGTAGTGTGGTGTAGTGTAGTGTAGTGTAGTGTGGTGTGGTGTGGTGTGGTGTAGTGTGGTGTAGTGTGGTGTAGTGTGGTGTAGTGTGGTGAGGTGTGGTGTGGTGTAGTGTGGTGTGGTGTGGTGTGGTGTGGTCTGGTGGGGTGTGGTGTGGTGTGCTGTCGTGTGGTGTAGTGTAGTGTAGTGTAGTGTAGTGTGGTGTGGTGTGGTGTGGTGCGCTGTGGTGTAGTGTGGTCTGGTGGGGTGTGGTGTGGTGTGGTGTGCTGTCGTGTGGTGTAGTGTAGTGTAGTGTGGTGTGGTGTGGTGCGGTGTGGTGTAGTGTAGTGTAGTGTAGTGTAGTGTAGTGTGGTGTGGTGTGGTGTGGTGCGCTGAGGCGTAGTGTGGTCTGGCGTAGTGTAGTGTGGTGTGGCGTGGTGTGGTGTAGTGTGGTGTGGTGTAGTGTGGTGTAGTGTGGTGTAGTGTGGTGTAGTGTAGTGTGGTGTGGTGTAGTGTGGTGTAGTGTGGTGTGAAGTGGTGTGGTGTAGTGTGGTCTGGCGTAGTGTAGTGTGGTGTGGCGTGGTGTGGTGTAGTGTGGTGTAGTGTGGTGTAGTGTAGTGTTGTGTAGTGTGGTTTAGTGTAGTGTGGTGTGGTGTAGTGTGATGTAGTGTGGTGTGGTGTGGTGCAGTGTGGTGTGGTGTGGTGTGGTGTAGTGTGGTGTAGTGTGGTGTGGTGTGGTGTAGTGTGGTGTGGGGTGGTGTAATATGGTGTAGTGTGGTTTGGTGTGGTGTGGTGTAGTGCAGTGTGGTGTAGTGTGGTGTAGTGTGGTGTGGTGTGGTGTGGTGCAGTGTGGTGTGGCGTGGTGTGGTGTGGTGCAGTGTGGTGTGGTGAGGTGTAGTGTGGTGTAGTGTGGTGTGGTGCAGTGTGGTGTGGTGTAGTGTGGTGTGGTGCGGTGTGGTGTGGTGTAGTGAGGTGTGGTGCGGTGTGGTGTGGTGTAGTGTGGTGTGGTGTAGTGTGGTGTAGTGTGGTGTGGTGAGGTGTAGTGTGGTGTAGTGCGGTATAGTGTGGTGTGGTGCGGTGTGGTGTGGTGTAGTGTTGTGTGGTGTAGTGTGGTGCAGTGTGGTGTGGTGAGGTGTAGTGTGGTGTAGTGTGGTGTACTGTGGTGTGGTGCGGTGTGGTGTAGTGTGGTGTGGTGTAGTGTGGTGTAGTGTAGTGTGGTGTGGTGTAGTGTGGTCTGGTGTGGTGTAATATGGTGTAGTGTGGTGTGGTGTAGTGTGGTTTGGTGTGGTGTGGTGTGGTGTGGTCTGGTGTGGTGTAGTGTGGTAGGGTGTGGTGTAGTGTGGTGTGGTGTGGTGTAGTGTGGTGTAGTGTAGTGTGGTGTGGTGTAGTGTGGTGTAGTGTGGTGTGAAGTGGTGTGGTGTAGTGTGGTCTGGCGTAGTGTAGTGTGGTGTGGCGTGGTGTGGTGTAGTGTGGTGTAGTGTGGTGTAGTATAGTGTGGTGTAGTGTGCTTTAGTGTAGTGTGGTGTGGTGTAGTGTGATGTAGTGTGGTGTGGTGTGGTGCAGTGTGGTGTGGTGTGGTGCAGTGTGGTGTAGTGTGGTGTGGTGTGGTGTAGTGTGGTGTGGGGTGGTGTAATATGGTGTAGTGTGGTTTGGTGTGGTGTGGTGTAGTGCAGTGTGGTGTAGTGTGGTGTAGTGTGGTGTGGTGTGGTGTGGTGCAGTGTGGTGTGGCGTGGTGTGGTGTGGTGCAGTGTGGTGTGGTGAGGTGTAGTGTGGTGTAGTGTGGTGTAGTGTGGTGTGGTGTGGTGTAGTGTGGTGTGGGGTGGTGTAATATGGTGTAGTGTGGTTTGGTGTGGTGTGGTGTAGTGCAGTGTGGTGTAGTGTGGTGTAGTGTGGTGTGGTGTGGTGTGGTGCAGTGTGGTGTGGCGTGGTGTGGTGTGGTGCAGTGTGGTGTGGTGAGGTGTAGTGTGGTGTAGTGTGGTGTAGTGTGGTGTGGTTAGGTGTAGTGTGGTGTAGTGTGGTGTAGTGTGGTGTAGTGTGGTGTGGTTAGGTGTAGTGTGGTGTAGTGTGGTGTAGTGTGGTGTGGTGCGGTGTGGTGTGGTGTAGTGTTGTGTGGTGTAGTGTGGTGCAGTGTGGTGTGGTGAGGTGTAGTGTGGTGTAGTGTGGTGTACTGTGGTGTGGTGCGCTGTGGTGTGGTGTAGTGTGGTGTGGTGTAGTGTGGTGTGGTGTAGTATGGTGTGGTGTAGTGTGGTCTGGTGTGGTGTAATATGGTGTAGTGTGGTGTGGTGTAGTGTGGTTTGGTGTGGTGTGGTGTGGTCTGGTGTGGTGTAGTATGGTATCGTATGGTGTAGTGTGGTGTGGTGTGGTGTGGTGCAGTGTGGTGTAGTGTGGTGTAGTGTGGTGTAGTGTGGTGAGGTGTGGTGTGGTGTGGTGTGGTCTGGTCTGGTGGGGTGTGGTGTGGTGTGGTGTGGTGTGCTGTCGTGTGGTGTAGTGTAGTGTAGTGTAGTGTGGTGTGGTGTGGTGTGGTATGGTGTGGTGTAGTATGGTCTGGTGGGGTGTGGTTTAGTGTGCTGTCGTGTGGTGTAGTGTAGTGTAGCGTAGTGTAGTGTGGTGTGGTGTGGTGTGGTGTAGTGTGGTGTAGTGTGCTGTGGTGTAGTGTGGTTTGGCGTGGTGTGGTGTGGTCTGGTGTGGTGTAGTGTGGTATGGTATGGTGTAGTGTGGTGTGGTGTGGTGTGGTGCGGTCTGGTGTGGTGTAGTGTGGTATCGTATGGTGTAGTGTGGTGTGGTGTGGTGTGGTGCGGTGTGGTGTAGTGTGGTGTAGTGTGGTGTAGTGTGGTGAGGTGTGGTGTGGTGTAGTGTGGTGTGGTGTGGTGTGGTCTGGTCTGGTGGGGTGTGGTGTGGTGTGGTGTGGTGTGCTGTCGTGTGGTGTAGTGTAGTGTAGTGTAGTGTGGTGTGGTGTGGTGTGGTATGGTGTAGTGTGGTGTAGTGTAGTGTGGTGTGGTGTGGTGCCGTGTGGTGTAGTGTGGTCTGGTGGGGTGTGGTGTGGTGTGGTGTGCTGTCGTGTGGTGTAGTGTAGTGTAGTGTAGTGTAGTGTGGTGTGGTGTGGTGCGCTGAGGTGTAGTGTGGTCTGGCGTAGTGTAGTGTGGTGTAGCGTGGTGTGGTGTAGTGTGGTGTAGTGTGGTGTAGTGTGGTGTAGTGTGGTGTAGTGTGGTGTAGTGTAGTGTGGTGTGGTGTGGTGTAGTGTGGTGTAGTGTGGTGTGAAGTGGTGTGGTGTAGTGTGGTCTGGCGTAGTGTAGTGTGGTGTGGCGTGGTGTGGTGTAGTGTGGTGTAGTGTGGTGTAGTGTAGTGTTGTGTAGTGTGGTTTAGTGTAGTGTGGTGTGGTGTAGTGTGATGTAGTGTGGTGTGGTGTGGTGCAGTGTGGTGTGGTGCAGTGTGGTGTAGTGTGGTGTGGTGTGGTGTAGTGTGGTGTGGGGTGGTGTAATATGGTGTAGTGTGGTTTGGTGTGGTGTGGTGTAGTGCAGTGTGGTGTAGTGTGGTGTAGTGTGGTGTGGTGTGGTGCAGTGTGGTGTGGCGTGGTGTGGTGTGGTGCAGTGTGGTGTGGTGAGGTGTAGTGTGGTGTAGTGTGGTGTAGTGTGGTGTGGTGCAGTGTGGTGTGGTGTAGTGTGGTGTGGTGCGGTGTGGTGTGGTGTAGTGTGGTGTGGTGCGGTGTGGTGTGGTGTAGTGTGGTGTGGTGTAGTGTGGTGTAGTGTGGTGTGGTGAGGTGTAGTGTGGTGTAGTGCGGTGTAGTGTGGTGTGGTGCGGTGTGGTGTGGTATAGTGTGGTGCGGTGTAGTGTGGTGTGGTGTAGTGTGGTGTGGTGTAGTGTGGTGCAGTGTGATGTGGTGAGGTGTAGTGTGGTGTAGTGTGGTGTACTGTGGTGTGGTGCGGTGTGGTGTGGTGTAGTGTGGTGTGGTGTAGTGTGGTGCAGTGTGGTGTGGTGAGGTGTAGTGTGGTGTAGTGTGGTGTACTGTGGTGTGGTGCGGTGTGGTGTGGTGTAGTGTGGTGTGGTGTAGTGTGGTGTAGTGTAGTGTGGTGTGGTGTAGTGTGGTCTGGTGTGGTGTAATATGGTGTAGTGTGGTGTGGTGTAGTGTGGTTTGGTGTGGTGTAGTGTGGACTGGTGGGGTGTGGTGTGGCGTGGTGTGCTGTCGTGTGGTGTAGTGTAGTGTAGTGTAGTGTAGTGTAGTGTAGTGTGGTGTGGTGTGGTGTGGTGTGGTGTGGTGCGGTATGGTGTAGTGTGGTCTGGTGGGGTGTGGTGTGGTGTGGTGTGCTGTCGTGTGGTGTAGTGTAGTGTAGTGTAGTGTAGTGTGGTGTGGTGTGGTGTAGTGTGGTCTGGTGGGGTGCAGTGCGGTGCAGTGTAGTTTGGTGTACTTTAGTGTAGTGTGGTGCGGTGCGGTGCGGTGTAGTGTGGTCTGGTGGGGTGTGGTGTGGTGTGCTGTCGTGTGGTGTAGTGTAGTGTGGTGTAGTTTAGTGTGGTGTGGTGTGGTGTGGTGCGGTGTAGTGTGGTCTGGTGGGGTGGGGTGTGGTGTGGTGTGCTGTCGTGTGGTGTAGTGTAGTGTGGTGTAGTGTAGTGTGGTGTGGTGTGGTGTAGTGTGGTATGGTGCGGTGAAGTGTGGTGTGGTGTGGTGCGGTGTGGTGTAGTGTGGTGTAGTGTGGTGTAGTGTGGTGAGGTGTGGTGTGGTGTAGTGTGGTTTGGTGGGGTGGGGTGGGGTGTGGGGTGCTGTCGTGTGGTGTAGTGTAGTGTAGTGTAGTGTAGTGTAGTGTAGTGTAGTGTAGTGTAGTGTAGTTTAGTGTAGTGTAGTGTGGTGTGGTGTGGTGTAGTGCGGTGTGGTGTAGTGTGGTGTAGTGTGGTGTGAAGTGGTGTGGTGTAGTGTGGTCTGGCGTAGTGTAGTGTGGTGTGGCGTGGTGTGGTGTAGTGTGGTGTAGTGTGGTGTGGTGCGGTGTGGTGTGGTGTAGTGTGGTGTGGTGTATTGTGGTGTAGTGTGGTATGGTGTAGTGTGGTCTGGTGTAGTGTAATATGGTGTAGTGTGGTGTGGTGTATTGTGGTTTGGTGTGGTGTGGTGTGGTCTGGTGGGGTGTAGTGTGGTGTGGTGTGGTGTGCTGTCGTGTGGTGTAGTGTAGTGTAGTGTAGTGTAGTGTAGTGTAGTGTAGTGTAGTGTGCTGTGGTGCGCTGTGGTGTAGTGTGGTCTGGTGGGGTGTGGTGTGGTGTGCTGTCGTGTGGTGTAGTGTAGTGTAGTGTAGTGTAGTGTAGTGTAGTGTAGTGTAGTGTAGTGTAGTGTGCTGTGGTACGCTGTGGTGTAGTGTGGTCTGGTGGGGTGTGGTGTGGTGTGCTGTCGTGTGGTGTAGTGTAGTGTAGTGTAGTGTAGTGTGGTGTGGTGTGGTGTGGTGCGGTGTGGTGTAGTGTGGTCTGGTGGGGTGTGGTGTGGTGTGGTGTGCTGTCGTGTGGTGTGGTGTAGTGTAGTGTAGTGTGGTGTGGTGTGGTGTGCTGTCGTGTGGTGTAGTGTGGTGGGGTGTGGTGTGGTGTGGTGTGGTGTGGTGTGTTGTGGTGTGGTGTAGTGTGGTGTGGTGTGGTGTAGTGTGGTGTAGTGTAGTGTGGTGTAGTGTAGTGTGGTGTGGTGTGGTGCGGTGCGGTGTAGTGTGGTCTGGCGTAGTGTAGTGTGGTGTGGCGTGGTGTGGTGTAGTGTGGTGTAGTGTGGTGTAGTGTAGTGTGGTGTAGTGTGGTTTAGTGTAGTGTGGTGGGGTGTGGTGTGGTGTGGTGTGGTGTAGTGTGGTGTGGTGTGGTGTAGTGTGGTGTGGTGTGGTGTAGTGTGGTGTAGTGTAGTGTGGTGTAGTGTAGTGTGGTGTGGTGTGGTGCGGTGCGGTGTAGTGTGGTCTGGCGTAGTGTAGTGTGGTGTGGCGTGGTGTGGTGTAGTGTGGTGTAGTGTGGTGTAGTGTAGTGTGGTGTAGTGTGGTTTAGTGTAGTGTGGTGTGGTGTAGTGTGATGTAGTGTGGTGTGGTGTGGTGCAGTGTGGTGTAGTGTGGTGTAGTGTGGTGTAGTGTGGTGTGGTGTGGTGTGGTGTAGTGTGGTGTGGTGTAATATGGTGTAGTGTGGTTTGGTGTGGTGTGGTGTAGTGCAGTGTGGTGTAGTGTGGTGTAGTGTGGTGTGGTGTGGTGTGGTGCAGTGTGGTGTGGCGTGGTGTGGTGTGGTGCAGTGTGGTGTGGTGAGGTGTAGTGTGGTGTAGTGTGGTGTAGTGGGGTGTGGTGCGGTGTGGTGTGGTGTAGTGTGGTGTGGTGCGGTGTGGTGTGGTGTAGTGTGGTGTGGTGTAGTGTGGTGTAGTGTGGTGTGGTGAGGTGTAGTGTGGTGTAGTGTGGTGTAGTGTGGTGTGGTGCGGTGTGGTGTGGTGTAGTGTTGTGTGGTGTAGTGTGGTGCAGTGTGGTGTGGTGAGGTGTAGTGTGGTGTAGTGTGGTGTACTGTGGTGTGGTGCGGTGTGGTGTGGTGTAGTGTGGTGTGGTATAGTGTGGTGTAGTATGGTGTGGTGTAGTGTGGTCTGGTGTGGTGTAATATGGTGTAGTGTGGTGTGGTGTAGTGTGGTTTGGTGTGGTGTGGTGTGGTCTGGTGTGGTGTGGTGTAGTGTGGTATGGTATGGTGTAGTGTGGTGTGGTGTGCTGTGGTGCGGTGTGGTGTAGTGTGGTGTAGTGTGGTGTAGTGTGGTGAGGTGTGGTGTGGTGTAGTGTGGTGTAGTGTGGTGTGGTGTGGTGTGGTCTGGTGGGGTGTGGTATGGTGTGGTGTGGTGTGCTGTCGTGTGGTGTAGTGTAGTGTAGTGTAGTGTGGTGTGGTGTGGTGTGGTATGGTGTGGTGTAGTGTGGTCTGGTGGGGTGTGGTGTGGTGTGCTGTCGTGTGGTGTAGTGTAGTGTAGTGTAGTGTGGTGTGGTGTGGTGTGCTGCGGTGTGGTGTAGTGTGGACTGGTGGGGTGTGGTGTGGCGTGGTGTGCTGTCGTGTGGTGTAGTGTAGTGTAGTGTAGTGTAGTGTAGTGTAGTGTGGTGTGGTGTGGTGTGGTGTGGTGCGGTATGGTGTAGTGTGGTCTGGTGGGGTGTGGTGTGGTGTGGTGTGCTGTCGTGTGGTGTAGTGTAGTGTAGTGTAGTGTAGTGTGGTGTGGTGTGGTGTAGTGTGGTCTGGTGGGGTGCAGTGCGGTGCAGTGTAGTTTGGTGTACTTTAGTGTAGTGTGGTGCGGTGCGGTGCGGTGTAGTGTGGTCTGGTGGGGTGTGGTGTGGTGTGCTGTCGTGTGGTGTAGTGTAGTGTGGTGTAGTTTAGTGTGGTGTGGTGTGGTGTGGTGCGGTGTAGTGTGGTCTGGTGGGGTGGGGTGTGGGGTGGTGTGCTGTCGTGTGGTGTAGTGTAGTGTGGTGTAGTGTAGTGTGGTGTGGTGTGGTGTAGTGTGGTATGGTGCGGTGAAGTGTGGTGTGGTGTGGTGCTGTGTGGTGTAGTGTGGTGTAGTGTGGTGTAGTGTGGTGAGGTGTGGTGTAGTGTGGTTTGGTGGGGTGGGGTGGGGTGTGGGGTGCTGTCGTGTGGTGTAGTGTAGTGTAGTGTAGTGTAGTGTAGTGTAGTGTAGTGTAGTGTAGTGTAGTTTAGTGTAGTGTAGTGTGGTGTGGTGTGGTGTAGTGCGGTGTGGTGTAGTGTGGTGTAGTGTGGTGTGAAGTGGTGTGGTGTAGTGTGGTCTGGCGTAGTGTAGTGTGGTGTGGCGTGGTGTGGTGTAGTGTGGTGTAGTGTGGTGTAGTGTAGTGTGGTGTAGTGTGGTTTAGTGTAGTGTGGTGTGGTGTAGTGTGATGTAGTGTGGTGTGGTCTGGTGCAGTGTGGTGTGGTGTGGTGTGGTGCAGTGTGGTGTAGTGTGGTGTGGTGTAGTGTGGTGTGGTGTGGTGTAATATGGTGTAGTGTGGTTTGGTGTATTGTGGTTTGGTGTGGTGTGGTGTGGTCTGGTGGGGTGGGGTGCGGTGTGGTGTGCTGTCGTGTGGTGTAGTGTAGTGTAGTGTAGTGTAGTGTAGTGTGCTGTGGTGCGCTGTGGTGTAGTGTGGTCTGGTGGGGTGTGGTGTGGTGTGGTGTAGTGTGGTGTAGTGTGGTGTAGTGTGGTGTGGTGCGGTGTGGTGTGGTGTAGTGTGGTGTGGTGTATTGTGGTGTAGTGTGGTATGGTGTAGTGTGGTCTGGTGTAGTGTAATATGGTGTAGTGCGGTGTGGTGTATTGTGGTTTGGTGTGGTGTGGTGTGGTCTGGTGGGGTGGGGTGCGGTGTGGTGTGCTGTCGTGTGGTGTAGTGTAGTGTAGTGTAGTGTAGTGTAGTGTGCTGTGGTGCGCTGTGGTGTAGTGTGGTCTGGTGGGGTGTGGTGTGGTGTGCTGTCGTGTGGTGTAGTGTAGTGTAGTGTGGTATGGTGTGGTGTGGTGTAGTGTGGTGTAGTGTGGTGTAGTGTGGTGAGGTGTGGTGTGGTGCAGTGTGGTGTGGTGTGGTGTGGTGTGGTGTAATATGGTGTAGTGTGGTTTGGTGTGGTGTGGTGTAGTGCAGTGTGGTGTGGTGTAGTGTGGTGTAGTGTGGTGTGGGGTGGTGTGGTGCGGTGTGGTGCGGTGTGGTGTGGTGTAGTGTGGTGTGGTGTAGTGTGGTGTAGTGTGGTGTCGTGAGGTGTAGTGTGGTGTAGTGTGGTGTAGTGTGTTGTGGTGCGGTGTGGTGTGGTGTAGTGTGGTGTGGTGTAGTGTGTTGTAGTGTGGTGTAGTGTGGTGTGGTGCGGTGTGGTGTGGTGTAGTGTGGTGTGGTGTATTGTGGTGTAGTGTGGTATGGTGTAGTGTGGTCTGGTGTAGTGTAATATGGTGTAGTGTGGTGTGGTGTATTGTGGTTTGGTGTGGTGTGGTGTGGTCTGGTGGGGTGTAGTGTGGTGTGGTGTGCTGTCGTGTGGTGTAGTGTAGTGTAGTGTAGTGTAGTGTAGTGTAGTGTAGTGTGCTGTGGTGCGCTGTGGTGTAGTGTGGTCTGGTGGGGTGTGGTGTGGTGTGCTGTCGTGTGGTGTAGTGTAGTGTAGTGTAGTGTAGTGTAGTGTAGTGTAGTGTAGTGTAGTGTAGTGTGCTGTGGTACGCTGTGGTGTAGTATGGTCTGGTGGGGTGTGGTGTGGTGTGCTGTCGTGTGGTGTAGTGTAGTGTAGTGTAGTGTAGTGTGGTGTGGTGTGGTGTGGTGCGGTGTGGTGTAGTGTGGTCTGGTGGGGTGTGGTGTGGTGTGGTGTGCTGTCGTGTGGTGTGGTGTAGTGTAGTGTAGTGTGGTGTGGTGTGCTGTCGTGTGGTGTAGTGTGGTGTGGTGTGGTGTGGTGTGGTGTGGTGTGGTGTGGTGTGGTGTGGTGTGGTGTGGTGTGGTGTGGTGTGGTGTGGTGCGGTGTGGTGTAGTGTGGTCTGGTGGGGTGTGGTGTGGTGTGCTGTCGTGTGGTGTGGTGTAGTGTAGTGTAGTGTGGTGTGGTGTGGTGTGCTGTCGTGTGGTGTGGTGTGGTGTGCTGTCGTGTGGTGTAGTGTAGTGTGGTGGGGTGTGGTGTGGTGTGGTGTGGTGTGCTTTCGTGTCGTGTGGTGTAGTGAAGTGTGGTGTGGTGTGGTGTGCTGTCGTGTGGTGTAGTGTAGTGTGGTGGGGTGTGGTGTGGTGTGGTGTGGTGTTGTGTGCTTTCGTGTGGTGTAGTGTAGTGTAGTGTAGTGTAGTGTAGTGTAGTGTAGTGTGGTGTGGTGTGGTGTGGCGCGGTGAGGTTTTTCAATTATAAACTGGACTGGCAATCAGTCGGTTACGATGACACGTGTCCCAGTTGATCCGATCAACGGAACAACCTGCTTGTGAAATTAACGTGTACACTTAACGTAGTTGTCAGGGAGATACGGCGTGACACCGAACGTGATAAGGCTGGTCCTTCGAACTACAGGTACAAATCATTTTTGCCAGCTGAGTGGACTGGAGCAACGTGAAATAAAGTGTCTTGCTCAAGGACACAACTCGCCGCCGGAATCGATCTCACGACCTTTCGATTGTTAGCTGAATACCCTAACCACAAAGCCACGCGCATTCACTTCCGGATTGTTTGAGTTTTATTATTGTTGGATATTTAGGGCGATGGATTGGCAGTATCGGTAAAGGATCCGACACCATGCTTTGCAGAATAGAGTTACGGTCCCTGGCGGTCTGGGTTCAAATCCCACCGAGGTTAACTTTGCCTTTCATCCTTACGAGGTCGATAAAATAAAGTACCAGTCACGAAATGGGGTCGATTTAATCGACTTTCCCCTCCCCCAAATTACTGGCCTTGTGCCTATAATAGAAATCATCATTAAGAATGGTGGATTGGCAGTATCGGTAGAGGGTCGAGCACCATGCTTTGAAGCATAGAGTTACGTCCCTTTAGGATCTGAATTCAAAATCCGCCGAGGTTAATTTTGCCTTTCATCTTTACGATGTCGATAAAATAAAGTACCAGTCACGAAATGGGGGTCGATTTAATCGACTTTCCCCTCCCCCAACATTGCTGGCCTTGTGCCTATATAAGAAACCATTATTGTTGGATATTTGGAATGTAATATTGTTAAAACTGCAGAACCTTGACATTGTTCTTCTTATCGAAGGGTTTATTACATTTGAATGTGATGGGGGAAATGTCTACTTATCAAGTACAGGATGTCACCTGTTATTGAAGACAATGCTCATAATACAAGTGGGGTGGAGGAAACCATATTGTTTTTAATATAATGGAGTGTTTAATACATAATTTAGTTGTTTGTTTGTAACCACTTCTTGCTAAAGTTTCTTCCTATTAAAACAAGCAAGAGGCGAGTGGGTAAATTGAATTCTTCTTTTTATTTTTTGGTTGAAGAACCGGTTGAATAATTTCCGACTAAGCTGGTAATGTTTGTTGGAGTGTTATCTAGTTAGTTAAGGGCTGTGGATTGGCAGTATCAGTAGAGGGTCGGACGCCATGCTTTGCAGCAAAGAGTTACGGCCCTTTATGGTTTGAGTTCAAATCCCGCCGAGGTTAACTTTGTCTTTCATCCTTACGGGGTCGATAAAATAAAGTACCAGTAATGCACTGGGATAATTGCTGGCCTTGTGCCAAAAGTAGAAATAGTTATTTAGTTATTTAGAAATTTTGCTTTCATAAGCTATATCTCCTTTTTGGTTTCTAAAGTAGTGATAAATGTTTCTATTTTGGGGAGGGGAAAGTCGACCAAACTGACTCCAATGCATGACTGGTACTTTAATTTATCGATTCCGTAAGGATGAAAGGCAAAATTAACCTCAATTGAACTCACAACTGAAAAGGCCATAACTCTATGCTGCAAAGCATCGTGTCTGACGCTAGGAGTAATAATTGTTTCTACTTTTGGCACAAGGCCAGCAATTACCCCAGTGCATTACTGGTGCTTTATTTTATCGACCCCGTGAGGATGAAAGCAAGGTTAACCTCGGCGGGATTTGAACTCAGAACCTAAAAGCCCATAACACTATGCTGCAAAGCATGGTGTCTGGCGCTCTACCGGTAATGCCAATCCACTGCTAGGAGTAATAATGCTTGTCTGACGTCATATCTAACTATATAAAACCTAATACATTGACGATACTAAGACAATTCTAAGATTTGCTCTAATACGAGTTAATCCTAAATTTAAATTCTTTAAATATGCTTATTAGATATTTGGTAAAGTTCTCTGTACTACTTACATTCAAATTGTGGGTGACTGCTGGATGAGTTTATTCTTTTATTAAGGGTGTCTAAAATGTAAAAAGGCGTCTAATTTGCAGACTTCGGCGCCAACGAAACAACTCTTTAGAGCCACCAAAAAGTTCCACACCCTGAACGAGTTATCATAAAACAAAAGCTATTTCCTGGCGTTCTTTATAATGCTGACATCGGTCATGATAATAGCAATGAATTCCCAGGATATACATATATATATATATACTAGCTAAACTACCCGTCCTTTTGACGGTTCAAGTAGCTTTCGATGTAGCTCATTAAACTAAACAAAGTAAATTTGAATACATAGAAGAAAAACGTACTTTATGTAAACATGAAAACCTTAGGCACTATTCCAGTGAAATAATTCGGTGTCATCCGTTATTCCATGTAACAACAGAAATCCAGTCTAGGTATACATTTTTTTCCCAACAGTAAAAGCGCATCATGAAATAGAGAAGTGAAGTGAATAATAGACACTATTATGTACATAGGTTGGAATAACAATACAGATTGGACACAACAGGGGGGAACTGATGGATGAGCAAATCGTTATAAAAAGAGGTGGATGTTGGGTGGGAGCACTCATTGTCTTTTGGATTATTGAAGAGCAGATTTATACACAACATTTTTGGTTTTCCCATCAGGAGCATAAATAAATAGGTTGTCAGGGTTACCAACTCGAGAACAGCCAACGTAAAACTGACCATGTGAAAAGCAATGGGTTTTGAAGATCCAGACAAACAACTTTAAGAGATTGGTCTTGAGATTTGTTTATGGTCATTGCAAAACTAAGCGTGTGTGTGAATTGTAACCTTTTCATGGGAAATGGACAATCAGAAGGGGTAAAAGGAATTTTAGGAATAAAAACAGATTCATTTCGCCCGGGTCCTGTGATTATTTCTTCCTCAATTACAAGGTTCATCAGTTGCTTTACCACCAGTCTTGTTCCATTACAAAGAAGGGGGGGGGGGGGGAGTTAAATTACGTAGCAGGATAACAGGAGATCCACCTTTTAGATAAACTCCTGAGGAGGTAGTCCTGGAGGATCCTGAGAGTTAAGAAACTCTGGTGGGAAGTTGGTCACTTGATCAAAGTCTGTAACAGTGTCAACTGACTTGTAACAGCGTTGCATAGAGGGCAACTGACCAACTATTTCGTGATTGATCAGCTTAACAGCAGCATTTGTGGGTGCAAGAATAGCCCTCTCACAAAGCCAATTAGGATTCATGAATTCAGTTGAAAGATTTGGATAAACTGAAGAACATAAGTCATCGGGCGTTGAGACTGAGCGTCCAATGGTAGAAGTGTCAATGTGCCCATTGACGTCGGACTCAAGTTGACCATCACCGATTTGGAGGAGTTGAGTGGAAAATGGCGTAGACGGACGACTAGTTTGTAATAGCGATCGCATATTAATTGTTAGTTTTTGTACATCAACAAACTGCCAAAATGAGGACTTTTTAAGCAGGCGTCCACTTCATCAGCAGGTGATCCATTTGGTACCACGGGAAGTGTCTGTCTGAAGTTACCTGCGAGAAGAAGAGTGGCTCCTCCAAATATATTGTCATTAGATCTAAGATCTTTCATTGTGGTATCTAGTGCCTGAAGAGAGCCTTTATGGGACACGGTTGCCTCATCCCACACAATTAGTTTACAGCTTTTCAACAGAGCAGCTTCGTCAGAACTATGTGAGATATTGCAGATGGGATTCTCTTGATGGACGACGTTCAGTTGCAGCTTGAAGGTCGAGGGTGCTGTGCGCCACCTTCTAAAAGAGTCGCAGCTATACCGGAAGAGGCAACAGCAAGTGCAATGTCGCCATTCTGCCTTACCTTAGCAAGAATAAGATTAAGCAGAAATGTTTTACTGGTCCCTCCAGGTGCATCTATGAAGATAATCCTGCCAGTATTGCTGTATACCTTGTTTAGAACGGATTATGCGCATTAAATGTCTTGCGTATTAAATGATTATGCGCATTAAATGTCTTGCGTAGCATCTTGTTATGTGGAACAACACATTGATTGTCAATTGTAAATTCTCGGTTAGATCCATGTTTGATTGTTGCTGTGAAACCGCCATGTCCAGGAGCCTTCTGAGATATATTGGGTAACCGTCGCTACCTGTGATCGTCTCAGCCAAAAGCTTTCGTGGATATTTCTTATTGCATTTTACGTTTGCCATGCACGAATACGTAGAATTAAAGTGCCGACATGGCCGATGAACCATATTTTTTCGAATGATTTCGTACAACTGGGGGGTCTTCATTGGGATTTGCACTTATGACTGTGTCCACGTCAGAAGGGCGAAGTTTGCATTGTAGCCAGAGTAAGATTTGGGCGTGAGGTAGACCACGTTTTTGCCATTCAACAGTATACATAAAACATTTGATCGGCCCGAAAATGTCACCACATTTAAACAAATCAATCATTTTACGAACTTTAAGATGAAAAACGCGAGCAGTGATATCATGGCGATGTTACTTTATTTGTACTTGTGTCGACATTCACCCTGGACGGGTTGAGCCGGCTTCTTCCCTTGTCCTAACGGCATCCCGAACCATGGCAGCCCACGCACGACGGTCTCGGGCTAGGTCACTGGAGATAGCGAGCCAGTCACGGTTTCATCGGCGCAGGCCGACCACCTGCGGACCTGAGAGTTCGGAGAGGTCCTCCTTGATCGTCGTTGCCCAGGTCTTCAGCTGCCCCCCAACGCGCTTGCGCCTGTTAGGGAGTGGATACGGGAGGAGAACATCGCGGATCAGCTCACACTCAGGGCGCCGGGCTGCATGACCAAACCATCTCAAGCGCCGTTGCAGAAGCACTGAAGGAAGGGGTCGAAGATTCAGGCGAAGACAAAGAGTGGTGGTAGGTACCCGATCAACGCGTCGGCAGCGAAGAATGCGGCGGAGACAGTCATTGTCAAAGACCTCCAGCCATCATAGGCCATGTTGCTAAACACAGAGTTCAAGATTTTGGCGAAGGTGCTAGCAAAGAGGTTGGCGCTTGTCGTTGGTGGTCTGCTGGGAGAGGCGCAGACATGTGCCATTCCAGACAGATCCATCCAGGACAACCTGCACCTCATGCGATACATCGTGGAGAGGGTAAGCTAGGGAACCTGGTACGGGTGGGTCCTTGTGTGTCTGTGTGTGTGTTTGTGTGTGTATTTGTGTCTGTGTGTGGTTTTATGGTATATCTATAACACAACAACAGCAGCAACAACAACGACAACGACAACAACAGTAACAACAGCAATAATAATAATAATAATGGTTTCTTTATTAACAACAAGGGTTTACACAAAGTAAGACATTAAGGACAGTACAGTACAATACAGGACAATACAGGACGGTACAAATGGGCATTTCTGCGAGTAAAAAAAAAAAAAAGGATGTGACAAAAAAGAAACAATGAAAAATTCCCCAGTAGGGGGGAGACGTCCGAAGACCATTGAGGAGAAAGCCCATTAAAAAAGCCACGGTGACCCTGACCACCAGGGCAAGTGCTCTCTCCCAGTTTTTCACCTTCAATTTACAGGCACATACTCAGAGTAGGCCCATTCACTCGGGCCATTCTCATGGCGATCTGCGGGTCGTTGGCCCGGAAGTAAGCTCATTTGGATGTCCTCCCCTTTGGGGTTGCATGTGAACGTTATGAAAAGGTCAGGGCGGTTGTAAAGACGAACGTATGTGAGAGCCTCCTGCATCTTTTCATGCATATACCTCGTGCCGCCTGTATATAACGATGGCAGGATGATTCGAATATCAACCTCAGAAGCAGTTACATTGTCATTGCTATTAACCTCGTCTCGAACCTTGGCATATTCATCTGCACAGAGCTGCTTTTGATTATGGCGAATCTAAAGAAGTCGTTCCGAGTCAATCTGCAAGAGTAAGGAATAGGATGGTTATGCAAAGATTTTAATAAAAATTATAGGTACACATGACTGAAAGGGGAGTAAATCCTACCTTAGCATACATATCCACACAATACTGATTCAGAAGAGCCCCTACTCTGTGAAGACTGTTGAAGTTGTTCGTTCTAAGCACCAATCTGTAACTGTAGAAGTTCATCTGGGAAACCATTTTTGGAGGCTCTGCTGTTTGGTGTGTTGTAGGTACAATGGTAAGGATATCAGGACTGTATCCATTCTCTCCATAGGAAAAGAGTAAGGGGTATTGAAGGGCGTCATAGGCTGGACTTAGTTCATTGATCTTCTTAACACGGGAATCCTGCCACTCTAGGATGATATCTCTTTTGGAAAGAGTTGCATTGGGATTGCAAAGCAAAACAGCAACCTCCTCTGTTTCGGGTCGGTTGTAACAGCGGTGACGTTCCCCAAGAGGAATCCTGTCACTTCTAATAACAACCTTAAAGTTGGCATTATCTGCCTGGCGTCGTTGAATAGCCGTTTTAAATTGGTTGATATACCGGTTGTGCTCATGAAGCATTTCCTGAAAAGGTCCAAGAACAGCCGTGTATATGCCTGGAGCAACAGCAGCCCTACGTGCAATTTGCTTTCTCTCTGGTCCCATAAAATATATCTGAAGAAAATTATGATGAGAAGCATCTGTTGGTAGAAGAGAACCGATTAAATGGTACGTCTATCCCTTAATGGTAAAAGTGGGATTAAAGTTTACATAAGATATGGGCCAAAACTTGTCATTTGAAATGCAGAAGAGTATGCCCGTATTTGGTTCATGAAATCTTGAGAATATGGATGCTCACCAAGCAGAAGGGACTTTAAAGGCTGTAGCGTTTCAGGGCTGTTGGGCAGAGAAACCTTTCCATTTGAGCAGCATAGATCAACAGGCTCTCCCGGCCAAGTACTTTACAGTGTAGACAGATTTTGGACATACGACTAATGGCAACATCTTTGTGGTCAGCATAATTTTTAGAGGGGTCATAATGAAAGTCTTTAAAAACCCATATATTCCTCGTAGGCTTTGATGCACCAAGCAGAACAGCTTCATGATGCGCAATTGTTTGTAGTCGAGTAGTTCTTTCAACCAATGTTTCAGAAGCTATCGCAGCAGTCTGATAAGCACAATCGGAAGCCTGGCGACGTATACGTTGTTCAGGTGTCTCCGCAGCTCTCGAGACAGCAGTCGCGGCAGCATTACGTTTTGTTCGAGTTGCACGCTGTTCAGGTGTCTCCGCAGCTCTTGAGGCAGCAGTCGCGGCAGCATTCAGCGCTAACCGAATAGTATGTTCCTCTGTAGACTAATTTGATCGTGAAGCAGCAGTGGTTTGTGCATATTTTGCCATACGGGCCGCAATTTTTTCTACTGAGTATCAATGTGATGAATGCGAAGTATTGAGTCTTGCGTTGTAGGCAACTAATGTGGATAACCTAGTTGTCCTCTGCTCCTCAGTTTCATTAGCTCGACATTGCTTTCGCCAGCTCGTCTCCTTGAGGGAGCTGCAGTCCTGGATCAAGCGAAGGCCTAACGGCACTTCCATGCCTGTAGAGTTTATCCCGAACTGGAAAAGCTCCTCGGTAGCACTGCCAGGCCAGGGATTTCTGGAAGTTGTCCATAGTCTCCGGCCCGAAAGTTCTTCCGAAGACATTGGCTAGTTGATTTTCGTCGACGCCTAGAGTTTCCCTAAGTACGTCGTCACTGTTCCCCTCCACTAATCCTCTATAGAACGCCAAGGTGGAGTTTCCACCGATCACATTTCCCGACTGGTCGAGGGCTATGAGAGCCTGAAGACATTCCAGTCGCCAAGCGCTCACTCACGGTCTTCGCTTGAACAAGGACTGCAGCTCCGTCAAGGAGACGAGCTGTGGAAAGACGCGTCTAGCAAACGGCGACCACAACTGATCACCTTCGAGGAAGAGGTGGAGATGCCGTAGCCAGAGCGCGTGTCTGCGCATCATCAGCCACGGCTTGCCCAGCCCTCCTGACCATCGGAGCGTGTCTCTTCCACAAAAAGCGAAATAGCAAACGCTCCAGCGCAGTCAGGTGAGGTTTAGGACAAGGCACGACGGTCAGGCGGTAGTAGATGACGGACGGGATGTACGCATTCACCACCTCCGCTCGACCTTTGAGGGATAGCTTCTTCTCTGCCCATTTCTGGGTGAGAGAAGCCAACCTGCTCGTCACCTCGTCCCAGTTCTTGTCCGTCTGGCGGTCTGGACCGAACCAGACCCCTAGCAATATAACCGGCCCGTCCGTCCAGCGGCTGACGAGGTTGTTGGATGGCATGACCCTGCCTCTCCAGGTGCCGAGCTGCAGGCCCACCGACATTTCCTGGTTGATCATTGCTCCTGTCACCGCCTCGTATTCACTTTGTGTAGTGCAGATTGCCACGATGTATTTGGCGGTCGACACCACTCCGGTGACATCGTCCGCATATGCTGACACGGAACTTCCGCATCCTAGTTCGCGCGGGACCCACCTCAACGTCTCCAGTTTGTGCAGTAATGGCTCCAGAGTCAATAAGTACAAGAGAGACTAGAGGGGACATCCTTGGCGGACCGAACGCATGATGTTGAACGGTGCCGAAAGGTGACCGTTCACTCTCACCACAGAGCAGATGTCGCTGTGCATGGCAGCGATCTAGCCTCTGAAGACGGGCTCAAAGCCAGCCGCCCTCAGGACTGAAATTATCTATGTTATCCCCCTTGTTCTAATCCTTTCTCAGAAGCGCCACCGCTTCTCGGCTCACTGAGCTGGGAATTCTCCCCTTCTGTTGCCAGTTGCAGTAGACGTTCACCAAGAGCCCTCCGGACAAGCCTGGCATCTCTACGTAAAGTTCATAGAGCAGACCATCCAAACCAGGTGATTTACCCTTTGTGCAGCCAGTCATTGCCTCCCGTACTTCAGCTGCTGTTATCGGCTTTTCGCAAAACTCCGCCTCAGTGCCCGACAACCGCAGTAGTCTGTCGAGGTAGACACTAAAGTCCATTCCTCGACCCGGCCCGCCGATGCCCCTGAACAACTGAGCGACGTGTCGCTGAAAAGCTTCACATATTTGCCCGGGATCGAGTAGCATGCGCCCGTCGTGGTCCACCAAAGAGCGGATCGTGGCTTTGTTGCCACGACGCGCCTAAGGGCCAATTTCGCCGCAAGTACGTCGTTTTGTTTTGATGCGTTTGTTGTGGGTTTGTTTCTGTTTCGCTTTTTGGTGACTTTTGTGGTGTTGGTGATGATGTTGTTGGGTTTAATGATGGTGTTGGTGTTGGTGTTTGTGGTGATGGGGTTGATGATGCTGGTGTGGATGGGCGCATAGATATCCTAACCTTTTTGTTTGTTAGTTTATTTGTTTCCCCCTGTATTTTGTTTTTGGAAGGGGAAGGAAGAGGATTTTTTTCTTTTGAGGGTTCTTTTTCTTTCTTTTTTTCTTGATACAGTTTCCCACTCCTCGTCGTCACAATCTGTCTCCATTTGCGATAGGTAGGGGAGTGGAAAATCTTCCACAGGCGTTGGTTTTGGCTGTGGCGTGGTGGATGGTGGAGGCGCTGGTGCTAGTTTTGGTGCGGTGGGTGGTGGTGGTGTTGGTTTTGCTACTGTTGCTGGGGTTGTTGCTGCTACAGTTGCTTCTGTTGTTGCTGCTACAGTTGTTGCTGCCATTTCTGCTGCTGGTGGTGTTGATGGTTGAGTCACTTGGGTGGGTAAGAGAGGTGGCCTCAACTTTTTAGCCTGAGGGCAGAAATCCTTTAGGTGGGTTCTTTCACCACAAACGACACACCTAGGCCTTCTACCCTCAACGATTACGGTGAGGTGACTGCCGTCAGTGAGGTCTATCAGCTCTGGAATTTCCTCTATGTATTTTTGGTCCGCTTGGATCAGGAGCTCCATCCCAGATCCGGACCAGTTCTGCTGCTTTTCTTTTGTTACCTCAATTATTTTGGTGTTGGCTTCGATGCCGGTGAGGACGGCAGCCATTAGCCAGGGAATTTCGATGGCCGGTGGAACGTAGGTCACCCTGATCTTCACGAGTCTCTGACCACAATATCTTGGGTCGAGTGTGAAGTCGTCACTTCTTAATGAGGTCATGGAGTGCTCTCTCGCTTCCTGTGGTGTTCCAAAGAACACGTCTACAGTTCCATATTTCTGCCCACGTCTGATGTGGGTTTTTTCGCCCTCACATGTCCCAAAGCTTTTTGTATTATGGACTCGGATAACCTTTCCACTCGGTGTGCTTTTGTATTTATCGTCCGATATGACACGGTGCCTAGGCGCCGATGCTCCATTTTATTAGGTGGAGGTTGAGGCTGACCCTGTATCATCTTTTTTTACCATTCGCTTGGCTTCATTTAATTCCTCCTGGCTTACCTCGATTGTTTCGCTTTTCTTGGCTGCTTTGGCAAACGACACATTTTGTTTTGCGGTGGTGTTGATGTTGTTGTTGTTATTATCATTGTTGTTATTGCTTTTGTTGTTATTGTTATTTTTAGTTTTAGTTGTAGTGGAGGTGGTGGTGGTGTCAGTGGTGTTCGGCGTGGAAGAGTCGATTCTGGGTGAATCCATTTCGATGTCACGAGATAATAATTTTTTTGTTTTGGTTTCTGATGTCGCTGTAGTGGTGGATGTCGCTGTAGTGGTGGTGGTGGTGGTATCAGTGGTGTTCGTTGTTCTTTTTGACATTGTGGTGGTGGGGGTGGCGGCTTTAACACCTGCAGTTATTGGTAATGGCGGGAAATCCATGCCTTCATGCGGCAAATCTAAATAATTCAGGCTGCTATTAATTATACTTTCAGTGTTGGCAACCATGGCAAGGCTTACAATGGTGTTGGTGTTGGTGGTGTGGGGTAGGGGGGAGTTGGTCTGTTAAAAACAGTAAATTTGTCAAAGAAATATTTTGTTTGATAAATAAAAAGTTTAAGTTTTGGGCTCAAGGCCCCAATATTTTTTGTGTCCTTTTCAGAAAGCAATATATGTGAACTTATAAACACTTAACAACAAACATTTTCCATAGATGGCAATTTGAAAACAACTGAAAACAACAAACCTTTGCGGAGCTCACGATAATACGATTTCCTAAGTCGCCAATAATAATAATAATAATAATAATAACAATAATAATAATAATAATAATAATAATAATAATAATAATTTCTTTATTGGCCACAAGGGCTGACATCAAAAAAACATTACAGACGGTACAGGACGGTACGATGTGGGTTTTGTGCATGTAAAGATTTTTATTATTTATATAAGAAAATTAAAAAAAGACATAGAAACATATAAACAATAAAATTGAAAATTGAAACAATAAAAAATTGCCCAACAGGGCGGAAACCTCCGAGGGCTATTCGTGGCGATAACCACAGAAAAGACCACGGCCACCCTGACCACCAGGGCAAGCGCCCTCTCTCAATTTTTCTCAACTTGCAAAAGTTACTTAGGGATTCGCCGAAGAGGAAAGTGTCTGTCTTTAACCCTTTCAACCTTGTCCACCACACAATCTCTTTCGCCATGTCCACCAGGTAGATGAAAACCGCCTGCCCTTCCTCATCGAAAGAAGACGCGAGACCATCTGCACAATGGACTCAGTCGATAACCGGATCAGTCCTACACGCGACAGCAACTGTTCGACACAGCTCCACAAGTCAGCAATGCTCGGGCACTGAACGAGTGCGTGCAGGACGGTTTCGTCGCTCTACGCGCATGTCGGACAGGCCTGTAGAGCTTATCTCGAATCGGCAACGCTCCCCGGTAGCACTGCCAGGCCAGGGATTTTTGGAAGTTATCTATAGGCCCGGGCTGAAATTTCTCCGGAAGAGAGCAAAGAGCTGATCTTCTTCGACGCCTAGGATCGCTCCGAGAACGTCGTCATTCTTCCCCTCCACTAGTCCTCTATAGAACGCCGAGGTGGATGTTCACCGATACTGTTGCCCAACTGGCAGAGGGCGGTGAGTGCCAGTTTCCAAGCGCTATCCCTCCGTCTTTTCTTGTCACAGGACTGCAGCTCCGTCAAGGAGACGAGCTGTGGGAAAACGTGCCTGGCGAACGGCGACCACACCTTTTCACCATCAAGGAAGCACCAGAGATGTCGCAGCCTCAGCGCATGTTTGCGCATCATCAGCTATGGCATGCCAAGTCATCCACGCAACGTGTGTTGACAGCAAATGGATTTTCTGACAATGGGAGAGCGTCCCTTCCACAAAAAGCGGAAGAGGAGGCGCTCCATTTTGGTGAGTGAGAGTTGGGCTGGAGCAAAGGACGACGGTGAGGCGGTAGCAGATGACGGATGCGATGTACGCATTCGACACCTCTGCCCGGCCTTTCAGTGACAGCTTCCTCTCGGCCCATTTCTGGGTGAGGGAGGCCACCCTGCTCGTCACCTCGCTCCAGTTTTTCTCCATCTGGAGGTCCGGTCCAAACCTGACCCCCAGCAATTTAACCGGTCCGTCCGTCCAACGCCCCACGACGCTGTCGGACGGCATGGACTTGCCACTCCAGGTGCCGAGCTGCAAGCCCACATACTTTTCCTGGTTTATCTTTGCTCATGTCACCGTTTAGCAGAGTTATGGGCCTGAAGTTATCGATAACATCCCCCTTGTTCGATTTCTTTCTCAGCAGCACCACCGCTCCCCGGCTCACAAAACTGGGAATGCTCCCGTTCTGCTGCCAGTTGCAGTAGACGTCTGCCAAGAGGTCACCGAACAAGTCTGGCATAAATGCATAAAGCTCGTAGGGCACACCATACAAACCTGGCGATTTACTCCTCCTGCAGTTAGCCATCGCTTCCTGTATTTCACCGGCTGTTATTGACTTTTCGCAACAGTGTGCAGCAGTCGTCGAGAGCCGGGGCAGTATGTCGAGGTATGCACTGAAGTCCATACTCCGATCCGGCCCGCCGCTGCTCCCGAACAGTTCAGCAAAGTGCTGCTGAAAAGCCTCACACATCTGCTCGGGTTCGAGTAACACGCGCCCGTTTTGTTCAGATAAAGACTGAATTATGGCTTTGTTGCCACGTCGCGCCTCTGCCACCCGGGCCCATTGGACGGCTTTTGTCCCCTCGTGTTTCAGAGCACGCGATTTATCTCTGACAACGAAGCCTTCGTGTTTTGCGTTGAAGAATTGGTCGCGTGCCAATCTCGCCGCAAGCACGTAGGTTGCGATGCATGTCCTAAACGCCTCTTCTAGCTTTCTGACTAGCTCTCCCTCTATTCTATTTACCTCTATCGCTACTTCTTTGCTAAACCTAATCGATTCTACTTTAATTGCCCTTTTCAGGGCAAACCACCACCTGTTGTTGACGACCACTCCCGTCAACGCCCGGTTAAGTAATACGCTAATCCGGTCTCTGTAGACTTTGCGCGCAGGGAAAGACGCGTTCAGCTTCCAGTAACCAGGTCCTTGTATTTGAAATCTGTCTATGTCGATCTCACAGATCTCAAATTTCTGGTCTGTGTAGTCGACTATTTTAAATTGTGGACAACTTATACTAGCCTTATCTAGTTCTCTGCAGAATACCCTATCGAGATACGATCTGGATGACTCGATGCGGTTTATCCATGTCCACATTGGCACATTCGGGTAATCCAGTCGATACCTGTCAGACAGTTCAAAACGTCTGAGCAGGTTGGCGAGGCTCTTGCACCCTCCTCCCCTATCCACTAGCCCCACACAATCCAAGGCTAGTAGCTTGAAACCATTGCCTTCGCTGCCGGTCACGTCCAGCACCACCGACTTACCTTCTGAATCCAGGAAGATGGCCCGTATCGCGAGATCCAAGTCTCTCCGAAAAAGGACGGCAACCCCTCCCTCCGATCCTGGGCGGCTGGGAGATGCGTATACATCGTAGCCGCCGAAGATCGGTGCGAAGGCTCGTGCTTCGGAGATTCTGGTCTCGCTGATGGCCACCACGTCTATGTTTAGTAACCCGAGGTCGTTGAGCAGGTGACCCTGCTTCCAAGATGATACCAGGCAAAGTACATTTATACTGCCTATTATAAGTACGCCCATGTTGGATGAGAAACGGGGCAAGTGAGAAAGGGTCACTTACCTTGATCGTGTGGTGAAGGGACAGTAGAACCGTCGTTTTGATTGGTCATGGGGGTTTCCAACAGGATGTCAGTGTATATCCTCTTGGTAACCGAGTCTCTAAAGTCTCCAACTGCGTTGGGCAATTTTTGTTTTAAAAGTTTTTACTGTTCTATTTTGATATCAATGATGCTTATGTTTGTTGGGAGAGTTCTTGGTGTTGGTGGGGTGTAGTAGTTTTTTTCTGTGATGTCTGTGTGCTGCTTTATATGTTGTATGAGTTCTTTATTTGCCATGTTTATGGCTGTGTATTTTTTTGGGGGAGGGGTGATTTTGTTGCTGTTTTCTTCTTGTTGCTGTTTGGTGTGTGTGTGTGTTTTGTTTTGTTTGCGTTGTTGGTGTTTTTGGTGATGCTGGTGGTGGTGTGGTTGTTGTTGGCGGTGGTGCTTGTGGTGGTGATGGTCATGGTGGTGGTGTTGCTGCAAGTTACCTTGCAGCCTTTACCCTCTTCATGTGCCTTCGCTTTTGGAGGGTGAAACTAAGGGGCTTTCTTTTTTGTGGCAGACCGTTTGCCACTTCACTCCCGCCTCAGACTCCATGTCGGATTTCGTGGCGTCTGGGAGGGGTATGTACTCCACGGCTGTTGGTGGTGGTAGGGGAGCCCTCTTCGGCAATTTTGTTGCTGGTGCAGCTACTGCAAATGTAGCTACTGTTGTTGCCGCCACTGATGCTGCTGCTTTAGTTGTCCGTGGCCTTGGTACGTGTGCCACGGACGTTGCCCTCCTACTCACCGTGGAAGGGGCTTTTGCGTTTGTTGCCTGCCCTGCTCTTGGTAGCAGCGGACCAGGTATTGGAAGGAGTGGGGCCTTCTTCTTCGCTGTCTTCTGCGGCCAAAAGCCCTGAGGTGACCCTTTGGCCCACAGAGATAACATTTTGGCCGTCTTCCTTCTACACTTATAGGGAGTTAATTCTTTGGTTAAGACTACAATATCTAACATGTCTTTTCCTTTTTATGACAACGAGGTGTAATTAATTTGAGGGACATTTGGCTTCTATTTCAGGCAGGTTAAATATTTCGTAGATATTTAAGATGGCGTTTGTTACGTGAGTTCATACCATATATACAACATATACAAGACATGTACTATACATTTGGCAGCCCCCCCCCCCCAAAAAAAATAAACGAAACGAAAACAGAACATTTTATAACACTGCTACACTGTTAGAAATAGACACGATATATATATAAAGAAATATATATATATATATATATCCCTTCTCCCTCCACCTCTACACGTCTCACATCTTTTCCCCCTTGTTTTTAACTTTTATTTTCCAACTCACGTGTGTGGTTTTTTTTCACTTCCACCTCATCCTCCTCATCCTCCTCATCCTCCTCCTCCCGCTCCTTCCCACCACTCTCCCGATGAAGGGCTTATGTCCGAAACGTCGCACAAACACACACACTCCAACTCACAATAAGCGTGAACCTAATACCTTTCGTAACTTTTACTCCTGTGTTGTTGTTTCTTACTTTCAAATATATATATGTATATATATATATATATATATATATATATAACGAAGGAAATGTGGTAAGGAACCAGGTGGACCATAACGCACCAAAGCACTCAATACTTAGGGTAGTAGAGTGGGTAATAGGAACGAGTAGGACCCCGACGGCTGAGCCCAAGACGCCCCGACGGCCAACTCTGGACTAAATCCAGATTGATTTAGTCCAGAGTTGGCCGTCGGGGCGGCTTGAGCTCAGCCGTCGGGGTCCTACTCGTTCCTATATATATATATATATATATATATATATATGTAGAAGTTGTATTTAAATTGTTGGGATACAAGCAAATATTTTAATAACTGATATAAAGCACTCAACAAATTAACTTTTTTCTCTTTTTTCTCTTTCTTTTCTTTCTCTTTCTCCATACCCCAACGGCTTATTTTAAATCTACTGTAATTTAAACATATCCGACACTAATTTGCATAATATAATAAATAAATTTATAACCCCACTATCCGGGAGCTTCCAACAGAAATGGTCGCATTTTTTAAGGGTATGTCAATATTTATTTATAAAACTGATCTATATTATATTTTATCTGATGAAAGCACACCATAATTTAACTTGGTATCCTTGAAATATGTATAATGAAATATATATGGTTTTATAAATATAGTTTCCATTTGTTAATATATCATATATATATATATATATATATATATATATATATATATATATATATATATATATATATATATATATATATATATATATATATATATATATATATATATATACGATATTAATAAATGGAAACTATATTTATAAAACCATATTTATTTCATTATATATATTTCAAGGATACCAAGTTAAATTATTGTATGCCTTCATCAGACAAAATACAATATATAACAGTTTTATAAATAGACATTGACGTACTCTTTTAAAAAGTGACCGTTGCTTTTGTATATTACTGCTCCCCCAGGTGAGCTGAATTTGTAATCCCATATAAACGGCTGTTATTTCCAGCACTATGAGTGGGACGTTAGAGGACTGGAATAAGCCGTGTGCAAAACCTCGTGTATTTTCGCTACGCTAACCAGACCTTAGATATTTTTCTGAGGTGAAGTTATTTAATTTATCTGGATACCTATTGATAAACACGGAAAATTAATTAACTCACTACTAATTAATTAATTATTTCACTATTATACCATCCTTTGTGAAACATGTTTAAAGTTTGAAGTTCTGACCGATCTGCGGAAAAAGTTTGTATTTTGAAATTTAAACGTGTCTAGGTACCAAGGCTTTTTGCCCATATGAGTCTGTGAGTATTGATTTATTATTTTTTAGATCGTACAGGCAAACTTTATGTAGTTGAATTAAGATATTTCATTCTAACGATTTTATTAGTAAATTGCAACTAAAACATGTAAATGTTCATCAAATATTAATTTATTCTGCTCAGAAGCGATTCTTAGAGCTGAAATGATTGTAAATGACCCCATTGAGTGTAAACTCTAAGTTATATTATATATATATATATATATATATATATATATATATATATATATATATATATATATATATATATATATATATATATATATATATATATATTATATATAGTCCAGAATTAGCCGTCGAGGCGGCTTGGGCTCAGCCGTCGGGGTCCTACTCGTTCCTATTACCCACTCTACTACCCTAAGTATTGAGTACTTTGGTGCGTTATGGTCCACCTGGTTCCTTACCACATTTACTTTGTTATATATATATATATATATATATACATATATATATTTGAAAGTAAGAAACAACAACACAGGAGTAAAAGTCACGAAAGGTATTAGGTTCACGCTTATTGAGAGTTGGAGTGTGTGTGTGTGTGCGACGTTTCGGGCATAAGCCCTTATATATACAACCAACATATACTTAAAATATATATATATACATATAACTAGGAATTGATCAACATATATATAAATAAATATAAACATGAAAAATCACAGGAGATAATGTTTACAAGCGTGTAACCACGCATGGCTAGTAGGTAACAAATAAATAAAGTTAACTAGAACTTCAAAAATATATACCTTTTAATGATTAATCTTGCCTGTATATATTTCATTAAAGAAATATATTTCACCAATTAATCAGATGGTAAGTCACGGAAAGTGGATATTATTGGATTATCAACAAGGAAGAACAATATCAAGCGATCCATGTTTACACTTCGAGTCAAAATCTTAAACTAGCCGTTACCACGTGTTGATATTACACATCACAGCGGTTTCGTTTCAGTGGCGTGAATAGGTATTCGACAACTAGAAATAGCAGTCAATTCCCTTCAACAGAGTTAGCGCTACAATTAAGGAGCAGTATTATATATCTATATCCAAAATTAAGATAGATTAAAAGAATTCAATCAGAATCGAAATTATGGGTGTCATTCCTTATCAGAATGCGCCATATCGCCCGGAAAATAAGCTCTAGGACTTTGTAAGTACGAGCATTTAATAATAACTAGAAATTGATCAACATATATATAAATAAATATAAACATGAAAAATCACAGGAGATAATGTTTACAAGCGTGTAACCACGCATGGCTAGTAGGAAACAAATAAATAGAACTTCAAAAATTAGCCATGCGTGGTTACACACTTGTAAAAATTATCTCCTGTGATTTTTCATGTTTATATTTATTTATATATATGTTGATCAATTCCTAGTTATTAAAATGCTCGTACTTACAAAGTCCTAGAGCTTATTTTCCGGGCGATATGGCGCCTTCCGTTATGGAATGACACCCATAATTTCGATTCTGATTGAATTCTTTTAATCTATCTTAATTTTGGATATAGATATATAATACTGCTCCTTAATTGTAGAGCTAACTCTGTTGAAGGGAATTGACTGCTATTTCTAGTTGTCGAATACCTATTCACGCCACTGAAACGAAGCCGCTGTGATGTGTAATATCAACACGTGGTAGCGGCCAGTTTAAGATTTTGACTCGAAGTGTAAACATGGATCGCTTGATATTGTTCTTCCTTGTTGATAATCCAATAATATCCACTTTCCGCGACTTACCATCTGATTAATTGGTGAAATATATTTCTTTAATGAAATATATACAGGCAAGATTAATCATTAAAAGGTATATATTTTTGAAGTTCTAGTTAACTTTATTTACTTGTTACCTACTAGCCATGCGTGGTTACACGCTTGTAAAAATTATCTCCTGTGATTTTTCATGTTTATATTTATTCATATATATGTTGATCAATTCCTAGTTATTAAAATGCTCGTACCTACAAAGTCCTAGAGCTTATTTTCCGAGCGATATGGCGCATTCCGTGAAGGAATGACACTCATAATTTCGATTCTGATTGAATTCTTTTAATCTATCTTAATTTTGGATATATATATATATACATATATATATACACACACACACACATATATATATATATATATATATATATATATATATATATATATATATATATATATGTATGTAAAAAGTAAACAGAAATAACACAATCGTTACAGTCAGTATATGGAAGGTATATATTAGGTTAACGCTTGATATAGCAGGAAGAGGGTCTTAACGTTTCGAACGCTATTCCTTCATCAGAACAAAGAATGAGAAATAAAATAGATCAAAGGGACGGGTAGGATTGAATTGGAAAAAATATATTTAGATACAAATAAGAGCTCCATTCATGTTGAAATCTCTTGCAAAACTATTGGTGCTGGCGTTTTGTGTGGAAAAGTGGATGATGGAGCGCGTCTACCTGAAATGTAAAAAAAAACCTTTGGTAAAAAGAGCTATACTTGAGCACGTGTGTAAGCATGTGTGTGCGTGTGTGTGTGTGTGTGTGTGTGTGTTATAGGTCCGTACGAAGCTTATAAGAGTTATGTAAGTAAAGAGTGTGTGTGCATGTAAGTAGAAAACTGTGAGCTAAGAGAAAGCGATAGGAATCTTGGGGTGCGATATATATATATATATATATATATATATGATTTACTGAACTCTTTTGCAAGATTTTAAATAAGGACGGCTTTGGAATATATTAATTTGGAATCATCTCTGCATTATTTACTAAACAAATCTGCCTTTCTTTTTAAATTGAGATTATTAAAAAACGTGATGAAGGATCTTGTACATATGTTTATTCAGTAACGTTTCCGGTGCAAGAAAATTGGTTTCCTGGCATCTGAGAGGAATATAAGATCTTTATGTGTGTATATACATATGTAAATATATATATATTTATATATATATATATATGTGTGTATGTGTGTGTGTTTAGATATATACCTATATATACCTATATATATATGTATGTATATATATATATATATATATACACACATATATACATATGTCTGTGTGTATGTGTGTGTGTATGTATATAAGTACATATATATATATGTATATATATATATGTATATACACATACATATATATATATATATATATATATATATATATGAGTGTATGTGTGTGTGTATGTATGTGCGTGTGTGTGTGTGTACATTCTGTTACCATTTGAAATGAGTGCAATTTTTTTTTTCACTCCTTTACCTCTACAAGCAATTATTATTATTATTATTTTTGTTGTTTTGTTTCTCTCGCCTCTTCACCCTCTCTTCCCATTCTCTCCCCCCTCTCTCTCTCTCTCTCTCTCTCTCTCTCTCTCTCTCTCTCTCTCTCTCTCTCTCTCTCTCTCTCTCTCTCTCTCTCTCTCTCTCTCTCTCTCTCTTTCTTTCTTTCGTTTAATGGTGCAATACTATCCAGGCACCACAAACCATTAGGAAGGCTGGAAGATGTCAATAGTAACTAATCACCTATTCCTAATAAATACATGAAATTTAACAAGAATATATAACACCAAACCAATACCAAAGTCTGTTTGTTTCTATCAGCGTCATATACCTATTTCTAGTATATATTTTAACCCAGGCATGGGCAACCTTTTTCGAGAAGCGGGCGCCATGAGATATGGCTCATCATCAGGCGGGCTGCAAGCGCTAATTTACATTCGCGCCCACATTAGGTGGTAACAAAAGGGGTGGTAACTCAGGTTGTTTTGTTTGTTTCTTCAGAATTCGTACACGTTGTTTTCCTCGATCGTAAAAATGATAGAAAGATAAATTACGACTGAAAAGTTTCGGGTAAAAAAATCAGAAAGATGTCACTTAGGTGACTTTCAGAAAGCTTTGCGGGCCGCAGGTTGCTCATGACTGGTTTTTAATCCTTTAACATTTAAACCAGCCATATCCGGTCAGGATTGTCTCACCTCTTTCTGTTCAAACCTCCCATAACCGGCTGCTCATCCTTATGTTAAGGTATTGTTCTCAAAATAAATAATATCAAAATATCGTAGATTCGATATTATGTGAGATAATTATGTAAGATAAAGCATTTACCACAAAAATACAATAGTAAATATAGAGTAATATAAATGTTAAAGGGTTGAATATGCCATATCCGGCCAGAACTCTCTCGCCTCTTTCTGTTCAAACCGGCTGTAACTGGCTGCTCTTGCTAACATTAAGGTATTGTTCTCAAAATAAATGATATCAAAATCTCGTAGATTCGATATTATGTAAGAGAATTACGTAAGGTAAAGCCTTTAGCTCAAAAATACTATAGTAAATACTATAGTAATGTAAATGCTAAAGGGTTGAACATACGTAAAAAAAAACGTTGTACCGTACGTTGAACATACGTAAAAAAAACGTTGTACCGTACGTTGAACATACGTAAAAAAAAACGTTGTAAGTGCGGTCGTGGCTAATGTGGTTAAGGAGTTCACTTTGTGACCCCCGTAGTTACCCATTCATTCGCACTGCATGGCACTTTGACCACATGTTTTCTTCTACAGCAGAGGTTCTCGAACTGGGCGCTACCACCCTGGGGTGGGGGGGGGCGTTTATAAGGTCCAGGGAGGTTGACAACGTCTAGGGGGCGCTGGAGTAGCGATAGAGATGATGTAATAGTATATTAGCTATTAAATGATACATATGTATATATGTAAATATAGTAACATAAAAAATATATATTTATTTATACATAGTATATATTATATTATTTATTATATGTAATATAATAAATAATAATAAATAATTGTTTCTACTTTAGGCACAAGGCCAGCAATTATCCAGTGCATTACTGGTACTTTATTTTACCGACCCCGTAAGGATGAAAGGCAAAGTGAACCTCGGCGGGATTTGAACTCAGATCGTAAAGGGACGTAACTATGCTGGAAAGCATGGCGTCCGACTCTCTACTGATACTGCCAATAATAAATAATAACAAATAATAAGGCGGTGGATTGGCAGTATCGGTAGAGGGTCGGACGCCATGCTTTCCAGCATAGTTACGTCCCTTTACGATCTGAGTTCAAATCCCGCCGAGGTTGACTTTGCCTTTCATCCTTACGGGGTTGATGAAATAAAGCACCAGTAATGCACTGGGATAATTGCTGGCCTTGTGCCAACAGTAGAAACAATTTAACTTAAACATAACGATTATACCTTCATATACAGCTCAAGCATATTTCAACCATGACAACCCTCCCTTTTTTTCCTATGTGAATGGAACGTAGGACCCCACAAGTCAGTGATCATGTCACAGTTATTTCAGTGGTTGTGTGAGAACGCCACACACACTAGTGTTTCAGAATGTTTATCCATCATCAGTAACGCTATTTACTTATTGCTGAGACAATAATAAGCTATAGCTTTTATACGTTTTACGTATAAAACATCCGTCCTTGGCTGGGTTGGATTATTTTGGCGTAGCACTAACATGTGTGATTCGTGATAATAGTGTATATAAAGACACATATGAAGGTCGTCGTTACGATTTCAAGGCATTGACAAAGAAAAGATGGGAGATACTTCTAGATTTATTCCTGTGGCCACTATGTTTTGTGAGCAGATATGATAATGGGTTTGATAAACGGGTAAAGAATAGGGTGATCCCTGCAAGATACATTTTTGATACGGAATGCTAACAGACTCAATTTGCTTCTTATCACCAATAAAGAGTAATTGTTTCTACTTTAGGCACAAGGCCAGCAATTACCCAGTGCATTACTGGTACTTTATTTTATCGACCCCGTAAGGATGAAAGGCAAAGTCAACCTCGGCGGGATTTGAACTCAGACCGTAAAGGGACGTAACTATGCTGGAAAGCATGGCTTCCGACCCTCTACCGATACTGCCAATCTACCGATACTGCCAATCCACCAATAATCACCAATAATCCACCGCCCATCACCAATAAAGAGTAATGACCAAATTTTTGTCAAGCGTTCGATAGCAATTACAATCGGAAGTGGGACTTTGCTTGACTGTAAAGCCCTGACAATCTACCCATGCTGTATACTATCAAAAGTATTTTTGTAGTCCATCCGCACTACAGTCAAGGTCCTACGATTCTTTACTGTTTTTTCTTGTATCATTTTGTTAACTAGAAGCTGCTTTATACAACACTCTGACTTCCTACTTTCCCCAACTTGCTCAGGTGTTATAATGTTGCTGGTGGTAAAATGTTCCTGCAAGAAGAGGTTGAGGCCTCTATAGACTGACTTGGGATCTCTGGCAAATAACACATTCAGAATTTGCCGTTTATATGTGTGTATGTATGTATGTATTTATGTCAGGTCAATCCCGAGTGCTACTGGTAATATGTAACACAGTACAACCTGTCTGATAGACGGGTCGCCGGCGACTAAACCGGCAACCCCACCAAGCTTGCTTGGTGAGGTGGGTGATATTTGGACACCCTGCAGGATGAAATACAAAATCCGGAAAAGGGCGGAGGAACTCAATTGAGTCAACGGTCATCCAAATAGTACTTTTATTTTTTCACCTGGGAGTGGAAGGCCTCCAGTTGTGGTCACAACACCTTTCTAGGAGAGGGAATCTCTGAAAACAAAACCTGTGACTTCGGAATCATCCGATAATGTTGATCAGTTCTCCTTTTCGGATAGTGTTTTCGATGCTCAGAGAGTGGGATTGGTCGAGTGCAAGGCCTTCCCCATTTAAGAAGCCTTCAAAGCACAGACATTGCTTGTTCAGGATATATTACAGGATCGTGTGACTGGCGGTAGACTAAAAGTGCACCAAACTATATAACCTGACAAGCGATTGCAGTACTCTTAGCAGAGTTTGCTGTGATCATGTATGTATGTTTCTATCTATCTATCTATGTATGTAATGGTAAAGACCCACTTCGGTCACAAATGACCATTTGATTTGCACCTAGAAAGTTTCTCTCCGAGGCAAATTTGTTTGTGGAATACCAGTAGTCGCCCATGCATACTAGTCTCCCCTCTCCGTGCCACCAAGGATAAGGCTATGGCTGATACCGCTTGGCACCAGTGACGTCGCAACTCATTTCTACAGCTGAGTGAACTGTAACAACGTGAAATAAAGTGTCTTGATCAAGTACACAAGGCACCACCCGGTCCGAGAATCTAACTCACAACCTTCCGATTGCAAGCCCTAACCACTAAGCCATGCGCTTTCACCATGTGTGTATGTACGTACATACGTATGTATGTTTGTATACATATAATCAAAATGCAGTTTAGCTCCAGATCAAAATTGATTGAGCAGACTTATGATTAAAGTATTTCCAACCGTGACCATCACATCTGTTTAGAATTATTTAGTATTCTATTACCTAATATATCAACCCATTTCTTTTAATTTTTATTGTCTGGTATAAGCGAGATATGACTCTATTTTCAACAGATTGAAAATGCAAAGAATCGCCAGGTGGTGATATTAAGTTAGATATGGCCTGAGCCAATAGTGGTTGAAACCTATCAAAGTTATCAAAGTAATCTCGGGCCGGCTCGCATAGATTATTATTATTATTATCGAGGAATGCATCAAATAGTAATGTAAATCTAGAAACTTTAGCACCTCCTTCAGTTAATTCCACCACTCCAGTTCCTAATATAATTAACCCTGGGCCACCTGCAAATAACTATGTAAATAATCTTAATCGTAAATGTAACTGCCCTATTAGAACTAATTGTTCTCTTAGTAATTTCTGTCTCGATAAAAACCTAGTATACGAATGTAAAGTGGTAACTAGTACCAATACCTATACCTACATTGGCTCTACTTTACCTTTTTAAAGCAAGATTCTATAATCATTCTTCAACATTTAAATCTCCACTTAAAAGGACCAGCATCGCACTCACAGAACTTATTTGGTCCTTAAAAGATAAAAACATTAATTACGAAATTTCTTGGCGTAAAATCTACAACGCATCTCCATACTCCAATGCTTCCATATCTAGTGTTTGTAATTTATGTCTAGTTGAAAAATTTACCATTATCTCGAATTTCAACACAATAATAAATCGAAGAACCGATTTATTTGGACTTTGTAATAATAAATCCTACAAGACCTTTCACAAAGTATGTAGCTGATTTCCTATAACATATTCCACGAGTCACGGTTATCTTTACACAACTTTCATTATATTCTACAATGTATTAATTTGGTTTTCTCATCATATATTAAGCCTTTGATCTTTTTTTTCTATAACCTTAGATTTTCGCTCAAACCTTCGTAGATTTTGTAAACAAATTATGACGTCATATGTTTTTCTACGTTTATAAATCATTCTAGCAATTTACTTTATTTACTTGTTGATATAAAATAAAATTTAAATAGTATACCTCACATATATAGATTTTTACTAGAAATTATTAATTTTGACATAGTTAGATATCTTTATATTTATTTTATTTTATAAAAAAAATTTATATTTATTTTATTTTATTTTATTTTATTTTATTTTATTATATTTTATTTTATTGCTACATTTTTACACTTCTTAATCCAATTTTTAGTATTTAAACCTAGTTTCTATATTTACACCTCTAATATTTGAATACCGTCTATAATATTCCCATATACACCTCATCAATTTACTTTTTAACCGTTATTTACAGCTGATTTCATTTTGACAGCGTTCCTGATCAAATGTCTCTCTCTCTCTCTCCCTCTCTCTCTCTCCATCTCCCTCTCTCTCCCCCTCTCTCTCTCTCTCTCTCTCTCTCTCTCTCCATCTCTCACTCTCTCTCTTTATCTCTCTCTTTCTTCCTTTTTTCTTCTTTTTTCCTTTCTTCTCTTTCTTTTTCTTTTTTCTCCCCTTCTTTCCTTTTCTTCTATCTTCCTATCTATTTCTTACTATAGTATTAACACTTATATTTCTATCATATGTAGACTTAGAACATTCCTGTAAACAAGTGCTATTATGCCTCATATCATGTTACCTTATTTTATCTGATGAGATCATAATTTATGTCCCAGGATGATTTTGTATTCGAAATGCGCATAATGAAAAATATATGGAACTCTTTTAAACAACTTTTAATTTCTTCTTTATCATCTATCTATCTATCTATCTATCTATCTATCTATCTATAATATATATATATATATATATATATATATATATATATATATATATATATATATATATATATATATATATATATATATATATATATATATATATATATATATAGGTAATTTTGAGATAGAGTGTCCGTGCTGTTTGCTCTGATCAGAGCAAACAGCACGGACACTCTATCTCAAAATTATTTTTGAAAAGCATTTAGAAATGCGCAACCGGTAAAAACTTAAAAACTTAAAACCACAACTGAATACTAACCCATACAATCACTAATACTCTTTTATTCCTAATTAAACCATTTTTCAACTGTGAACAATTTGTCAGCATTTTCTATTCCGTTTACCAATATATAATAACTTGTGTGTTACACCTCTATTATTTTAACTATATATATATATATATATATATATATATATATATATATATATATATATATATATATATGTATAGAGAGAGAGAGAGAGAGAGTACTTAACTTTGATAACTTTGATAGGTTTCGGCCAGTATTGGCTCAGGACATGTCTAACTTAATAGCACCACCATATACACACACACATATATATATATATATATATATATATTTCTAATTCTTCATTTTAATTTGTATATCACATATGCAACAACACAGCACGCCATTTTTCATCCCTATATGCTTTCCCCTTCGCTGTGACCTGTCTTTTTCTCTTCCCT
>OZ024744.1:76429846-76474846 GCA_964016885.1 Eledone cirrhosa
GAGAGAGAGGGAGAGAGAGAGAGAGAGAGAGAGAGAGAGAGAGAGAGAGAGAGAGAGAGAGAGAGAGAGAGAGAGAGAGAGAGAGAGAGAGAGAGAGAGAGAGAGAGAGAGAGAGACGCTATGTGGTCGTGGTGCGACATGCTATACGAAGCAACGAAAATGAAATCTCCGACGATTCACACACGACTAACTTAGAACTTTAAACAAAAAATAATAAAGAAACAAAAAAAAAAAATAAATAAAAAGGAAAAACGTAAAACGAAAAACGAAAAACGAAAAACGAATTACGGTGGATAAATTATATTAGATACTATACAAACTAATATTCGGTATATATATATATATATATATATATATATATATATATATATATATATATATATATATATATATATATATTGGGTCGTCGAATATGAAATTTGTTTTTTTCTACAAATATCTACAAATTTCATACATGACCACCCAATATATATATACATATATGACTATATAGCAACTATTGTGTGTGTGTGTGTATATATATATATATATTATATGTATATGTATATGTATATTTATATTTCTGTGTGTATACTAGACGAATTACCCGCGCCTTGCTACATTTCACACATTTATTTTGTAAATAAATGATGATTGATTTTAAATCAGTGATATAATTTATGGAGAAAAACTGCATTTCAATATTACTCAATGTAAAATGTAATTCCTGAAAAATTTTAAAACATTATTTTTTGTAATATATCAAATCAAAATTACATTAATAAATCTTATTCTTATTTTGTTATTTTCAAATTAGAAATTAAAAGTTCCAATACTCAACTTATGGCCTTTCAAAATGTTCACTATAGGGGGTTTAACCCCCATTAGGGTGTCTTAATATTATTGAAATATTGCTGAAGTGTTGTGAATAGGCATCATATCTTGTCATTTACCTATGGCTTAAATTTCATATAAATCGAAGGGAAAACATTTTCAGCGGGGGTTTTCAGCCGGGGTTTTGTGTCCCCGGGGAACCCTTTGTTTAAAATGAAATATACTTATCCAAGTACCCTGGGCAATGTCGTTTCAAAATATATATGGTTATGGGGGTCTAATTTCCAAAACCATAAGAGTAGTTCGTGAACAAACAAACAAACAGACAGGAACACAACTTTATATATATATATATTTATATATATATATATATATATATATAAAACAGAGAATGTCTGTCTGTGTCCCTAAAACTCGAGAACCACCCAATCTGTTGTTTTAATATATATATATATATAATTATATATTCGTGTACAGATATTTTTGCATACACAATAACAAAATATAAACAAACGTATTTATTTCACGAGACTCGATAAGGATAAATATATATCAAATATATAAGAACCCTAGAGCAAATCCCGAGCAATGCCGGGCCATTCTGCTAGTATACTAATGAAGCTGACGGCCGTATGTATGTAACAAACTTTTCGCCAAACGGCTGAATCAAACAGCACCAAATGTTCCCCATAGATGTATTTTTTTTCCAAGTAAGAAAGTGAGGTTATTTTTGTCATCTAAATTTGGTTAAAAGATTAAAAATATTATTTAAATATTGACTTCTGTAAAATTTTCAAATGTCAACACTTCCGGTTATACGACATTCCTCTCTCTTTCTTAGTCTGTATTTTTAGATAGATACATAGTTATAACCTCGCGCCTTTATAATATGTCTCTGTATCTGCCTGTCTGCATTATGAAAAACATTGACTTCGCTATTTGTACGCGTGTGTATATATGTATATATATATAGTGTGTGTATATATATATACACACACACACACACACACACACACACACACACACACACACACACACACACATATATATATATATATATATATATATATATATATATATATATATATATATATATATATATATATATAAATATATATATATATATATATATAAATATATATAATTATATATATATATATATATATATATATATATCCAATGCCACGGAACACCCGCCAATCGCCTTGGAGTCGAACAAAGAACTATCTTCATCTTACAGACCCACACTCCCCCCGGCCTGAACTCCCCACCCTTATTCCTGTAGCCTTCGAGCGCCCACCTCCTCCCACACGTATCCCCCACTAACACCACTAACACACCCCTCCTTTTCATCGCCCAACCCACAACTAACAATATTAACACCTCCACTCCACCCCTCATCCGACCACCCTTCCCCAACTAACATACTAACATCCCTCCCTTCTTCTCCTCCCCCCTCCTTATCACACGCACACACCCACCGGCACATATATACACGCGCTCACACTAAACACACACCCTACTACCACCACTAACCCTCACCCCCACACCTCCATCCCACCATCCCGCAACTAACCTCACTAACACCCCCTGACCCCAAGCACACGAACACACGCACCCACTTACACCACCCAGCCACCGGCAACTAACATCACTAACACCCCCCAACCCCACGCACACGTACCCACACACCCTCGTACACCACCAACTCTACACACCCTACCACCACTAACCCCCACTCACACCTGCATTCAACCCTTCCCCACCTCCCGTATACTAACACCCACTAACACCCCCTTCATCAAACTACACACACACCAGTACACCACACTCCCTCCATAGAACTACACACACCCTTCTCCCCCCGCTCCACCCACACCCTCGCTCCACACTCACTCATCCCACTAACACCTCTACTAATACACACACACACCCTCCTCACTCCCACTTTCACACCAACCCATCCTCGCCCCTTTACCATTCCACCGACTGCTGCTATGCCCACTGACCACCTCCCAGCACAAACATACACACAGCACTCCCACCGCTTGACCACTTCCTGATGAGCGCGCACCCCACATCTCTCCTCTTCCGACCATCTCTTTATGGAATACTCGTATGTGGAACTTGACCACCACAGAATCCACTAAACATCATAGGAATTTACCAACATTTCAACCATCCTCTTACGGAATCACCTATATAACTCACCCACAAACACACCCCAAAAAATGTTTTCTCCCACACGCCACCTACACCCACAACACGCTTAAACCCCACACACACACACGTGCTTTCCACCACATATTTACACCCTCAGCCTCCTGATTCCTCTCCCCCCCCTCTATCCACACACGCATAGACACTCCGACCTACAACCCCCCCCCCCCCCCCCACACACACACACACCACTTCCTGAACATGCAACCCCGTTCTTCCCCCAACCCTTACTTTCACACACACACACACGTACACCTACACACACACACCACCTTCAGCCCTCCCCGCTCGGACACCCGTCTCCCTCTCCCCACTCCACCCGCAACCACCCCTACACACCCCACACCCTTCCACCACCTGTTTTACTCCTTTTTAATTTCAGTTTATTTTGATCATGCTTTTATATTTAATTTTATTTCATCCCTTGTATTTTGATCATGCTTTATTTTTGCTTTTATTTTTAATTTCATTCGCACCGTTTCCTTTCGCTATATGTCTCTCCACCACTCCCCTACACACCCTTTGAACTCTGTTCCCACACACTTCTCACCTGAGGAAGGGCTTATGCCCGAAACGTCGTTCCCCACCAACACCCCACTCTCCAGAGCGTGAAATTAATAAACATTCGTTGTACTGCCTCTCTGTTTTGTTCCTGTTCAAATTTTTCCATTATATATATATATATAGTGTTCGTATCATAAATAAGAGACAGTTTAATTTGTACATTTTTTATAGCATTCCTTTATACGAATATATACGTATATATACATACATAAACATGTTATTTACAGTTGTATAAAAAAGAAGAATAATTGTTTCTACTTTTGGCACAAGGCCACCAACTATTTCAGTACATTACTGGTACTTTATTATACATAATACTAGCAGAATGGCCCGGCGTAGCTCGGGATTCTAAACGTAGATTGGCATGTTTATCCCTCCTTTCTGAAACAGTACAGAGAAGTACGGAATACCTCGGCCTTGCGACCGTCGAATACCAGATTCCACTGACGATTCGTTTGCCTGCCTTGGTCTTTTTCTTACCGCTTTCGCAGTGTTTCGGCCAATGGAGTATCTCTTCCTACGAGGCATGGCCTAAAAGCAGGACGAAATACACTAAGACTAACTGGTAGAGTAAGGAGTAAACTCGTCAGTGAAGCATGTGATTTGCGAACCGTTGACTATGTTATTGCTGGCCCTATGCCAAAAGTAGTGGAACTTTTTGGGTGGCATATCGGCAGTAACAATGACGATAAGCCGTCGGTGCTTTCGTGAAATAAATACGTTTGTTTATATTTTGTTTTTGTGTATGCAAAAATATCTATGCACGAATATATAATTATATATATATATTAAAATACCAGATTAAAGTTTTAGCAAAGAATCGCTGCTTTCACCCTTAACGGGATGTTCTGAAACTAAAAAAATCAATCTGTGAACACAGAAGTAATTGTTTCGAAAAACGTTGCAACCGAAGGAAAATAGGAAGAAATAGGAAGACGATACTTTGGTTCGTGAAGACGTTTTCATAATGTCGTAATACAGACAGCCAGACATACAGACAGATATTATAAGGGCGCGCCATTATAGCTATGTATCTATCTAAAAAGAGAGACTAAGAAAGATAGAGAGATTGCTAGCCGGCGCCTAATGCGGTCCCTAGGGCATTGAAAATTTGAAATATTTTTTGCTCAAAACACTCACACGACCATAAGTATTAGTAAAGTTTGAAAGAAATCGGTTGGGTGGTTCTCGAGTTTTAGGGTATCAGACAGACGGACACACATTCTCTGTTTCAGTACATTACTGGTACTTTATTATATACTAGCATAGGCACCCGGCGTTGCCCCGGAATGAATTTGTTCCTTACATATTAGAAGAAAAGAGCAAAATATGTTGTATAGAAATGTGTTATTCAATATTCAATTTATTCTTCAATTGGGACACACGATGAAATCAATTCTGAGTTCATAAAAAAAAATTGTTGTGAGCAAAATAAATTTCCAATTTCATGAAGGAGGCGAGGGGGGCTAAGAAAGGGTCGTGTGTGTGTTCACCTTTAACCAAAGGAAGCAAATGTTGTTAGGAAAAATATGTAAAGGTAAACAGGGTTTGTTAAGAAGAGCGATAATGTACCTGCCTGTCTATTGAAGCGCTTATAACACTGTTTTAGCAGATGGTGGTCGATATGAATTTACCATTGCTGTAGCCATCAAACAATTTTAAGTAGGGCCTCTTAAATAGGGCTGTGTGTGCGTTCACTGACAGCCCTAAAAACGAAGGCTCACCATCAACAATTTCGGCCCTAAAAAGGGCTGTTTGATCGTTCGCTTGCAGCCCTAGAAAGGACTCTGACTGCGTTCTCCAATGCCGCAAAAAGTACTTAAGTTGCGTTCATTGGCAGCCATTAGAATGACTCTGTATGCGTTCACGATTTGTTCAGCCGCCTTAAATTGCCGCGCCGATTGTCAAGCTGGGTTCCTCTATGAAGGCGATCACCTTTAACCGAGGGAAACATACGTTTTAGTTAAGAGACTGTTTAAAAGCTCATCAGGCTGGCTAAAGAAATGTGATTACCGACCTATCTCCTCGCTGTTACATTCACAACACTTCGTTGTAAACGATGTTTCTTATTTTTCCTCGGCGTGCAAATGCGAAAAGACTTTCCCTACTGCCCACCCTAGAGCACGCAACATACAATTGTCCGTGGGAGAAACATGGTTTTCCAGAAGAAGTCCGGCCACAGAAAGAGTCTGGCCCTGGGACTTGTTGATGGGATCTGGCATCGTGTCAACAGATTTGCAATTGTGAAGAACACCAGGAAGGGAGTGCAGTAATTGGTCGTTGGTTTTGTTAACAGCGACGTTTTTTGGAGCTAGCACTACTCTTTCACACAACCATGCGTGGTTCTGGTAATTGTCTCTCAAATCTGGAAACACTTTCTTTGTCTTTCAGCTCCCCCGCAGAATTAACTGAGGTCGAAAATGGCCACACTTCCAACTCTCCTGCAGCGTCCAGAGGTATTTTGCCGTCGCCAAGTTTCAAATGTCCTGTGCAAATTCTGCGAACGCTTGATCGCCGTGTAATTGAACTCTCATGTTGGTTGTAAGAATCAGTGTCCTGACATGGCGCCACAGAGGAGAGGACTTTAGGCATGCTTGGACCTCATCTGCTCTTGTGCCTTTGGGAATGACGGGAAGAGTCTGCCAGATGTCACCCGAAAGCAGAAGCGTAACACCTCCCATGGGAGCCTGGCAGCCTCTGGTGTCTTTTAGATCTCTGTTTAATGCGTCCAGAGCTCCCTTATGGGCCATGGTGCACTCATCCCACACAATGAGCTGACATCGGAGGTCTTGCTGATGCTGCAAGTAGGCGTTTCTGACGTTGTTAAATTGAGAAGCAATTTAAAACTGCCACCGGGCAACAAAATGGCTGCAATTCCAGAAGAGGCAACAGCAACCGCAATGTCCTTGTGCATCCTGACTTTTGCAAGGAGGAGTCCCGTTAAAAAGGTTTTGCCCGTCTCTGCAGGAGCATCCAGAAACAACATACCTCCTTTTCAGTGGTGCACATGGTCGGCAACAATGGTGTAAGCACGACGTTGGTCCGGAAGAAGTTGTGGTCCAGTTTCAAGGACGTACTTGGTAAGAGCATCGACGTCGTAGGGAGTTTCTCGGAGAAGAGCTGTAGGAAGTACGTTTGACCCTGTACGGATTGTTTGGGGCAGACCATATGAGGGCAAATAATTTCCGCCGAGTGATGCAACTCTATCCTCTATGTCAATCAACGCTAGATTGAATACCTCGTCGCTGGTACATTTGTAGTCCTCAGATAAGTCATATTTATACTTGAGCCATAAAGAGATGGGATTACTCAGTTCGCAAGTTTGCAGCGGTAATGCAAATAGAGATCGTAGGCGCATAGGCAATTGAGATGCAATAGCTTCGAATAAAGTGGAATCCCACTGCGCACCGTCTTCTAGCAGGCTGCGCTTGAAGCAAGCTTCCCTGTAAGTGCTGCACACAGAACTGTCGGCAGTTCTAAGGTCATGAAAGGACTGGGTCATCTAACCTCATGTAGCAGAAGACGGAGGTAGAAGCACTCATGCTGGTTCGGGTGCACTGTGTATACACTCCCTAGGCAACTGTCAAACTTTATGCCAGGATGTCCATCAACAGGCTGACCTACCTTTCTGCGAACCCATTGTTTTTTATTCCACGTGTAATAGGACGGCACCTGAGGATACAGCAGGGTTTGAGCAAATGAATCGGCCTGACAAAGTTTGAAGAATGCAGTGAGGGTGATTTCCCGTGGTTCCTCCACCATTTGAGCAGCATTAACGTCAGTGAAGTACACCCTTTGACCGTTCTCCAGGTGGACTGCGAGCTGTTCAATTGCAGGGTGCCTTTGGTGTATAGGGAAGCCGAAAATACGCTAGAAAGCCTCGTTGCTGCTGATGTAACGGCCAACTTGGTATTGCGTGACCTCATCACGGCTGTTGTCCTGTTGAAGACCGAACATAGCAGCGTCTGAACCCTTATTCACATATTTACATATGTACTTGATTGACTCGGCGGAATTACAGAACTCGACATTGATGTGAGCACCGAAAGTCTTTAAAAGAAAAGGGCAGTATGGCACTATCCATCTGTTGTCGACCTCGTGCTGTCCAACTGTTGCTGTAAAACCATCGTCTCCGGGTTGGCGTCTCCTGTACAGTGGGTATCCGTCAACGCCTGTCTGAGTTTCTTGGAGGAACATTCGGGGAAATATTTTGCTGCAGACATTGTCGTTCAAGCAAGGTGAGTTTAAATTGAAGCCCCGCCCACATGAACCATGGACAATGTTTGTCTTCACTATGTCATAGAAGTCTTTGTCTATAGACGGATCGTGAAACTCTATGGAGATGATGCTGTCAATGTCATTTGAAGATATTTTTGTTAACAGCCAAATGAGGATGTGGGCGTGCGGTAGGCCCCTCTTCTGCCACTCTACGGTGTACATGTCGCACTTTACTGGGTCAAAGACTTGGCCTCTATTGATGAGCTCCATGAGATTGATAAGCTTCAGCCGAAAGACTGGGGCCAGGAGGTCATGCCTGTCTTTGGCCTGTTGCTCTTGGAATAGTTCTGCCCCGATCTCCTTCCACTTAGGGTTGCAAGTGAATGTGATGAACAGATCGGGCCTGCTGTAATGCCGTACGTAGGTCATAGCATCCTGCGTTCTCTCGTGCATGTAGCGCGGACTTCCGGTGAAGGTGGAGGGGGAGAATGCAGACTTTTCCTACGCTGCTGGGAGCTGCGTCGTTGTTGATGGCATCTCGGAGATGGATGTAGCTCGGACCGCAGTTGCCTTTAGTGTGACCGTATGAAAGACAGTCTCTCCGATTTCATGTTTGCGCACATATCAACGGCAAATTGCTGAAGTAGGTCTCTTGACTGGTGCAAGTGATTGAAGGAATCGTGGCGAACCATGAAGCGGTAGGAGTAGAAATCCATGCATGAAACTGGTTTTTTGACGGAGTGTTGAGGGTTTACTGGATTATGCTGGTGAATTCCCTACTGATAGCCGTCCTCACCATTTACAAAGAGAAGTGGATACTGGAGCGCATCGTAAGACCTATGTGTTTCGCTGATTCTCTGAAGAGTGCTATCTCGACGCTTGAGGACAATGTCTCGTGGATTATGCTGACCCCCATGCATAAGTACAGCGATTTCATTGCATGCAGGATAATTATACCGACCCGGATGCTCTCCAGATGGAATTTTCGAGGCATCAATTACCACATTAAAATTGGCTGTGGTAATTACCACATTAAAATTGGCTGCTTCCAAGGCATACTTGAAGCTAATGACATAGCTGTTTTTTGTGTGCAGAATGTGTTGTAATTTCCTTATGAGCTCGACATTGGTACCGGGTGAAATGAAGTTCCTCATGGCTGCTTTCTCGTTGACATTCCCAACAAAGTACAGCTGAAGAAATTGAGGTTCTTGATTGGCGGCAGATTGGAGGGATCCGACTCTATGGTACACCTGACCTTGAACCGTAAATGAGGGCATAAATCCGCCTTCCTTGACAATGTTCGCCCCGAAAGATGTCATTGGAAAGCACAGTTATACATCCGGATATAAGTCAGGAAATGCCGTGACTCCGCAGTACTGCCTGAATATAGGAGCTTCAACGGTTGTGGTGGATCCTCCAGGGGACGTAATTTTATTTTCCATTTGCGCAACACAAGCCAGGTGTTTCTCCGGGCCACATTTTTGCATTGCAGAAAGAGCACGTCTTTGACATACTCCCAATTCGCATGTCTGGATGGCCACTGTAATCAATGTCTCGTTCTTGCGAGGTCTGTGTAGCTTGCACAGCAGCAGTATTCGCAGAATCCGTATTCCGACGTCTTTTACGCTGGTCGTACGTCTCGGCAGCTCGCGCAGCAGCAGTATTCACAGCATCCGTACTCCGCCGTCTTTTACGCTGGTCGTACGTCCCGGCAGCTCGCGCAGCAGCAGTATTCACAGCATCCGTACTCCGGCGTCTTTTACGCTGGTCGTCCGTCTCGGCTGCTCGTGCACCATAAGTTGATGCGGCATTATCGGTTCGGCGAATGGTTCGTTGATTGTCTGTTTCAAGTGCTCTTCTGGTGGCAGTACCTTTAGCATCTTGCGACCGTCGAATAGCAGATTCCACTGATGATTCGTTTGCCCGCCCTGTTCGTGTTGTTGCTGCTTTCGCAGTTTTTCGGCCAATGGAGTATCTCTTCCTTCGAGGCATGACCTAAAAGCAGGCCGAAGTACACTGAAACTCACTGGTAGAGTAAGGAGTAAACTCGTCAGTGAATTAAAAACCGATGCATGTGATTTCCGAACGGGGTATGGATAGGGAAAGGGGTAACAGTAAGAGCAGCGGTTGGGATGAGTGTAAGTTAGTGAATATGTTGTCAGTGACAAAAATGGCGTAAATGAAACGCCACACGCAAGTACACACACACACTGCAGCACGCAAACTCACACACACACATGTTAATAGATTTAACTCATAATTGAACCCTGCGCGCACGCACACACACACGCGCACATGCACACATACGCGCGCGCACGCACGCACGCACGCACGCACGCACACACACGTGTTAATTACTTATAGCTTTCCTTCCCCTCTTCCAACGTCTCTCTCTCTCTCTCCCGCTACCCCCCTCTTTTAGTATGTCTGTTTTTTTCATTCTCACTCTTTCTCTTTATAACTCACTCACATTAACACTAAAGGGTTAAGGTATTGTTCTCAAAATAAATAATATTAAATCTATGAGAAAAAGACGGCGTCTGTCACTCTCTCTCTCTCTCTCTCTCTCTCTCTCTCTTTCTCTCTGTAACTCGTTCACATTTCTCCCCTCTATCGAAAAACGCCATGACAAATGGGGAGAAGGAGGAGGAGTAGAGAGCCACTTCTTCACTTCGCCTTTCCGTTTCTGTCTCTCCCCTCTCACTCCCTCATTATGTACAGACATTGGCCACTTCACTAATTCGATCCCTAAGTCAGAATAATTTGAATTTTTGTTTTGCTCAAAACACTTCCAGGGCCATACGGGTTACATGTGTAAAGTTTGAAAACAAACGGTTGGGTACTTCTCGAGTTTTAGGGAAACAGCCACACGGACAGACATCCTCTGTTTTATATACATAGATAATATATATAATACGACATTCCTCTCTCTTTCTTCCTCTGTCTTTTTAGATACATAGCTATAACGTTGCGCCCTTATAATATCTGTATGTATGTCTGCCTGTCTGCATTGACTTCGCTTCTAACCAACTTTTAATTCATTATATATATATAATTATATTGGAATAAATGCTCTGAAGTAGCGATATATATGTGAATATAGACATAGAATATTCGAAAATATTCTGTATGTTTATAATAAACATTTTGAAGACCTAATCGCTATAGAATAGAATACGTCACGTATTACAATTAGATTCTCGATAAAAGCAAGGGAAGTAATCTACGCGTTTCATTCTTGTTAGAAATCATCAGGACTACATATCCAGTGCTTTTATCGAGAATGACACAGCTAGAGACTTATAGAATACTTAGCTGTGTACAGGAACTGGTTTGAAAGAGCGGTTGCCGGTCCGGCAGAAATTAGAAATTGGAATAAATGCTCTGAAGTAGCGATATATATGTGAATATAGACATAGAATATTCGAAAATATTCTGTATGTTTATAATAAACATTTTGAAGACCTAATCGCTATAGAATAGAATACGTCACGTATTACAATTAGATTCTCGATAAAAGCAAGGGAAGTAATCTACGCGTTTCATTCTTGTTAGAAATCATCAGGACTACATATCCAGTGCTTTTATCGAGAATGACACAGCTAGAGACTTATAGAATACTTAGCTGTGTACAGGAACTGGTTTGAAAGAGCGGTTGCCGGTCCGGCAGAAATTAGAAATTGGAATAAATGCTCTGAAGTAGCGATATATATGTGAATATAGACATAGAATATTCGAAAATATTCTGTATGTTTATAATAAACATTTTGAAGACCTAATCGCTATAGAATAGAATACGTCACGTATTACAATTAGATTCTCGATAAAAGCAAGGGAAGTAATCTACGCGTTTCATTCTTGTTAGAAATCATCAGGACTACATATCCAGTGCTTTTATCGAGAATGACACAGCTAGAGACTTATAGAATACTTAGCTGTGTACAGGAACTGGTTTGAAAGAGCGGTTGCCGGTCCGGCAGAAATTAGAAATTGGAATAAATGCTCTGAAGTAGCGATATATATGTGAATATAGACATAGAATATTCGAAAATATTCTGTATGTTTATAATAAACATTTTGAAGACCTAATCGCTATAGAATAGAATACGTCACGTATTACAATTAGATTCTCGATAAAAGCAAGGGAAGTAATCTACGCGTTTCATTCTTGTTAGAAATCATCAGGACTACATATCCAGTGCTTTTATCGAGAATGACACAGCTAGAGACTTATAGAATACTTAGCTGTGTACAGGAACTGGTTTGAAAGAGCGGTTGCCGGTCCGGCAGAAATTAGAAATTGGAATAAATGCTCTGAAGTAGCGATATATATGTGAATATAGACATAGAATATTCGAAAATATTCTGTATGTTTATAATAAACATTTTGAAGACCTAATCGCTATAGAATAGAATACGTCACGTATTACAATTAGATTCTCGATAAAAGCAAGGGAAGTAATCTACGCGTTTCATTCTTGTTAGAAATCATCAGGACTACATATCCAGTGCTTTTATCGAGAATGACACAGCTAGAGACTTATAGAATACTTAGCTGTGTACAGGAACTGGTTTGAAAGAGCGGTTGCCGGTCCGGCAGAAATTAGAAATTGGAATAAATGCTCTGAAGTAGCGATATATATGTGAATATAGACATAGAATATTCGAAAATATTCTGTATGTTTATAATAAACATTTTGAAGACCTAATCGCTATAGAATAGAATACGTCACGTATTACAATTAGATTCTCGATAAAAGCAAGGGAAGTAATCTACGCGTTTCATTCTTGTTAGAAATCATCAGGACTACATATCCAGTGCTTTTATCGAGAATGACACAGCTAGAGACTTATAGAATACTTAGCTGTGTACAGGAACTGGTTTGAAAGAGCGGTTGCCGGTCCGGCAGAAATTAGAAATTGGAATTAGCGATTAGGTCTTCAAAATGTTTATTATAAACATACAGAATATTTTCGAATATTCTATGTCTATATTCACATATATATCGCTACTTCAGAGCATTTATTCCAATTTCTAATTTCTGCCGGACCGGCAACCGCTCTTTCAAACCAGTTCCTGTACACAGCTAAGTATTCTATAAGTCTCTAGCTGTGTCATTCTCGATAAAAGCACTGGATATGTAGTCCTGATGATTTCTAACAAGAATGAAACGCGTAGATTACTTCCCTTGCTTTTATCGAGAATCTAATTGTAATACGTGACGTATTCTATTCTATAGCGATTAGGTCTTCAAAATGTTTATTATAAACATACAGAATATTTTCGAATATTCTATGTCTATATTCACATATATATCGCTACTTCAGAGCATTTATTCCAATTTCTAATTTCTGCCGGACCGGCAACCGCTCTTTCAAACCAGTTCCTGTACACAGCTAAGTATTCTATAAGTCTCTAGCTGTGTCATTCTCGATAAAAGCACTGGATATGTAGTCCTGATGATTTCTAACAAGAATGAAACGCGTAGATTACTTCCCTTGCTTTTATCGAGAATCTAATTGTAATACGTGACGTATTCTATTCTATAGCGATTAGGTCTTCAAAATGTTTATTATAAACATACAGAATATTTTCGAATATTCTATGTCTATATTCACATATATATCGCTACTTCAGAGCATTTATTCCAATTTCTAATTTCTGCCGGACCGGCAACCGCTCTTTCAAACCAGTTCCTGTACACAGCTAAGTATTCTATAAGTCTCTAGCTGTGTCATTCTCGATAAAAGCACTGGATATGTAGTCCTGATGATTTCTAACAAGAATGAAACGCGTAGATTACTTCCCTTGCTTTTATCGAGAATCTAATTGTAATACGTGACGTATTCTATTCTATAGCGATTAGGTCTTCAAAATGTTTATTATAAACATACAGAATATTTTCGAATATTCTATGTCTATATTCATATAATTATATATTCGTGTACATATTTTGAACAGTAATACTATATATTTTCAACAGTAATACTATACTATACTATATATTTTTAACAGTAATACTATACTATACTGTATATTTTCAACAGTAATACTATACTATACTATATATTTTCAACAATAATACTATACTATAATATATATTTTCAACAGTAATACTATAGTGCTCAGATGGGTTATCGTCTGTTTATCCAAGCGAAGCTAGGTATGTCGCCTATATATATATATATATATATATATATATATATATGCCGTAGAACACGCTAAGGGTATATATATATATATATATATATATATATATATATATTTATATATATGAAAAAGTTAGTCCTTCATCAGTGATCTTCCAACCATCATTGGTATTTCAAGCAACCACGCAACACGTTTATTCTCATATATATATATATATATATATATATATATATATATATATATATATATATATATATATATATATATATATATATATAGAGAGAGAGAGAGAGAGAGAGAGAGAGAGAGAGAGAGAGAGAAAGAGAGAGAGAGAAGGTATAGTATGAAATTAAACGGATACAACAGCAAATAAGGTGAATATAAAACATAGAAAACATATACAAGAAATACAAGACGCACGGATGATAACAGTTACTTATGACAATCATAGGAGGAGTTCGTTAACAAACAACCAGACATGAACTACAACTTAATATATATATAAGATATATTAACACATTTTGATCTGCTTATCTTCAAGAACTATGCCTGTAAACAACATTATTTTTTCTTTCACATTGCCTTATTATGCTCCACATTACGCTCCTTTTTTTTTTTTTCACTTTTCACTTCATAAACCTTGTTTGTAAATAACATTATTCTTTCTGCACCATTTCCTTAACATGTCCAACACCACCATTCTACACCAATACATATTATTATCATTTGATAATGCATAAAAATGTTGAAACCGGTAATAGACAATTATTAAATATATAAATAAATAAATAAATGCCATTGTTAATTAATAAATAAATTAACTAATACCTTAACACTTCACACAAAGTAAAATATTTTGTTTTAATCATTTTCTAAGAAAAAAGAGAGAAAAAATAAAAAGGAAAAAAATATATTTTTCTTCCTAATAATCGTCTTTTTCTCCCTGTTTTCATATATATATATATATGTGTGTGTGTGTGTGTGTGTGTGTGTGTGTGTGTGTGTGTGTGTGTGTGTGTGTGTGTGTGTGTGTGTGTGTGTGTGTGTGTGCGTGTGTGCGTGCGTGTGTGTGCGTGTAAATGTAACCTTAACCCCCCTCCTGGGTCACGTACTGATCATTTTTATGTTTTCTATGCCCTTGAGAAGCCCTTTTTGAGCGAAACGTACGTAGGTGCATTTTTATATAAACATGTTTTAACGGTATATACTCCTTTGTATTTATTTCATTTATTTATATATATATATATATATATATATATATATATATGTCAGAAAAACCACAGACCCTCCATCTCAACTCTACTTTTGAAAAGCAAAAGAACTGCGAAACCGGTAAAGGAACCAAATAAATATATATATTTTTTTTAAAATAAGACTCCAATTGCATTTTCCATTTCATCTTTTTTTCTTTATACTTTCACTCGTGTAGGACACCTCGGTTATTTTTCATTTTGTAAAGAAAACCTCATTTTCTAATATATATATATATATATATATATATATATATATATATATATATATATATATATATATATAAAGGTTTACATATATATATATATAAAGTCATAGATATATATGTGTTTTGCAACGGGTCACTTTGTGGCTCAATGAAGAATTAATAAATTAAATAATCAGAGCTATATATCATAAAACATGTCTATAGAATCACTACATAAAATATATACCGTTTCTTCTCCCAATTAGCATAATTAACCATATAAAAAGTCAATTAGACCAAGCTATAAGAATAAAGGCTCCTATGAAGAAATCTCCGACAAATAACCGAAAGCAGCCCTTTCGCGGCGGTTACGACGGAGTATTTATCGAACATGTCGACACCATGTATAAATCGACCACATATACAATCAACTAAACAGAATTAGGTGTAAAATAAACTAGAAGAAATGTTTACATATTTAATTACCTCTACCATGGTTTCGTCCGTATTTTAAGACATCCGATAACAGGGGATATCTAGAGCTTCGGATTCATCAGGAAGTTAGCTCAAATTTAAACAATTAATTTTCCAAAGTGATCGCGCCAAGGATACATTAAAAAGTGGCTAAGAATCGTGACGTGGCAGCGGTCACGTTAGAAAGGATGTGATTAGTTGCTTACGGCTGGTAAGCTTATTGCTAGAAAGCGCAGCCCAATACAGCCAAATTGCATCTCAACCTAACGGGAGATTATTACATATAAAGGTTTACATATATATATGTATAAAGTCATAGATATATATGTGTTTTGCAACGGGTCACTTTGTGGCTCAATGAAGAATTAAAAAATTAAATAATCAGAGCTATAATATCATAAAACATGTCTATAGAATCACTAGATAAAATATATACCGTTTCCTCTCCCAATTAGCATAATTAACCATATAAAAAATCAATTAGACCAAGCTATAAGAATAAAGGCTCCTATGAAGAAATCTCCGACAAATAACCGAAAGCAGCCCCTTCGCGGCGGTTACGACCGAGTATTTAATTTTCAGATTGGTGGTGTTTGGGGAGGGAGGAAATCCTTTTAGTGGGACACGGTTAAGGGGCTTTTGACAAGGGGGTCCACATCATGTGGGAAGTTCTCTTTTAAAGTTTCATACTGTAGGTTTGTTACCCTGATAAGTTTGAGGTTTGGGGTGGGTCGTTGGTTGGTGGGAAGGTTTTCCCTTCCGTTTGTATTGTGGGGTCCTTTCGGACAGTTTCCACCAGTTCTTTGTTTCTTGTTTTTATGTATGTGTAATGTATTTTGTTTTTTATGTGTACTGCTTCTGTTTATAGTTTTCTTTTTGTGGTTGGGCTTTGTGATTGTGGTGGTGTGGGTCTTTGTTTTGTTGTTGGTGAAGTGTTTAGGTGTGTTGGTGGTAATTGTGTTGTTGGTGTTTTTGTCGTTTGTGGCGGTGTGTTGGGTGTGTTGGGCGGTGGGGTTGGGTGTGTGCGTGTTTTCTGTAGATGTGTTTGTGTCTTTTTATTTATTTTTATTTTTGGCGTTCCTCTTCATTCTCACTTGGAGATGTAGAGGTTCCCGTGTCTGAGACTTCTGAAGCAGGGGTAGATGGGAGGGGTATGTTGTGTGGTGGAGTGTTTGTGCAGGTGTTTGTGGAAGTATTTGACAGGGAAGGAGGCGGCAATGGAGGGTTTTTCAGTGGGATTTTGTGTGTGGTTGTCTCTGGTCTGTGGTGGTGTGGGAGTGGATGTTGCAGGTTTTTGTGTTGTGTTTGGTTTGGGGTGTTGATGTTGGGGTTTTTGGTGTTGGTAATAACACCTTGTTTGTCCTTGGTTTGTTTAAGAGAGGGCAAAAGGCCTTTAAGTGTGTGGTTTTCTCACACTTATGGCACTGAGGTCTTTTCCCCTCCACTAAAATGGAGATGACATCTTCCTCAAGGACGATCCTGTCCGGTATTTTCTCTACTCTCTCTGGCCTCGTTTGTACCAGAACCTCGATGCAGGTTCCAAACCAGTTATTCCGGTCTGTCCTGTCTACAGATAGGAGGGTGTCCTCATCCTTATTCAGGATGCAGCGTAGGATCCACCATATGTTGACCTCTGCTGGGATCCTGGTTATTTTTATTTTGTAGGATCTTCTTCCCATGTATGTGGGGAAGAAGATGTGTTGATTCGTTTTTATTAGGTGAACCGAGTGTTTTTGTGCCAGAGTTTCGCTCTTAAAGAGCTCTGACACACTTCCATACTGTTTAGCTCTTTGGAGGTATGCCACGTCTGGCTTGATATCTTTTAGTGCAGCTTCGATAGTGCTTGTTGGGAACGTTATGGGTTTTTTGGTAGTGATGTCAACTGTTCTATAAATTGGTTTCTTTTTTTGTGTCATTTCTCTTACTTGTGGGGGTATGTGTATGTGTGGGGTGTCTCCCTCAAACGTCACATAGTTGGAAGCTTCTTCCAGATATTGGGACTTTTGGAAAATGTCCATGGAGTAATATTTAAAATCCTGTTACTTAGCAACGGTTGCTGCAAATGAAATTTTGTTATTGTTGTTCTTGTTGGTAGTGATGATGGTCTCATTCGCTGATGCAGCTGATTCCTTTTGTTGTGTTGTTGTTGTTCTCATTTATTGTGTTGTTGTTGTTGGTTGTGGTGGTCTTAGTGTTTGCTACACATACTTCCTTTTGTGTGTGGATACATGTGATGTTTGTGACGACAGGCGTGTTCAGTTGCTTACAAGCAGCTGAAGCTTGTTCCTCTTCTAAATGTTGAGGCGGTAATGTTGGCATTCCTTTGTCCATGTCTGTTACTACCTGCTGGTCAAGTATGCATGGATTTCCCTTCCCATCTTCTTGGTTTGACAAAGAAGTAGGTGCCTTTGCTTCGGCCATCTTTTAAAAATTGAAGTTTTGCAAAAATATTTTCGAAAATATGTTAGATGTTTTTGCCCTGGGGGGCACGATATTTTGGGAGTCTGACCAGATCAAAATTTGACCGGTCAGTCCCCCTAAAAATTGGAATAAAAATAAAATTTCACAATGACGAATTTCTAAAGAACTTTAAACAAAACTTACCGAGCAAGTTTAACACAAGTGTCCATCAGCGGAGATAGATAGATAGAAAGATTTCTTAATTGGCCACAAGGGCGCAAAAAGATGGGGACAAATACAGAGTGGGGAGTTTACATACATGCGTGTAAAAAAATAGAATTAATAAAATAACAAATAACAAATAACAAATAACAATTAACAATTGAAATCCCCAGTAGGGAAGAGGCGTTACACATGGGTTGTACACACCCCGAAAAAAATGTACAACCCTCATCTACAGGAGCACGAAGAGTGAGCGCTCCTTTCCTCTCTTCCTCTTTTTCCTCAACCGACATGTTTATATAGAGAAAAGGCCCAACCACTCGGGCCATCCTTGCCACATTCACCCACCTTTCGTAAAATTTGCTGGGGTACAGTGCCTCTCTCTCCACTCTGATTCTTCTTCTAAAATGATATTTGAAGAAGCGAACCAGTTGTTCGCCGGAGAGAAAGGTGTCTGACCTCAGCCCTTTCAGTTTCGTCCACCATATAGCCTCTTTCACCATAGCCATTACACAGAGGAAAACCGCCTATACCTCGTTTTTGAAGGAATGTGGCGGTTTGATCGCAATAATGGACACGGTGGTCAACCGGATTGTCCCACCCGCGACAGTAGTCGTTCTGCATAGCTCCACAGGTCGGCAACGCCCGGACAGTGTACGAATGCGTGCGCGACGGTTTCCTCGTCCCGCACGCATCTCGGACAGATCTTTTACGAGGGAACCCTGCCCTGGCGCCCCTGTCTGTAGAGCTTGTCTCGAACGGGTAGAGCTCCTCGGTAACACTGCCAGGCCAGGGACTTTCGGAAGTTGTCCATCGGTCCCGAACGGAATGTACTACCGAACAGACTGGCCAATTCGTCTTCCTCTACGTCTAGAGTTTCTCCGAGAGTGTCGTCGCACTTGCTGCGGACCAACCCTTTATAGAATGTCGAGGTGGAGTCTCCACTGATCGCCGGATCCGTTTGCCAGAGGACTGTGAGCGCCTGAGCACATTCAATGTGCCAGTCGCCCATTTTCCTCGGTCTTTGCTTGACCCAGGACTGCAGCTCGGTCAGCGAGACGAGTCGCGGGAAGGCTCGCCTACACCGGTTGTTCGGTGAGGAATACATGGAGGTGCCGCAGCCTATAGATAGATAGATAGATAGATAGATAATAGATAGATAGATAGATAGATAGATAGATAGATAGATAGATAGATAGATAGATAGATGTTTGTGTGTGTGTGAAGAGAGAGAGAGAGAGAGAGAGAGAGAAAGAGAGAGAGAGAGAGGGGGGGGGAGATAAAGATGTATGTATATCGACACGACTTTACATCATCTTATTACTTCCAAACAGTCCACTCGCGGGGTAGCCAGTGGGTGGGCCACCATTTGCTCACAATAGTGAGAGATGGGGAATGCAGGAGAGACGATGACAGTGTGAGTTTGGTTCTTTTGTATTCAGAGCTAGTGTATATATGTGTATGTAAGAGAGAATTAGTATCTATTTACAATCTATGAGCCGAGCTGTCTGCATTTCAAGATATATTTATTGTCTGATTAAATAAAAACACCCTTTCTAAAAGTACATGATCTTTGACCTTGTAAATTGACCGAGCAAGGTTACGATTCCGGTTAGGTAATAATTATTTATATTCCACTAATGAACATATACAAGAATCTATCCATTTCCTGCATAAAATTGTGTTGAGGTACACTACAAAGTTTGTACTCAACCATTTTTCTGTACATTGAGTACACAGTCAACTTCCTGTTTGTAGAACTCTCGCTTCTTTTCTGCTTACTTTTCTGCTTGTTTTGTTTTGAGATTTATTGATACTAAGTTTTGCTTCCTCCTTCGGAATTTCTTCTCTATTTGTTCTACACACTGTTCTACAGCTGTAACAACTAAGGCATTAACGTACAGCAGTTCCGGGTGACATTCCTGAATGTGTTAGGTAAGTCGTTGCCGACCGAGTCAGTTCGTATTCGGAGTTACGACCCTCCTTGACTATGTCTCGTTCGTATGTTCAATTTCTTTAGGGAAGGTAAGCATATTTTCTACTCTTGGGTTCCTTTCCTATAACCAACCATTTTGCAGAATTTAGTGGGTGTATTCTATCGCAGTATTAGTAATAAAATGGTCTCCTTGTCCCCTACAAATCTATAGAGGTGTTCCAAATGACATGCTGAAATGTGTTAGGTAGATCGTTACGGATCAGTTTAGTTCGTATTGAGAATTATAACCTTCCTTGTCGTGACGGGGGACCAAGTCCCGTTCGTATATTTTATTTTATTTATTTTTATTTTTTTTGTCCATATTTTCTACTTTTGGGTTCCTTTCCTGCAACTAATCACATTGCAGAGTTTAGTGGGAGTATTCTATCGAAATATCAGTATTAACGATGGCCTTCTTGTCCCCTGCAAATCTAAAGAACCAACGGTGCTCTACACTGTATCGGCTTGTTCACTAAACATTTTACAATGTGTATTTGACGCATTTTATTGTCGCTACTGCAATGGAAATTAGGTTTTGTCTCAAGCAAGTGTATAGTCTCCTCTCTATCAAACGTTGTGTCCGTTTGTTCACCAGCATCAGTGGATTCTCTTTTATTCGGTATATAGAAGAGAATGAGATGAAAGAGGACCAAAGAGATGGTGGTGGGGGGGGGGGGGGGTGATAAAAGGGATTGTCAAGCAAGGCAGAGTGATAGACAGTTACATAACGTTTGTTGTTGGTAAGGTGATACAATATGAACAGCATATGTGAGAGGATGGAAGAAAAGGGAAAGTTTAATAGAGGACAGGAGAGTGGTGAATGTTAAGAATGTGTGAGGAGGAAGAAGGAGGGGGGGGGGTAATATGTGAGGAAGTAATTGATAGCAATGGAGAAAGGTGGTGTTAAGATGTTGGGAGTGATGAATAATGATGGATCTCTCAGTAATGATAAGAGGAAGATTGATTGATAAAGAAGCGGTATGACATACGGTCAGATATAATGTGATTTCGTCCCTCATTAGACTAGTGCTATGTTGAGAGAGAGAGGGGGATATTGATAGAGAGAGAGAGAGGAGGGAGATAGGTGGAGAGAGAATGGGGGGAGAGGAGGAGAGAGGGATAAGGGGAGAGGGAGAGAGAGGGGGGATTTGGAGTGGAGAGTGAGTGCGGGAGGGGAGGGAGAGAGAGAGAGGTGGGGAGGGGAGAGTAGGGAAGGGGGAGAGTGGGAATGAGAGAGATAGGGTAGGGATACGGTCAGATCTAATGTGATTTCGTCCCTCATTAGACTGATGCTACGTTGAGAGATAGGAACTCCATTGTGCCAATGGAGTTCCTATGGATAACCAACCTTGAACTTTTCTATTATGGCCTTATCTGTTTATAATAGCCCTCCTGGCTATTATAAACAGATAAGGTTTGTAATAAGCCCTAGTGTACTCCAATCAGCAAGCTAGATTCCTCGCCGAACTCATTGTTATATTTCACCTTGCTGACAAAATCTCTGTACAAACTGTTCAGCTATCTCTCATTTGCTTTTTTTTTTAATATATGGTTTATTGTTATTTGTTATTTATTAATGTTAAAGTTTATACAATTTTTATGTAAAATCTCCGCCGTCACATCTTGTAATGTCCCATTTCTTGTACGCCCTTGTGGCAAATAAAGAAAGATATCTCTAATTTCCTTGGCGATCATCACACTACAGAACTCGACACCATATTAACGGCCTTCTCTAGGCCGACAAAAACAAATTAGAGTGGCTTACCCCTAGCTAGATTCTTCTGTAGCTGTCTTACTAGAAAAAGGATATCGGTAGTACACCGTTTTGACATAAATCCCAACAATTCCGAACTTTCTACAAATTCAGTTCTCTTCGTAACCAGTTTTGCTACAATTCTTTTAGTAACTGTAATAATCTGGTTCATCAATTGAATACCATTGTGGCTGCCTCTATCTAGAGCTGCTCCTTTACTCATTGTAGCAGTTGAATAGCATACAAGTATTACTCCCTTTCAGCCGAGCTTCCACTCACATCAAACCAGTTCGTTATATCCAATCTTCCCTGTCCGCCATTGCAGCTCTCAATTCATTCATCTACATTGTGGAAGTCAGTGTCTTACTATAGGGTATCTATATTGCCCTACAACCGACGTTTCTTTGACCAAATGGTGGTTTCCACAGTACTGGTTTTGATACCTCTTCCTCCGCAGGGTGTCTTACACAGTATCCAGCTAACTTCATCTTCCTGACATCTTACTTTAGATGACACAGATAATAGATCTCCATATATCTGTTCAGTTGTCATTCTGTCATATCATGTCATGACATATTCAATGCCATACGCAAGATTATAGTATAGCAACTTGGTGTTACACCCGGTATTATGCAAGGGAGATAATTTGCTAGATATTGTAAGCGTCTCAGCACCCAACCCTGGTGGTACAGTTGTTTCTGAATTCATATTCTACACATACACACACACACACACACTCTCTCTCTCTCTCTCTCTCTCTCTCTCTCTCTCTCTCTCTCTCTCTCTCTCTCTCTCTCTCTCTCTCTCTCTCTCATGCACACACACACAGTCTTTCACGCTCTCTTTCTCTCGTCCACTGTATTCTCGCTCAACCACTATTCGCAACAGCATGTCCGCAATAGCGTGTCCACACTGTGTCCGCAATATAGTGACCACAATAGAGTGTCCACAATATAGTGTCTACACTAGTGTGACTACAATAGAGTGTCCACAATAGTGTGACCATACAAGTGTGTCCACAATAAGTTGTCCACAATAGTGTGTCCACAATAGTGTGTCCACAATAGTGTGATGTCCTCTATAGCGTCCTCGCAATATACTCTAACCCCACCTTTCTTATGTGTCAGTGAATGCAAGTACAATGCAATGATTATGTACACACTTCTCTGTCTGTCTGTCTGTATGTATAGAAATAATCGGGCTGGTTAAACCACGGGCGGTTAAACCACTGGGAGTGAAGGACACCCCTAACCTTTGTCAGGGCATTCTTCTAGGAGAAGGCAACTCAGGAAACTGGGATAACTCCGATATAAAACCTGCGGCTCAGTAGTTACCGATGATATTGATCTTTTCTTCTTTTCGGGTTATAGCTACTGTTGCTCAGAGAGTGGGATTGGCTCAGTGCACAGTCTTTCCTCACTTTAAAAATAATCTTGACGCACAGGCATTGCACGATAGCATTAATTAATAATTATTAATAATGGTATATCGTGCAATGGCCATACTCGATAACGAGGGCGCAGCCATCATGTATGTATGTATGTATGCATGTATGTATGTATGGTCCTTTAACTCCTGATAGAGTCGTAGGGGCGCCATATTGACATACGGCGTTTCTAGGGCATTTTTAAAACCTGGCGGAGACCATCGCCTCTCCAAGACTGAATAGAAGAAGACTTCTTCCAGAGAAAGATAGAAAGCGAGAAAGAGGAAATGAGGAAGAGATATAGAGGAAGAATAGACCCTAGTACTTGACCGGTACTTTTTTTATCGAGCTCAAAAGGTTGAAAGGCAAAGTTGACCTCGGTGCGATTTGAACTCAGAGAACCGGAACGAATACCATAAAACATTCTATCTGACGTTCTAACGACTCTGCCAATTAATTCACCGTCTTACACAGTTCTCTAGCAACAGCAACACAGAACATGTATAAACCTCATCTTTTCTAAGTACACCCCCGACAGGCACTTGACATTAGTATTCACTGCCCTCTTTCTTCCAGTCTTTTATGTCACTTTGATTTTTTTTTTTTTTTGTGTAATGATTCTGTCCACGTTACTACGCTACATAACACAATGCCACCATCCCTTCTGGTCTCATAGGCACAAGGCCTGCAATTTTGGGGTAGGGGAAAGTCGTTTAAATCGACCCCAGTCCGTTACTGGTACCTTATTTTATCGACCCAGTAGGGATGAAAGTCAAAGCTAACCTCGGCGAGATTTGAATTCATAACGTAAAGGGCAGTAAAGCCGCTAAACATGTTGTCCGACGATGTACCGATTCTGCCAATTCAGCTGGGTTATAATAATTGTTTCTACTTTTGGCACAAGGCTAGCAATTATCCCAGTGCATTACTGGTACTATATTTTATCGACCCCGTAAGGATGAGAGGTAAAGTTAACCTCAGCGGCATTTGAACTCAGAACGTAAAGGGACGTAAGCCTATGCTGCAAAGAATGGCCTCAGACGCTCTACCGATACTGTCAATTCGTTATAATAATTGTTTCTACTTTTGGCACAGGCTCAGCAATTATTCCAGTGTATTACTGGTACTTTATTTTATCGACCCCGTAAGGATAAAAGGCAAAATTTACCTCGGCAGGATTTGAACTCAGACCATGAAGGGCTGTAACTCTATGCGTCAAAGCATGGCGTCCGACCCTCTACCGATACTGCCAATCCACCAAATAATTATTTATATAAAGTACACAGTAATTTCTTTATTCGCCGTTTCAGAAAAAATATTTGCCTGTATTTTTTCTTAAAGAGACTACGAAATCTGTCAGGAAGGTGAAGGTTACTATGAGACCAGGCAGCCATTGGTCACACATAGGTGAAGGTTACTATCAAACCAGGCAGCCATTGTAAATTCAGATTTGGTTGATACAGCTAAAGTCTAAAGTCTGTCTTAAGCCAGAAGGCTCATTTGGCCGGTGCTTATGCCGCTTTCATGGCGTGAAGCGACTGAGAGTTCAAGACTCCCACTTGGACAGGACGCCAGTCCATCGCAAGGTTAAACCTCGAGCTATTGCTGGTACTCATTTTCAGCTGAGTATACTGGAGCAACGTAAAATGAAGTGTTTTGCTCAAGAACACAACACGCAACCCAGGAATCGACCCCACGACATTATGATCGTAAGTCCAACACTCTTACCACTAGGCCACGTGCCTCCACGGTTGATATAGCGGTAGCATGATATTCTCATTGAGTCAATTTCAGTGAACAAAAACAAAAAAATGTGTTGTCTCTCTCACTCTCTCTCTCTCTCTCTCTCTCTCTCTCTCTGTCTTTCTCTCACACCCCCACACTCTCTCTCTGTCTTTCTCTCACACTCTCTTTCTCTCTCTCTCTTTCTCTCTCTCTCTCTCTCTCTCTCTCTCTCTCACACACACATTCTCTCTCTCTTTCTCTCTCTCTCTCTCACTCTCTCTCTCCCTCTGTCTTTTTCTCACACACTCTCTCTCTCTCACTCTCTCTCACTTTCTCTCACTCACTCTCTCTCTCTGTCTCTCTCTCTCTCTCTCTCTCTCTTTCTCTCACACTCTCTCTCTCTCTATTTCTTTCTCTCTGTAGGTAACTGTGCAGTTTGATGATTTCACCTCAAGCGGTTTTGATATTAAGACTTGCTGCCAAACAAGGTCGGGTAGCCTATATAAAACCACGGGTCACGTGTTTCTCGTCAGTGGCCGATCAATGATCAATAATCAATGATCAGTGATCAGTGATCAATAATCAATTATCAATTAAGTAGACATCCTATGATGACACATACAATAAGGGACGAAAATCAATTAAAGATGATCATAATTTTTAATCTACAGGGAAAATAAGGAAACGTGGCATGTTTATGTGTCTATAAATATATATATTTATGTGTGTCTGTGTATATATATATATAGTAATAACTAGCAGAGGTACCCGGCGTTGCTTGGGTATTAAACAGCAGTTGTGTATACCATTTATGTCAATACTTCAGTGCTGCTAAGAAAACTATACTTTTACAAAATCATCGGCTTTTTCAAAAAGGGGGTTCCTGCCCCCAGGGGTCCTCTACTCAATATGTGCCAATTCTCATAGTTCACGTTCATCTGTAGAACAAACGTAGCCAATGTGTCAAGTTTTGTGAAAATCGGTTGCGAACTCCAGAAGTTATCACGTTTTGTTGCATTGCACTGCAGTGCTTCGGTCGACTCCAAGGAAGTGGTTAAAGGGGGTTATCTGCCGGGAGGCCCTATAATCAATATCTGGAAAAATGAAAGTGCCCATGACCATCCGGAGTACATAAGTAACCTATGTCTTAAGTTTGGGGAAAATACTGTAGAAATGCATAAGGTTTACACACACCTACGTGCGCGTTTGTGTGTGTATGTATTTGTGTATGCGTATGTATATGTATGTGTATGTCCGTCGGCGCATACGTATGTACTGGCCTAAATCTTCACTATTTACTTTTACTATTTTAAGGCAAAATTAAAATCCCGTCGAGGTTAACTTTGCCTTTCATTCTTACGGGGTCGATAAAATAAAGTACCAGTAATGTACTGGGTAATTGATGGCCTTGTGCCAAAAGTAGAAACAACTAATTTAATAACCTCTGTCATTTTCGTTTACAATTTAATTTACATCATTCTTAAACTCCGGGCTGGAAATCATTCGGTTATTTTAAATAGAATATTAGTCTAACGACTCCATTTATACCATAAACTTGGTCACGCCTTTGCATGAAATTCTTCTTCTCGGTCCACATAACAACGTATTATCCTCGCCTTTTTCCGTTCATTGCCAGGGAACGTCTTCACGAACCAAAATATCGTCTTCCTGTTTTCCTTCGGTTGCAACGTTTCGCGAAATATTTAATTCTGCGTCCACAGATTGAATTCTTTAGTTTCACAAGATCCCGTTAATGTTGAAAGCAGCGATTCTTTGCTTAAACTTTCTTTCTTTCTCAACCTCTCTCCCTTATTTCTCATACCCCCTCTCTCTCTCTCTTTCTCTCTCTGTCTCACTCATACCCCCCTCTCGCTCTTCCTCTACAGAATGGAGAACAATAAAGGACGCGCAGATCTCCCTCTCTCTCTCTCTCTGTCGTTATATATATATGTGTTTGTGTGTATGTGTGTGTGTGTGTGAACCAGCGTTCGTCGCCATTCTCTCTCTCTCTCTCTCTCTCTCTCTCTCTCTCTCTCTCTCTCTCTCTCTCTATCTATCTATCTATCTATCTATCTATCTATCTCTATCTATCTATCTCTATCTATCTATCTATTATCTGATTATCTTGTACCTCTCTCTCTATAACGACCTATCTCACTCTCTCTCTCTCTCTCTCTATCTATCTATCTATCTATCTGATTATCTTGTACCTCTCTGTATAACGACCTATCTCACTCTCTCTCTCTCTCTCTCTCTCTCTACATATCCCTTTCTCTCTTTAGATGTATATGTATATATGTGTGTGTGTGTGATATATATATATATATATAGAGAGAGAGAGAGAGTTGCAACATGTATGTATTTTCATAGATGTTTGAGGGTAGTAGAGAGAGTGAATAAGCGTGTAAGAGAGAGGGTTACATCATGTATTTAGGTTTATCGATTTTTGTTCATAGAAGCAGGACATTTTTGGCAAAGTTTATTACGCGTTGACCATCGTTTGTAAATTTGGAGCACATTGGAAAAAAAAATCATCAAAATCGGTAGAGAAATGTGGAAATGCATAAAAATCATATACACAGACAGACAGGCATCTTCCGTTTTATACATATAGAGATAATAACTGTGAAGACTAAAATCCGAAGAGGGCTCGATAGGGATCATATATATATATATCAAAATATATAAAACCATAGAGCAAATATTTATTAAAATAACAGATTAATGTTTAATCATAGAATCGCTGCTTTCACCCTTAACGTGATCTTCTGAAACTAAAAAAAATCAATATGTGAACGCTGAAGTAATTCTACATATACATATATATATATATATATATATATATATATATATATATGTAAAAGAAATCAAAGAACGCTTACATACTCAAACAGTTTTTATTTGCTGACAATGTTTCATCCATACCGTTGGGCAGGAATCATCAGAGCTTAATAAACAAAAACACAGTGGTGAGCATAAGCTCTACCAAGCGTAGTCACACAAACAATTAGAATACAATAGAGGGTAAAATGGGGAGATCGGAGATGGCGAATAAGGAGAGAGTACATGTTGGGGTTGTTATTGAGCACTACAGCTAAATTTTTTTCACAAGATGCAGATGCAAGTGATGGCACACAAAAGCAAAAAGTATAAACAATGGTTAAAACATATAATAAAACAGTAAATGGGAGATAATATAAAGAGATAAAAAATAAATAAAAAAGATAAACAATTTTAAAAAGAAAAAAAATAAAAAATAAAAAAAAAAAATAAAAAAGAAAAAAGAAAAAAGAAAAAAGAAAAAAGAAAAAAGAAAAAGAAAAAAGAAAAGCCAGAGGAAGACTAAAATCCGAAGAGGGCTCGATAGGGATCATATATATATATATGATCCCTATCGTTGGTCACTATATATAACAAGTGAATAAGAACTCCGTAACTAATAGTTATAAAAATACTAAGAGATTCTTAAGGTATATGTATATATATATATATATATATATATATATATATATATATATATATATATATATTGTTATACTTGGGAGAGGGTCATATTTGTGTAATATTGCCAGAATTAATAACAGAACACACTCACTATATATATATTATTCAAAATGTTAACAAATTGAAAATATTCGAATAATCAAAATATATACTTTATTATATATATTTCAAAGGTACTGTGCTGTTTTTTCAGTACGTCCTCATCAGACAAATTATATGATTTCATATATGACATACCGCTACTGCCTTGATTATTCAATTCCCGTATTGGAACTGAATAATGAAGACCGTAGTGGTATGTCATATATCAAATCATATATTTTGTCTGATGAGGACGTACTGAAAAAATAGCACAGTACCTTTGAAATATATATAATAAAGTATATATTTTGATTATGTGAATATTTTTCATTTGTTAACATTTTGAATAATATTAAAAACTCCAGGAAAACTTTTTTGTTGAGTGCTTCTAATCTATTGTAAAACTGTATTCGTTGAGTAATCCACGAACCATATTAATCTTTGGTTTTATATATATATATATATATAAATACAAATAAATTATCGAGAATCGGAATCTCGGCCCACGAAATAACGAAACACAATCTTCGAAATGTGTGGCAAAGTGCTCAATAGTTTGGGTAAACCAGAGCTATAACTAACGTTTAAATACCAACACACTGAGACGATGCTTAAACAATCATTCGCACAGCCGAAAAAACGACCAAGAAAATTCGGGTCAGACAAATAAAAATATGTATGAATGAAAAATGTTTACCCGTACCCCCTGGAAAGATGGTAAATTCCAGCATTTGGGTTTCTGCGGCTCCTAAATCAGTTACCGTCAGCTTACATAAAAAATATCCGGCTTCTGGCAGAATGATGAACGAGGAAACCACTTTTCAACAGGCGGTTAGTTCAAATATACAAGGGAACCCGTTACTAAATCAACGTGGGGTCTAACAAGGGAGGGAACCCCTATATTAGGCGAATGAATTCAGTAGTGTATATTATTGTAAAAATACAAAATATCACATATCGAGTTAGAGTTCTCAACAGACGGGTTAAAATTAACATGAACTATTCATCAGTCAATAGGATCAACTAAAAAATCAAAAAAATTAACTGACCAATAGCTAAAGACTGGAGATAAATACAAATAAATTATCGAGAATCGGAATCTCGGCCCACGAAATAACGAAACATATTCTTCGAAATGTGTGGCAAAGTGCTCAATAGTTTGGATAAACCAGAGCTATATATATATATGTGTGTGTGTGTGGCAGGATGTCGATAGACAGCATGCCGAACTACATCAAGAATATGCAACCCCACATCACCAACACGAGCGAAATTACACAACAAACACATGAGGGGAGAGAGAAGATCCTCAACGCTCACATGATGATGTGGACCGACATCCTAAAGCCAAGCAAACGCACTGCCAACAACTTCCAGAAGTCTAACAATGACATACCGCCCTTATATGGGCTCCGCAAAGACCATAAGACAGTCGACGACCCGACGACAGGGCTAGCAACAAGACCTGTATGCGGAGCCAATATCGCTAGCAACTACAGTATCTCCTACTTCCTCTCAATGGTTATACGTCCCATAATCAAGATGTCCCCAGATGTATGTGACAGTACAGAGGACCTCCTCAGCAGAATCAATGAGTGCAACAAAAACAAAAATCTATCTAACTGCATAATAGGCAGTATGGATGTGGTATCACTATACCCACCCATTAACATTGATTTTGCTGTGGAAAATTTGTGGAGATGATCAGTGAGAGTGAGGTGGAGTTCTGCGACGTCGACACAGATGAACTGGGCCTCCTACTTAGACTTACCTATTACACCGAGTACCTAGACAGCCATGACCTTAGCCGTTTCTTCCCCCGTAGACACATAAGAAGTAGACCCCCACAATAACCTCAATGGCAAAAAAGACTCCCATGGGAAGGGGGATTGGGTGGACCAAAGCCATACGGACCCCTCAAAACTATGATCAGGTAAGAAAAATGGTCACGCATGCAATAGGGACCAGTATTAAAACTACGCTAAAGGGCCATATATTCAAATTCAACGAAGATCTACATCCAAAATAAGGGAGCCGCCATTTGGCGTCTGCATAGCTGGTGACGTTGCCAACCTTTTTATGGTATGGTGGGAAAGGAGACTCAAAGATCTCCTTGATGAGAGCTCCATAGACCTCATCATGTACTCTCGTTATGTAGATGATATCAATATAGTAATAAGAACACCCACACAAGAGAGTACTAACAAATATGATTTAGAATGTAGCACAATAGAAAGCATCCAGCAGATGGTTAACTCCATACACCAGAGTATAACTGCGACTATCGAATACCCTTCCAAACACTCTAACAATAGACTACCAGTATTAGACACGGAACTCTGGATTAACACTATAGACGAGACGGCCCAAATTCGCCACTCACACTACGCTAAACCCATGGCCTCCAAATACCTGATACTCAAAAACTCAGCAATGTCCAGTAATGCTAAGTTTAATATTCTGGTCGCAGACTTGGTACGAGTGATGATGAACGTGTCCCGCATGTGCGACCCAACAGAAATGGAAAGACACATCCAACACTTCATCAACCGCATGCAGTTCTCTGGCTACAACCAAAGATACAGAATCAGAGTATACAAAGGAGCCACGGAGAAGTATGAGACCCTCATAGAACTGGACATGAAAGGAATTTGCCCATTATACAGGAGCAAATCATGGAATAGCTTAGATAGGACTAAACATAAGATAGGGAAAGCCACCTCATGGAACGACAACCAGATATACCAGAGTGTCATGTTCGTGGACGCTACCCCTGGAGGGAAATTAGCTAACCAGTGTAGAAAGGCCATGAAAAAGACTCACTTGAAGATTAAAGTGGTAGAAAAGCCAAGAACTACCATATAATCCCTGATCAGCAAAACATATCCTTTTATGAAAACCCACTATACTAATAGGAAATGTGTTATATGTAATGTAAACCCACAGATAAACTGTAAAACTGGAAATGTAGTCTATAGCATAAGATGTACAGAGGGTGCTTGCAGAAACATGACAACAACATACATAGGCGAGACAGCTCGAAGCATAGGAGAAAGGATAGACCAAAACTGGGGGGAATTAAAAGGAGGAAAAAACGGTTCAGTACTATACGAACATGACAGACAACAACATGACGGTAACATAGACAACATAGAAATTAGAATAATATCTAAACATAGAAATGACCCAGCAGGTAGGCAAATCAGAGAGGCAAGCGAAATAGAGCTTAGAATGCCAAAGCTAAACAGAAAAAATTAATGGAATAACAACACCCAAACAACCTATACTGACTTAAGAGAAATATAAATAAATAAATAAATATTTACACAAGCACAATGACAACAAATACATATAAACACACACTAGTAAACTAAGATAGAATACAATAACCAACACGCACAGTCACCCAAACGCGAACACACACACCAAACGCTAAAACATACATGCAAACGCATGCGCAGAGAAGAAGAAAAAAATAAATAAATAAATAAATAAACAGATAAAATAAAAATGACGTAGACATACAATACAACAGGAGGAACAAAATAGTACCACTGGTGATGTTGCAGATGTGCAACGAAAGAACTTTGTTAGACTATATATATGTATTTATATCTGACCGTTGGTCAGTCAATGATAAACATTGAGGACCAAATGAATTAACTGTGGAGATGTAAAAGATACAGAAGCGAAAACCAACCAAACATTGGGTGTGTTCTGTTATTATTTCTGGGAATATTATTACAACAATATGACCCTCCCCAAATATATAAACATATATATATGTATATATTAATATATATATATATATATATATATATATATATATATATATATATATATATATATATATATATATATATATATATATATATATATATATATATATACATGTAAAAGTAAACAGAAATAATCCCCAATAGTGGGGAGGCGTTACACAGGGTTTGTACACACCCCGAAAAAATGTACAACCCTCATCTCCAGGAGCACCAAGAGTGAGTACTCCCTTCCTCTCTTCCTCTTTTTCCTCAACCTACAGGCTTATATAGAGAGAAGGCCCAACCACTCCGGCCATCTTTGCCACATTCACCGACCTTTTATAAAATGTACTGGGGTACAGCACCTCTCTCTCCATCCTGATTCTTCTTCCAAAATGATATTTGAAAAAAAGAATCAGTTGCTCGCCGGAGATAAAGGTGTCTGACCTAAGCCCTTTTAACCTCGTACTCCATAGCCTTAACACATAGGAAAACCGCCTATACCTCGTTTTTGAAGGAGGGTGGCGGTTTGATCATGACAATGGACTCGGTGGTCAACTGGATTGCTCCCACCCGCGACAATAGTCGTTCTACATAGCCCCACAGGACGGTAACGCCCGGGCAGTGTACAAATGCGTGCTCGACGGTTTCCTCGTCCAGCACGCATCTCGGACAGATCTTTTTCGAAGGGTCCCTGCCCGCGTGCCCGTGTCTATAGAGCTTGTCTCGAACTGGTAGAGCTCCTCGGTAGTACTGCCAGGCCAGGGTCTTTTGGAAGTTGTCCATCGGTCCCGGGCGGAAGGTTCTACCGAACAGAGTGGCCAGTTCGTCTTCCTCTACGCCTAGAGTTTCTCTGACCGCGTCGTAGCATTTGCTGCGGACCAACCCTCTATAGAATGACGAAGTGGAGTCTCCACTGATCGCCGGATCCGCCTGCCAGGGGGTTGTGAGCGCCTGAGCACATTCGATGTGCCAGTCGCCCATTTTCCTCGGTCTTTGCTTGACCCAGGACTGCAGCTCGGTGTGTTAGAGGAGTCGCGGGAATGCTCGCCTCAGGAACGGGGCCCACACCGGTTGTTCGTAAAGGGATACGTGGAGGTGTCGCAGCCTGAGCGCGTGTTTGCGCATCGTCAGACACGTCTTCCCCAGCCCTCCGTTTGAAGGGAGTTTGCAGCAGATGGATCTTCTCACCAAAAGAGCCAGCTTCTTCCAAAGGAATTAGAAGAGCGCACTATTCCTTTTGGTGAGCGTTTTGGCTGGACAATGCACGACGGTCAAGCGGTAGTAGATGACGGACGCTATAAAAGTGTTCGCCACCTCCGCTCGACCTTTCAGGGATAGTTTGCACTCTGCCAACTTCTGGGTAAGCGCAAACACCTTGGCCGTCACCTCGTTCCAGTTCTTCTCCACCTGGAGGTCCGGACCAAACCAGACCCCGAGTAGCTTTACCGGTCCTTCAGTCCAGCGTCCGACGACGCCATCGGAAGGTATCGGTTTGCCTCTCCACGTTCCGAGTTGCAAACCGACGGATTTGTCCCGGTTCAGCTTCGCTCCTGTGAACCTTTTGTATTCCTTCAGTAAGGTGCTGAATACCCCGATTTGAGAGGTGCTCGACACCATTACTGTCATGTCGTCGGCGTAGGCCGACGCCGCTTTTCGGCAACCTGGTTCCAAAGGGATGCCCTGAAATAGCTCCAACATCCGCAGTAGTTTCTCGAGAGTCAGTACGTACAGAAGGGAGGAGAGAGGACATCCCTGTCGGATGGATCGCGTGATTTGGAACGGCTCCGAGAGGTAGCCGTTCACCTTGACCCTTGAGCAGATGTTGCTGCTGTGCAATGCAGCAATCCAGCTCCTGAACACCGGTCCGCAGCCGGCCGCCTCGAGCACGGCATCCAGGTAACGATGGTCAACCCTATCGAAAGCCTTAGACTGGTCCAAGTTGATTAGGGCCCCACCTAAGACGGGTTTATACCCTACCCTCTATGATCTATCGCATGAGGTGGAGGTTGTCGTGTATGGACCTGGTGGGGATTGCACATATCTGCGCTTCTCCCACCAAGTTTTCGACGACAAGCGCCAGTCTCTTTGCCAACACCTTTGCCAAAATCTATAACTCTGTGTTTAGCAGAGTTATGGGCCGGAAGTTGCCTATGTCATCCCCCTTATTCTCGTCCTTCCTGTCTAACGTGACTACGTCCTTGGTCACAGAACTGGGAATTCTCCCGTTCTGTTGCCAGTTGCAGTAGACCGCTTCCAGGAGACCGGAGAACAAGTCCGGCATTGCTACGTAAAATTCGTAGGGTAGACCGTCGAGACCTGGAGATTTGCGTTTGCCGCATTGGCTCAGCGCGTCCCCTGCCTCAGCGGCTGAAATCGGCTTTCGCAGAACTTCGCCTCGCTGTCCGAGAGTCGCGGTAGGAAGTCGAGGTATGGACCGAAATCCATAGCCCCTCCCGGCGCGCCGCCCTGCCCGAACAGTTGAGCAAAGTGCCGCTGAAAGGTCACGCACATCTGCTTCGGCTCACGTATCACGCGTCCGTCTTGGTCCTTCAAAGACCGAACGTGAACATGTTGCCACTTTTCGCCTCTGTCACTCGGGCCCAGCTAACAGCTTTGGCCCCCTCGTTTCCCAGAGCACGTATTTTGCTTCTGACAACGCAGCCTTCATGCTTTGCGTGGAAGAACTGCTCTAAGGCCGTTCTCGTCGCTAGCACGGTGGCTACGTTTCCACTCCTAAGTGCCTCTTCTACTTTATCTATCCTTTCCTTTTCGGTCTTATTTATATCTAACACTAATTCTTTACTAAAACCTATCGAGTCTAATATAACTGCCCTCTTGAGAGAGTACCACCATCTATTGTTGACAATGGCCCCCGTCAAGTGCTGCTTAACTAAGGTGCTAATCCGTCTACTGTAGGCTTTCCATGTCGGTAACGACAAGTTCAGCTCCCAGTAGCCGCGTCCCTGTCTATGGGTTTTGTCAAAGTTAACTAAGCAGGTCACTAATTTGTGATCTGAAGAGGCAACCATGAGCATTTGTGGACAGCTTAACATGTCCCTATCTTTCTTTCTAACTAGAACCCTATCTATGTACGATCTAGATGTTCCGCTACGATTAGTCCTCGTCCACAGTGGCACAGTCGGTAAATCTAGTCGATATCTATCGGTCAGGTCAAATCCGCCGAACTGTTTGAGGCTGTTCCACCCCCCTTTATCGGGACATGCTCCCACATAGTCCCAACGTGCATCTAGAATTCCATTCCAGTACCCCACTAAAAGCAAGGAGCGGGACGTTCCCAGAAAAGTCTCTAGACGTTTGAAGAAGTCTGGCCGCGGGGTCCCGGATGGGGCATATGCGGCCACCAGCCTGAAGGCTCCACCTTCACTACCGTCAACGTCTAGGACCACCAGTCGACCCTCCGGGTCCAGATGTACCGTCTGTGTTACGAGGTCCAGGTGTTTCTGCAGCAAAACGGCAACCCTGCACCCACCTCCCGGCTGACAGAGAGATGCGTAGATCTCAAAGTCGTCGAAGATGGGGGCCAGTTGTCACTGGCTGTGGATCCTGAACTCGCAAACGGCTACTACATCCATACTCTGCGACCTGAGATCGTTTAAGAGTTTGCCCTGTTTCCAGGGCATCCCCAGGCCGCGTACATTCACACATCCAACTCTTATATTGGCCATGTTGGTGCTGAAAAGTTAAAAGAGGAGGAAAAGAAATCACTCACCTCTTCGTCTCCTGGGGACCAGGCTGCATAATTTCCATGGGGGTGTTAGAGTGTATGTTTGGTAGTGGTGTGCGTGTGTGTGGGGGGTTCTGGTGGTGGTGGGGGGGGGGGGGGGGGGGGGTATTTGTCGAGAGGGGGTGCCTGGTGGGATGGGGTCATTGGGATGGGGGTGCCTGTGCTGGGGAGACCTTTGAAGAGAACGCGGTTGATTGGTTTCACGCAGGAATTCCCCACGTCCTCTTCAAATGTTTCTTTTAGGGACCTATATGTTCCTATAGGGACCCTGATCAGTTTCAGGTTCGTTTCTTTTATTTTTTGTTGGAGCTATCCAAAGTTTTCCCATCGGTTTTGACCAAAGGGTTGTTTTTGATGGTCTCCATCAGTGTTCTATTTTCTTCGTTTATGTAAGTGTAAGTGTACTTTTCCTGTGTTGTGTTTGTTTTTGTCTGTGGTTCCTGTGTGTGTTTTCTCTTTGTTGTGGGTGTTTTGTTTTCGGGAGGAGGAACTTTTGTTTGTGATTTTTGTGCTGTTTGTGCTGGTGTTTGTGTGATTGTTTCGTTTTTGTTCATGCGGTGCTTTCTTTTTTTTCTTTTCACGGGTTGGAAGGGTACCTCCTCATCGCCGCTGCGTGCCGTCGATAGGGTTCCTCATCCGTGTTGATGGGTAGGCGTATGTTTTGGGGTTCTGTAGTGTCTGTGTGTGTTTTTGTATTTGTTTTGGGTGGGGAAGGGTTGGGTGGGATAGTATTCTGTGTTGTTTTTTCTTGTTGTTTTTGTTGTTGTGGTGGCGGCGGTGGTGGTTGTGTTGTTATTTGTGGTGTCGGCAAAAGTGGTTTTCTTTTTGTCAATTGAAGACAGACAACGCTTAGGTGACCTCTGCTTGCGCAGTGGTAACATGCGGGCCGCCTACCCTCAACCGAAATGTTTATGTAGGTCTGTCCATCCAGAGGTACTCTTTGTGGGATTTTCTCTATACGTTCTGGGCTCATTTGCACCAGAATTTCGACGCTAGTCCCACTAAATATATCTCTAGAGGATTTTCCTACTGAGATCAAAATGTCTTGTTCAAAGTCAATTAGGCCATAAAGTATCCACCAAATATCTACTTTGGGTCTTATTCATGTAATTTTTATTTTTTGCGTCCTTTTTCCCATGTATGTAGGGAAAAAGGGAAAATGGGTGGACACAATGGACGCGATGGAATATTTTTGTGCTGTTATTTTGTCTTTCATCAGCACCGAAATGCTGCCGAAAAGTTTGGCTTTCTGAATGAATAATATGTTATCCATGTGGTTCCTTAAAACCAGCTCAATCTCACTCTGAGATAGTTGAGCTGGTTTTTTGATGCATTTGAGATTGTCCTGAAAACCACCGTGTTCAGGGCATTCTCTCTCCTTAGTTCTTGTGGGGAATTTATGCAAAATGACCCATTGGGTCCAAAAGTAACATATTGTTTAGCTTCTTCCAATTTTGTTTCGCGTTGGTTAAATCCAAAAGTTGAAATATTTCCTTTTTTTTACAGTATCAGCAAAAGAAATGTTGCTGTTGTCACTGTTGTTTGTATTTTCTTTGGTGTTTGTGTTGGTGTTTGTGTTGATATTTTTTTCCTTTTGATTGGTGTTGTTGGATGTGTTTTCAATTTTTTCATTTTCTGTATGTTTTGGTGTCTGTTGTGGGCTGTTATTTTCATTTTTTGTTGTGTGAATTTTCATTTCTATACGAAACGAAGTATTTGCTACATATATTTAGATAGATAGATAGATAGATAGATAGATAGATAGATAGATAGATAGATAGATAGATAGATAGATAGATAAATTTCTTTATTTACCACAAGGGCGCACAAGAAAAGGGAACAATACAAAGACATGCCGGGGATTTTACATACAGTCGTGTAAAAATATAGAACAAACAATTACAACAATCGAAATCCCCAATAGGGAGGAAGCACCACAAATGGGTTGTTTAATACCCCGTCGATAGAACAACCCTCAACTTCAGGAGCGTGTTGTGCAAGTGCTCCTTTCTTCCTTTTGCACTCCTCTTTAACCTACAGGCTTATAAACAGAGAAGGCCCAATCACTCGGACCATTTTTGCAACATTCACTCACCTTTCAGTCAATTTGCTGGGGTGCAGTGCCTCTCTCTCCACTCTGATTCTCCTTCTAAAGTGATACTTAAAGAAGGGAATCAATTGTTGTCCGGAGAGTAAGGCATCTGTTCTTAGTCCTCTCAATCTCGTCCACCATATAACTTCTTTCACCATAGCCACAGTACAGAGGAAAACCGCCTCTCTTTCGTTTCTGAAAGAGGCTGGCGGTTTGATCCTTACTATGGACTCGGCAGTCAATTGTATTTGTCCCATACGCGACAGCAGTTGTTCTGCATAGTTCCACAGGTCGGTTACGCCCGGGCAGTGTACAATTACGTGCAGGACGGTTTCAATGTCCTGCACGCATCTTGGACACGTCCTCTTGGAAGGATCCCTGCCGGGGATTTCTTATCTGTTGATCTTGTCGCGAACTGGTATAGCTCCTCGGTAGCACTTCCAGTCCAAGGACCTCTGGAAGTTGTCCATAGGTCCCGGGCGGAAAGTCCTACCGAACAGACAGGTGAGCTCATCGTCTTCGACGCGCAGAGTCTCTCCGAGCATGTCGTCGTCCTTGTAACGTACAGTCCCTCTATAGAATGTCGAAGTGGAGTCTCCATTTATTGCTGTGCTCGCTTGCCAGAGGACTGTGAGCGCCTGAGCGCATTCAATATGCCAGGCGCCCATCGATTTCGGTCTTTTCTTGACCCAGGACTGCAGCTCCGTCAGCGAGACGAGCTGCGGGAAAGCATGTCTCACAAACGGTGCCCACACCGGTTGGAGGTCGGTGAGGAATACCTGGAAATATCGCAGCCTCAGCGCATGTTTGCGCATCATCAGCCACAGCATTCCCAGCCCTCGGTTGGAAGGGTGCTGACAGCAGACGGATCTCCTCACCACCGCAGCCTGCTTCTTCCACAGAAACTGGAAGAGGATGCATTCCATCTTGGCGAGGTGTTCACGGGGACAAGGTACGACACTCAAGCGGTAGTAGATGACGGACGCTATGAAAGGGTTCGCCACCTCCACTTGACCTTTCAAGGACAGTTTGCACTCTGCCCACTTCTGGGTGAGCGCAAACACCATGGCCGTGACTTCGTTCAAGTTTTTCTCCACCTGGAGGTCTAGACCGAACCAGACACCAAGCAATTTCACCGGTCCGTCCGTCCAGCGTCCAGCGACGCTGTCGGACGTCATCAATTTGCCTCTCCACGCACCGAGTTTCAAATCGACAGACTTGTCCGGGTTTAGTTTTGCTGCCGTCAGCGTTTCGTATTCTTTCAGTAAGTTGCCGATCACCCCGATTTCCGAGGGGCTCGACACCATAAGCCGACGCCGCTTTGCGCAGTCCCGAATCTAGAGGGATGCCCTGCAACAGCTCCAATTTCCGCAGTAGTGGCTTTAGAGTCAATACATACAGAATGGAGGAGAGAGGGCATCCCTGTCGAATGGAACGCGTGATCACGACCCTCGAGCAGATGCTGGTGTGTATCGCCTCGATCCAGCCTCTGAAAACGGGATCGAAACCGGCCGCCTTGAGAACCGCTTCCAAGTATCGATGGTCGACCCTATCGAATGCCTTAGACTGATACAAATTGATCAGAGCCTCACCGAAGCCGGGTTTACTACCCACCCTCTCTATGATGTATCGCATGAGGTGGAGGTTGTCGTGTATGGACCTAGTCGGGATTGCACACGTTTGCGCTTTCCCTACCAGGTTCTCGACGACAAGCGCCAGCCTCGTCGCTAGCACCTTGGCCAAAATCTTTAACTCTGTGTTGAGCAGAGTTATGGGGCTGAAGTTGATAATTTCGTCCCCCTTGTTCTCGTCTTTCCTATCAGCGTTACGACGCCCATGCTTGCAGAACTGGGAATTCTCCCGTTCTGCTGCCAATTGCGGTAGACTGCTTCGAGGACACAAGAAAACAAGTCCGGCATGCCTATGTAAACTCATAGGGTAGACGATCTAGACCGGGTGACTTGCGCTTCCCGCAGCGGCCCAGGGCGTCCCGTATCTCAGTATCCGTGATCGGCGTCTGTGTTCGAGAGATGCGGCAGGCCGTCTAGGTATGAACTAAAGTCCATTGCCCCGTTTGGCTCACCGTCGTTCTGCTCAAACAATCGCGCAAAGTGCTGCTGAAAGGCCGCGCACATTTGCTTGGGGTCAAGTAGCACGCGTCCGTTTTGGTCTTTCAAAGACCGAATCGTGGACTTGTTGCCACTTTTTGCCTCCGCCACTCGGGCCCAGCTAACAGCTTTCGCTCCTGCGTTTCCTAGAGCACGTGTTTGCTTCTGACCACGCAGCCTTCGTGTTTCGCATCGAAGAACTGGTCCAGTGCCGTTCTTGACGCTAACACTCTAGCCGCGTTGCCACTTCTAAGTCCCTCCTTTACCTTGGCTACTAGTTCTCTTTCTATTTTGTTTTTCTCTAAGGCTAACTCTCTGCTAAACTCTATCGATTCTACTCTAATTGCTTTTTTGAGAGAGTACCACCATTTATTGTTGACGATGGCTCCCGTTAACTGTTGCTTGACTAGTCTACTTATCCGTTCACCGTAAGCTTTACGTGCCGGCAACGACACGTTCAGCTTCCAGTGTCCGGGTCCCTGTCTATGTATTCTACCACGGTTGACTATGCAGACGACTAATTTGTGATCTGAATAGGCAACTATGTGCATTCGTGGACAGCTTAACATCTCCTTGTCCCTTTCTCTAATGAAGAACCTATCTAAATACGATCTAGATGTCCCGCTGCGGTTTGCTCACGTCCACTATGAAGCAGTCGGGAAATCCAGTCGATACATATCGGCCAGTTGGAATTGGCCGATTAAAGTGTTGAGGCTGTTGCAACCCCACCTCTACTGGGACATTATCCTACATAGTCCCATCGTGCATCTAGGATACCATTCCAGTCCCCCACTAAAAGCAAGGAGCGAGACGTTCCCAGAAAAGACTCTAGACGCTTAAATAAGTCTGACCGTGATTGCGATTGCCCGGTCGGGTCATAAACGGCCACCAGTCTGAAGGCTCCACCTCCAATACTGTTCACGTCTAGGACTACCAGTCTACCCTCCGGGTCCAAGTGTACTTGCTGTACTTCGACGTCCAGGTTCTTCCGAAATATGACAGTCACTCCCCCTCCACCTCACGGCTGACAGAGAGATGCGTAGATCTCAAAGTCATTGAAGATGGAGGTTAGATTCTGCCTGTTGTGGATCCTGGACTCGGTGATGGCTATTACATCTATACCGTTTGACCTAACGTCGTTTAAAAGTTGGCCCTGTTTCCAGGGCATCCCTAGGCCACGCACATTCACGCTTCCAACTCGTAAGTCAGCCATGTTGGTGGAGAAGAGTTGGCGAAAAGGACGAAAAGGTGCACTTACCTGTTCGTTTCCTGGAGATCGGGTTGTTCAATCTCCATTTCAGTTCTGGTCGGGGTGTTGGGTGGGGTGGGGAATCATTTTAATAGAACGCGGTTAATAGGTTTTTGACCGGAGTTGCCAACATCCTGCGAAAATTGTTCTTTCAATGTCTGATAGCTTTCTATCGAAACCCTTATTAGTTTTAGGTGTGGTTGTGAGTCTGCTTTTACAAAAGTTTTCCCCTCAGTTTCCACTTTGGGGTCCTGTGAGATGACCTCCATCATTTTTTTGTTGTTGGTGTTGATGTATGTATATTGTTGTTTTTGTTTTGGTTGTTGTTCGTCTGTGAGTTTTCTTATTTGTGTTTGGGGAGGTGTTGGTGTTTATTTGGTTAGTAGGGGAGGTTTGGTTGTGGTGTTGTTTGTGTTGTTCTATGTGTCTGTGGTTGTGTGTTGGTGTTGGTGATTGGAGTTTTGGGGGTTTTGTGGTGTGTCTTTTTTTTGTTTTTTAGATTTCCGAGGCTTTCCTTCTTCTTCACTTAAAGAAGGAGTAGCAGCCTCATCTGTCGAAAAATAATCATCGTCAGGAGTGTGGGGTAGAGGTATGTTGTGTGGTGGTGGTGTTTCGGTGTGTGTGTTTCTGGTAGTGTTTGATGGAGTGAGATAGGGTGGGGCTGTGTTCTTCAGGGGTGTTGTTTTTGTTTTTTCAGTTGTTGTTGTTTGAGTTGCTGTTTGTTTTTTGGTGTGTTTGCTTGTTTCGTGTGTTGTTGTTGTTGTGGTGGTGGTTGTTTTGGTGTTGGTAATAGTGTTTTCTTTTGTATTATTTTGGTTGAGCGTGTGTGTAAAGGGCAGGGGCCTTTAGGTGTGTGGTGCTATTGCAACGAAAGCAATGTGGTTTTCTTCGCTCCACCGAAATGTTTATGTGACTGTTGTTGTCGACCAGCCCTTTTTGTGGTATTTTGGAGATTCTTTCCGGGCTCATTTGCACCAGAATCTCCAAATTTGTACCAGACCAGGTGTGTTTGGTTGACTTTTTGATGGAGAGAATAGTGTATTTTCTCTCCTCTAAAAATCCTGCCAATATCTACCAAATATTAATATTTGGTGGTATGTTTGACACTCTAATTTTTTGTGTCCTTTTTCCTAGGTATGTAGGGAAAAAGGTGTATTTTTGTGACAGTATTGGCGTCACTGAATATCTTTGTGCAAGGGCCTCGATTTTGAGGAGTACCGAAATACTCCCGTACCGTTTGGCCCTCTGCATAAAGTCAATGTCTGGCAATATCTCTTTCAAGGTTGCCTCAATTTCCCCTTACTGAGGAATTTTGGTCGTTTTGTTTCATTTGAAACAGTTCTGGAGGTAATTGTCCTTTCCAGACGAATTTCTGGGGGTGAGTTTATCTTAAATCCACCGTTTTCACCGAAAGTGATAAACTCCTTTGCTTCAGAGAGCATCTGTTTCGCATTGGAGATATCGAGATCCGTGAATTCTTGTGTCTTGATGACTGTTTGCGCAAAGGTTTTTTTTTGTGTTGTTGTTGTTGTTGTTGTTGTGGTTGTCACGTTTTCCGTTTGTGGTTTTTTCAATGGTTTTATTTTCTGTTGTTCTTTCCGTCTGTTGTACTATGTGTGGTTCGATCTTGTTTTTATTTTTGTTGTTCATATTGGTTTCCATGGTGACGCCAATACATGCGGAGTTAGAAGTAACGTTATTATTATGTGTGACTTGTATTATATTATATAAGGGCGGCGGATTGGCAGTATCGGTAGAGAATCGGGCACCATGCTTTGACGCATAGAGTTACGACCATTTCCATTCTGAGTTCAAACCCCGCCGAAGTCAACTTTGCCTTTCATCCTTACGGGGTCGATAAAATAAAGTACCAGTAATGTACTGAGTATTTGCTGGCCTTGTGCCAAAAGTAGAAACAATTATTATTTGTGACTGTTTCTGTATAAGTTATTTTGTTGTTGTTGTGGTGGTGGTAGTTGTCAGGTTTTCCATTTGTAGTTGCGTCAATTGTTTTTTCTGTTGATTTTGGTGTGTGTTGTATACTGTGTGGTTCACTGTGCGATTCAATTTTGTTTGTGTTGTCTACTTCACTTTCGTTACACAAAACTTTGTTGTTAACTACATCGATACAGGCAAAATGTCTAGCAACGTTAAAGTCTATTTGTTCTTTTCTTTTTCCTTCTTCAACGTTCGCTCGCGTTCTTTGAATGCTTGGCATAGCTGACGGCAAAATATTAAACATTTTTAAACAGTTTTCAAATTAATTTCAAATAAAATTTTCGCCCCCACAGGGGCGAACATTTTATTTCGGTGTGTGTGTTTGTGGTAGTGTTTGATGTGTGGGATGGGGTGGGGCTGTATTCTTCAGGGGTGTTTTCTCTGTTTTTTTTTGTTGTTGGTTGAGTGGCTGTTTGTTTTGGTGTGGTTGCTCGTTTCGTCTGTGGTTGTACTTGTGGTGGTGGTGGTTGTTTTGGTGTTGGTAATAGTGTTTTTTTAATGATGTTATTGTGGTGTGTTTGTGAAGGACAAGAGGCTTTTAGGTGTGCTGTGCTACCACAGCGAAAGCAATGAAAGGTTCGTCCTTCTACCGAAATGTTTATTTTGTTGTTATCATTGATGACGATTCTTTCGGGTATTTTGGAGATTCTCTCCGGCCTCATTTGCAACAGAATCTTCAAGTCAGTACCCGCCCACCTTTGTCGAATAGAATTTCGTATCGAAAGAATCATATCAGTTTCTGGCTCTACGAAGCCAGCTAAGATCCACCAGATGTTAATGTTTGGTGGTATATATATATATATTTTTTTTTGTGTCCTTTTTCCCATGTATGTTGGTGTCACAGAATGTTTTGGGGCGAGTGCCTCGCTTTTAAACAGTACGGAAACACTTCAGTACTGTTTTCCCCGTTGGAGAAATTCGGTATTTGCTAGAATTTCTTTCAAGGTATTTTCTATATCTCCTTGACTAACAAATATCGGCTTTCTCGTGGTATTCGATAGAGTCCTAAAGGTCACTGTCCTTCGAACTGTGTCTTCTTTTATTTCAAGGAGTGAGTTAATTCTAAACCCACTCTTCTCTTCG
>OZ024744.1:76479846-76484846 GCA_964016885.1 Eledone cirrhosa
AAATAATAAATCAAATAAAAAACTAAAACTAGAAATATAATTTGGTATTCTCCTCCGATTTCATTAAGAATAAGACACCTTTAGCACACCAATTCTTTAAGGCTTTGGATAAATGTTTTCCTAAGTCCCATAAGTATCACTACATATTTAACAGACATACAGTCAAGCTCTCTTACTCTACTACTATGAATATAGCACAAAATATTAATAGAATTAATAATAGGAATTTAAAATTAAACTCAACCCAAATAAACTCAAATAACAATAACAATATAGTTAATAACATTACGTATAATAATAATAGCGAATGCATAAATAATAATACCGTTTCTCTAAACAACAATATTAGAAAATGTAATTGCAGAAATAACATATGCCCTTTACAGAATAATTGCCTTGATAGAAATTTAGTATACAAATGCACCATAAAAACTAGATATAGATTATATAATTATATAGGAGTTACTTCTACAAAATTTAAGGAGCGCTGGTATAATCATAAACATACTTTCAAACGATCGGACAAAAATTTCTCAACCTCACTATCACAATTATTTTGGTCTTTAAAAGACTGTAACACTGACTATTCGGTCACTTGGCGAAGGATATCGAAAGCGCCAGTTTACCAAAATATGGCTCTCACAAGAATTTGTCATCTCTGTATTGAAGAAATATTTCATATAATTACCAATCCTGGTAATATTATTAACAAAAAAAAAGGAAATATTTAATTTTTGTTTGCATCGATTCTCCAGAACATTTCATAATATTTACAATTTATAGAAAATACTACACATGGTCTGTATAAGTTGACTATGTACAATATATATTTTTGGTTGTCTTTAAAAGCTCTTAAATTTATACATAGAAATATTTACTATTATCAAATTTATACATAGAAATACTTATTGTTATCAATAAATATTCATCTTTTTATTATTATCTAGACCATATTTACTATATGGTGCTCTGAAATCATATAGAAATTTTTATTTATATTATAATATAAATTATAATTAATTATTAGGTTCAACATTAGATCAAACAATATGTCTTTAAATAATTTGCATTCCTTAAATTACTAAATACTAGAGTTATCTTTCCCTTAATAAAAGTTTGTTTACAATTCACATATACGAGACATTCAAATTGTACATAAATGTTTAAATTTATATATCTAACCTTATACAATAATAGATTATACATAATATTATACATGTTCTCTTAAAAATTATAATTATTTTCACATTCTTAAGGTATATATAGAAAATGCATATATATCATCGCTCATCATATCTTACGCTCTTTCATAATTATATATACTTAAATAAGATTTATATTCATGCATAACTATGGACTAAATAATTTTTGGACTAAATAATTTTTATGGACTAAATCATTTTTTTTAATAACGATATACAATAATATTTTATACTACAATACTTATAATATTTATAACTACACTCATCATAATATTAAAATATATGCGTAAAATATATCGAATCGTATATATAAATACAGGGTATCTTTCACATATTATATTGCTTTAATAAATTAATAGTTCTCAATTTAATTCATTAATTTACAATTCTATAAATATTATAAATACTTCCATATTCTTAAAATATATTATAAAATTAAATAAATAAATATAATTATTTCATTCTTTCTATACCCATGTAAATAGGTTTGGGTGTATATATATGCATATTTCTATAAATAAACCTAAATCAACTTTAAAGTTTTCTTTTCAAATTTAATAGCAAACCCTTTTTAAAAAATAATTTAGATAAATATTTAAAATCTATCTAGCGTCTAAACTTAACGGTCCTTTTCAATTTTAACGTTATCCTCATTAGTATATTCCCCCCGAGTTTTGAAAGATTATATTCACTATCCTCACTGAACTTATAACATGTAGTTCACATGAAGATATGTCACTATCTTTACACCAATTATGGTATTTTATCTGACGAAAGCGTACTAAAATAAATATGGTTTGATAAAGATATTTTCCATTTATTAATAATATTGATATTAATTATACTCCGTTAAATTACCGTTGAGTGCTACTAAACTGTTATGAATTAACTTTGTTGAATAATCGACAAACCAAATAACTCATTGTTTATATATATATAAACAATGGCTATCATCGAAATATATATAGCAGTAAATAAAGGATTATGAGTTCATGCAATTGACTTATGTTTCGTCACTATTATAACTCCGGAACTTATATCTTCGTTGAGTGCTCCCTATCCGCATGCTGAAGTACTGGATTTTACCAACACTTACTTTCTTGCTTACCCATGCTCCATACCCTGTTGAGCGCTTAATACAGTAGCGGACCGCAGCCAATATGAATAAACTCACCACTCTGGCATCACTGAAGGACATCCCATTACCTGATAGGAGAGAATACACCAGGAATCTCTCTAGGAGTACTGACTCCCTAATACGCAGGATGAGGTGGAGCGCTTACAACTTTGATAGATGAAACCCCAATATTAATAACCAAAAAACCATGGAGTGCCTCTACAGATCAAGAGGACCCCCCCACCGCCCACACACGCACAACAGATTATTGGAAGAGTTCTAGAACGAAATGATTGGCATCATTTCCAACATCAAATTTTCCGACCAACCACACCGGGGTCGAGAGTACCTTAGACGACTGGAAAAGGGAATTACCGAGCTTAAGGAATCTACAGGAATACTCGTCCATGCCGACAAAACCAACAACCTTTACAGCATGGACGTTCAACTTTACCATGAGCTAATCCTCAGGGAATTGAGTAAAAGCTACAAAAAACGCCCGAGGCTACCCTGGAGGATATCAAGGCTTATGAGATCGTATCTGGTCTTGGTATAGATGATAGGACGGCCCCATACTAACCAGGGGAGCCGAGGATTAACAAACCAAACTTCGAGTCTAACCTACCGGTCAGACTGATAGCCCCCTCCCGGTCAGACATGGGGGTTATTAGCAAAAGCATTTTAGGATCCTGCCCACACTTAAGAGTAAAATAAGGTTACAACTCTGGTCCTGCACCAGCCAGGTGCTGGACTGGTTTACATTTTTACCTGACAAACATAGGACTAGCTTCATACAACTAGACATCAAAAATTACTACTCCTCTATATCGCCCATAGTCCTGAACAAGGCACTCATATTCGCGATGAATAGGACAGACCTAACACGCGACGAGGTCTGAATCATACACGCCGCCAGAAAGACCCTGATCCGATTCGGTGGGGACATATGGACCCGGAGCGACTGGCCAAATAATTTTGACATTACAATGGGCTCCAGTGACACAGCGCAGCTAACGGACTTGGTTGGGATATACATACTCTACTAGATCAGGAGAGAAATACCCAACCTGGGTGGCGGGCTGTACCTAGACGACGTACTCTTCACCGTAGTGGACCACAGCACCACAATGGTCGAAAATATGAAGAGGAGGATTAGGCACTTCTTTAGCAAGGTAGGACTTAAAGTAGAGATGGAACCCAATAGAAAAGTAGTGAATTTCCTGGATACCAGCCTCAACCTCAACACCAAGCTACACCAACCATATCATAAACCCAATGAGAAGCTGGTGTATATCAACGCTGGGTCCCATCACCCTAGATCTATAGTTAAGGCTGTAGCTAAAGTGTCTCTGACAGGATCTCTAACTTGTCGGCCAATAAAGAGATCTTCAATAGTAACGCTGATTACTATAACTCAGCGCTAGCCAAGGCGTCCCACAGCCATAGGATCAGCTACAACCCTAAGGGACATGATCGAGATCACCCAAGGGTACCCCGGACCAATACCCTCAGGGGCATGAATCTCCCACCTAATATCTCGCTGACCAGTAGTAACATTCCCAGACCCCTATCCGTCACCACCCCCGGTAGAAGGTCCCACATACCCCACCGGTCTAATACCTACAACACTGAAGACCACTGTACTGCGGAGCATAGGCACCCCTGCACCGGCCCCACCACCCGCCGAACCCTAATTGAGCAGGGAGACGGCACCTCGCAGGTTTATAGCCCCACGTTGGGCCCATATAACCCTCATGATAGTGACCGCTCCGCACACCTGAATGACACCAACCGAGCTCGACCTGAGCTGTGAACAACCACGCGATGGACCACGGCGGACACCCAACAAACCGGCAAGAATAGGACCAGGAAGGTCACATGGTACTCGGTGGGTCTACGTACCAGCCTGGCTAGAACATTCTTTAGAGTAGTGGATAAATGTTTCCCTAGGGCCCACAAGTACTATAAACTATTCAACAGGCACACGGTGAAACTTTCCTACTCAACCACACGCTCCGTAACCCAGCACATAGCTGGCATAAATAGGAATAGGCACACTGCCTCTAATACCACCGTAAACTCCGGAGCCACCCATCAGAACCAGCACGCGGGACGCACCGGAACCCGGACAGGCCCAAGTAGCACACCGGAACCCAACGACCCTGTTCTGATTGCGGAGGCTACCCAGCCAACCCCGAGTGATGGTAACCACGCGGTACATGTGGTGGGGCTTAAGAAGTCATGTAATTGCAGAGACCCATCACTATGCCCCCTTTATAATGAATGCATGACGAAAAACGTAGTCTACAGGTGCAAGGTCACAACCCCTAACTCGGAGCACAACTACATAGGATCCACAGCAACGAGCTTCAAAGATCGGTGGTATAACCATCGCCATTCCTTTAACAGAATAGATAAGAGGAAATGTACGGCCCTTTCTGAATTGATCTGGAAGCTCAAACTTGAAAAGACCCCGCACTCTCTGGTCTGGTCCGTGGTTAGAAAGGTTCCCCCAGACAGAGGCGGGTCTTGTATTTGCAACTTCTGTCTCAGTGAGATACTCGAGATTCTTCATGGCGGAACCAAGCTATTAAACAGAAGGGCCGGCTTATTCGGTGTCTGCAGACACCTAAGGACGGGAACTTTCCTCAAGCTATATGGATAAACCCCGGTTAAGGCCT
>OZ024744.1:76487346-76489846 GCA_964016885.1 Eledone cirrhosa
CATCGGCGTCAGCATAGCTGGCGATGTTGCCAACCTTTTCATGGTATGGTGGGAAAGGAGACTTAAAGATCTCCTTAATGAAAGCTCCATAGACCTCATCATGTACTCTCGTTATGTAGACGATATCAATATAGTTATAAGAACACCCCCACTAGAGAGCACTAACAAGTTTGATTTAGAACGTAGCACGATGGAAAGCATCCAGCAGATAGCTAATTCCATACACCAGAGTATAACTGTAACTATAGACTTCCCTCCAAACACCCTAACAATAGACTACCTGTATTAGACACAGAACTCTGGATTAACACTATAGACGAGAGAGCCCAAATTCTCCACTCACACTATGCTAAACCCATGGCCTCCAAATACCTGATACTCAAAAACTCAGCAATGTCCAGTAGTGCTAAGTTTAATATTCTGATCGCAGATTTGGTACGAGTGATGAAGAATGTGTCCAGCATGTGCGATCCAACAGAAATGGAAGGACACATCCAACACTTCATCAACCGCATGCAGTTCTCTGGCTACAACCAAAGAGACAGAGTCAGAGTATACGAAGGAGCCATGGAAAAGTATAAGACCCTCATAGAACTGGACATGAAAGGAATTTGCCCACTATACAGGAGCAAATCATGGAATAGCTTAGATAGGGCTAGACATAAGATAGGGAAGGCCACATCATGGTACGACAACCAGAGATATCAGAGTGTCATGTTTGTGGACGCCACCCCTGGAGGGAAATTAGCTAACCAGTGTAGAAAGGCCCTGAGAAAGACCCACTTAAAAATAAAGGTGGTAGAAAAGCCAGGAACCACCATAAAATCCCTGATCAGCAAAACCTACCCTTTTAAGAAAACCCACTGTACCAATAGGAAATGTATCATATGTAAGGTGAACCCCCGGATAAACTGTAAAACTAGAAACGTAGTCTATAGCATAAGATGTACAGAGGGTACTTGCAGAAACACGACAACAACATACATAGGTGAGACAGCTCGTAGCATAGGTGAAAGGATAGACCAACACTGGGGGGAACTAAAAGGACGAAAAAACGGGTCAGTACTATACGAACATGCTAGACAACATCATGACGGTAACATAGACAACATAGAAATTAGAATAATATCTAAACATAGGAATGACCCAGCAGATAGGCAAATCAGAGAGGCCAGTGAAATAGAAATTAGAAGACCAAAGCTAAACAGAAAGAATGAGTGGAACAACAACAACACCCAAACAAACAACACTGACCTAAGAGAAGTATAAATAAATAAGTAAATTAAATTAAATAAAATAAGATAAATAAATACATACACAAGCACATAAACACACACTAGTCACCCAGCAGACACAACACGATACACACTAGTCACACATCACACATAACACTATACACACACGCAAACGCATGCGCAAAGAAGACAAAATAAAATAAGATAAACAAACAAGCAAATAAATAAATAAATATATAGACAGACTGAACAAAAAAAAAATGGCGTAGACATACAACACAACAGGAGGAACAATGAATATAACACCACTGACGATGTTGCAGATGTGCAACGAAAGATTTATGTAAACTATATATATATGTGTTTGTCTATATTGTATCTGTATTATTTTTGACCGCCGGTCAGTCAATGGCAACATTGAGGACCGAGTAAGTTAGATCGCAGATATATATATATAAAAGACAGCGAGAAGCGAAAACCAACCAAACAGTGAGTGTGTTCTGTTATTAATTCTGGCAATATTACGCAAATATGACCCTCCCCAAATATAACAATATCTGTTTCGACACACGATTTCATATAAAAAACCTCGCAAAACTAATTCATCGCCGCTATATATATATATATATATATATATATATATATATATATATATATATATATATATATATATATATATACTCAAACTGAACGGGTACACGACATCCACCACAAACCGTGCCAGAAAGAACAGAGGACACCACACCCGAGGCACTAACACTTGCTTCCTGAAGCTCCCACACTTCAGTGAAGAAACAACAACAGCCATCCGCAGAGCCATCAGGCGAGAAGGTCTGGATATTCAACTGGCCCATTCGGGTCCTTCTTTGCGTGGACGGCTAGCTAAGAGACACTCCACCAGACATGACAACTGCTGCAGACTAGCCAACTGCCCCATCAACGACACAGACCTATGCCACCAGGCTTACGTAGTTTACAGACTAGAGTGTGACAAATGCAACAACTTCTACGTAGGTAGCACCACCAGACCACTCCACATAAGAATAAAAGAACACCTCAATACTAACGCTTCCTCATTTAAGAAACACCTAGTTAAATGCAAAAACACTGATAAAAACATAACAGTTAGGATAGAAACTAAGGAAAGAAACCTCGGCAATCTTAGAATCAAGGAAGCACTCATTATAGATAGAACACATCCACCAATCAATAATAGACTAGAGCTCAACACCCAATTTATAACCTGATAGGGCCTCTAGCCCCAC
>OZ024744.1:76494846-76499846 GCA_964016885.1 Eledone cirrhosa
ATGTAACTGGAGTCTTTTTAAGAATATTTATTTGGTTCTTTTACCCGTTTCGCAGAATAACCACAAACCCTCCATCTCAATTCTACTTTTGAAAAGCATAAGAACTGCGAAACCAAATAAATATTCTTAAAAAGACTCCAGTTGCATTTCGATTTCATCTTTTTTCCTTATACTTTCACTCATGTAGGACATATGTTTTTTTCATTTTGGAGAAAAAAACCTCATTTTCTAATATATATATATATATATATTTATATATATATATATATATATATATAAAATTGTTTCTATATATAGAAACGTTGAGTGCATTTGTATTTATTCAAAATTAGAAACTTCAACGCACGTCCCCCGGGCGGTGCTGTCAACATTTTTTCTGTCCTTGTGATTTTATGCTCAATTTGTTGGACTATTTTTCATAGTCAATAAAATACGCGCTTTCAAGCTTCTAACTTTAGAAAAGTAATTTTCTCTCTCTCTCTCTCTCTCTCTCTCTCTCTCTCTCTCTCTCTCTCTCTCTCTCTCTCTCTCTCTCTCTCTCTCTCTCTCTCTCTCTCTCCTCCCTCTCCTCTCTCTCTCTCTATCTATCTATCTCTCTCTATATCTCTCTCTCTCTGTCTCCTTCTCTCTCTGTATATATATATATATAATATGTACATATATATGTATATATGTATATATATATATATTGTATATATATATATTCTATATATATATATATATATATATATAGATATGTTTCTTTATTAGACACAGGGGCACAAAAGAAAGGGACAAATACAAAGGGGGAAGTTTACATACAATAAAAACGTGTAAAATGTTATCACAAATGCAATTTAAAAAATTAGTCGATTTTCCCCAATAGGGAAGACTGTTCATATGGGTAACACATACCCCCGAAAAAATGTGAAACCCTCATCTCCAGGAGTACGAAGAGTTTGTACTCCTTTCCTCTCCTCCTCCTTTTCCTCAATAGATAGATAGATAGATAGATAGATAGATAGATAGATAGATAGATAGATAGATAGATAGATAGATAGATAGATAGATAGATAGATAGATAGACATTTATATATATGTATATATATATATATATATATTGGAATAAATGCTCTGAAATAGCGATATATATGTGAATATAGACATAGAATATTCGAAAATATTCTGTATGTTTATAATAAACATTTTGAAGACCTAATCGCTATAGAATAGAATACGTCACGTATTACAATTAGATTCTCGATAAAAGCAAGGGAAGTAATCTACGCGTTTCATTCTTATTAGAAATCTTCAGGACTACATATCCAGTGTTTTTATCGAGAATGACACAGCTAGAGACTTATAGAATACTTAGCCGTGTACAGGAACTGGTTTGAAAGTGCGGTTGCCGGTCCGGCAGAAATTAGAAATTGGAATAAATGCTCTGAAATAGCGATATATATGTGAATATAGACATAGAATATTCGAAAATATTCTGTATGTTTATAATAAACATTTTGAAGACCTAATCGCTATAGAATAGAATACGTCACGTATTACAATTAGATTCTCGATAAAAGCAAGGGAAGTAATCTACGCGTTTCATTCTTATTAGAAATCTTCAGGACTACATATCCAGTGCTTTTATCGAGAATGACACAGCTAGAGACTTATAGAATACTTAGCCGTGTACAGGAACTGGTTTGAAAGAGCGGTTGCCGGTCCGGCAGAAATTAGAAATTGGAATAAATGCTCTGAAATAGCGATATATATGTGAATATAGACATAGAATATTCGAAAATATTCTGTATGTTTATAATAAACATTTTGAAGACCTAATCGCTATAGAATAGAATACGTCACGTATTACAATTAGATTCTCGATAAAAGCAAGGGAAGTAATCTACGCGTTTCATTCTTATTAGAAATCTTCAGGACTACATATCCAGTGCTTTTATCGAGAATGACACAGCTAGAGACTTATAGAATACTTAGCCGTGTACAGGAACTGGTTTGAAAGAGCGGTTGCCGGTCCGGCAGAAATTAGAAATTGGAATAAATGCTCTGAAATAGCGATATATATGTGAATATAGACATAGAATATTCGAAAATATTCTGTATGTTTATAATAAACATTTTGAAGACCTAATCGCTATAGAATAGAATACGTCACGTATTACAATTCCTGTACACGGCTAAGTATTCTATAAGTCTCTAGCTGTGTCATTCTCGATAAAAGCACTGGATATGTAGTCCTGAAGATTTCTAATAAGAATGAAACGCGTAGATTACTTCCCTTGCTTTTATCGAGAATCTAATTGTAATACGTGACGTATTCTATTCTATAGCGATTAGGTCTTCAAAATGTTTATTATAAACATACAGAATATTTTCGAATATTCTATGTCTATATTCATATATATATATATATTAATAAAAGGAATTACAACTTTGTCTGATTTACTCGTTTTATTTACAATCCTTTAAAATTTATAATGGTATTAGAATGAAATATTATGGTAGAATATTAAATGTTAAGTGTTAATTGAACAAGTATTTTCATGCTTTCGCAATCTTCAGGTTCATAATGTGTGGTGACAGTCAAGTTTGCAATTTTCAACTGACAGTTGAAAATCAGACAAAGTTGGAATTCCTTTTATTAATATAATCTTCTCTACACAATCATTCACACCCGTGTATATTTATCTATCCTATCTATCTATATATCTATCTATCTATATATATATATATAATATATATATATATATATATATATATATATATATATATATATATACATATATATATTTATTTATTTAGGTTTGTTGGTATATGTATATATATATATATTTAATGATATTAAATAAATGGAAACTATATTTATAAAACCATATTTATTCTATTATATATATTTCAAGAGTACCAACACTTTGGTACGCTCTCATCAGATAAAATACAAAGTTCGTTTTCATAAATATTGACATATCCAGGAAGGAGATCTTAACGGTTCAAGTTTTTTCTGGATAGTAAATGAAAGAAGGGAAAGAGAAGAAAAGTCAAATATTTCAAATTATTAAGATGAGTATGCAAATGAGGTTGAGGTTTAGGGCTGAAAAAAAAGTTATTTTTAAACGCTAGGTAGATTTAAATAATTATTAGGATATATGTATGTATGTGTAGGAAGAAGAAAGAGAAAGAAAGAAGAGCTTGTATTTACGTTAATTTAAAAAGAATTAACAGTTTGTAGGAATGTTGGAATATGATTCCAGAATTTAAAAAAGTTATTTAGCTATATTATGAGTTATAATATTGTATATATAATCAATTAGATTATATGAAGAATTGTGGTTGTAAGTACATTTTATATTATTTCATTACAACAGGTTGTAAGTATATAAATATCTATATAGATTAATAATTGTGCAAGTATAAGTATTATTGGTGATTTTATAGGAATAAACCACAAGTATTAATTGTTTATATTTCTCATATGAGACGTAGTTCAAGTTGTAAGAGTGAGAACAATTTGTAGATTCAAATATTTTGTTCCAACATTGAAAATGTTTTCAGAATATTGTTAATTTAGCGAAGTTATATAGTTTATCATACAAGTTATCATGTCTATGTATATATATATCCGGAATTACGTAATACTTAATAGCATATCGATCTTTGTTGTTAACTCTAGGTATATGTTCAATACTGTCATTACCCCCCCCCCCCCCGGATTCAGTAAAGAAGTACTATGCTTCTGGTTTAATTCCAGTTTGCATTGATTAAAATGGTGTGTAGCGTGATGTGGCAGTACCATGCACGCGAAAACCACCTCGTGATGATGATGTATCAAAATAGTGATACATCATTATCATCATCATCATCATCATCATCATCGTTTAACGTCCATCTTCCACGCTAGCATGGGTTCGACGGGAATAATCCAACTTTAGGCAAGATTGGTCGGGTGACCGTATCTCGCTCGTATGGGACTAAATCTAGCAGGTTTTCTGCAGCTAGATGCCCTTCCTAATACCAACTACTTTCACAGTTTGGACTAGGGGCCTTTTCACACGACCACTTTACAGCGTGGACTGGGTGCTTTTTTTCTCGTGACACTTACAGTTAATAAAACGATCGACATAAACATAAATATATCCTTAATCCCGCATAAACGGCTGTTATTTCTAGCACCGGGAATGCGGGACGGCTAATTTGGCCTGGCTACACACGTGTCGTCAGACCTGCTAAATTTTTGATGTGGAATATACTAATTTTACTGGGTTCCTGTCGATAAGCACAGAAGATTTGGATATTTCACTTTTTATTTCATTTCCATTTCGATTCTCTTTATTTTTCAATTCACGTACCATCGTTGCGAAACATATTTAGGTTTCGAGGTTCAAATTCATCTACGGAGCGGGTTTGGATTTTGAAATTTAGATTTGTCCAGGAATCACGGCCTTTGCCAATATAAGCTTCTCTTTATTGACTTATATCGAGACAGACAAATTGTATTCACTTTAATTAGTTTATTTCATTAATAGCTAACTTTGTCTGTTGCAATGCAAACACGTTTTGTGTTTATCATATATTTTAATGTATATATATATATATATATATATATATATATATATATATATATATATATATATATATATATATAAAACATGAGAAGAAAGAAGAATACTGCGTTGTTTGCACATGGGTTACATATGATAAAAATAGTCCTTCGTCAGTGATTTTCAAACCATCATTGATGAATGTATATATAGTATATTTGGCAATATGTCATATGTTTAATTAAAAACATTGCCTCAGCATGGCCTCTGCCGGATGGCTGGAACAAGTAAAAGAGTAAAAGAGTAACACCATTCGCTATTAGTCTTAAAGCAGTGACTATGTCACTTACTTATTCTCGGCAAAAGCAAAGAAGAATGATCGACAGTCCTATTTCTGGCTCGTTAGCGTTTATTAAGACCACTCACTCCTTTGTTTCTGCCGAGAGTTAAAGAAGCTGGCTTCTT
>OZ024744.1:76502346-76512346 GCA_964016885.1 Eledone cirrhosa
TTGTTCAAAATTTGAATTTCGACCGCCAAAACCTCACCTTTGGGAAAACCACGTGACCGCCAGCAGTCTTACTGCTATAACTCACACCCGACAGCGGCATTGAACGTAAACTTGTTGAGAAAGTGAACCCTCTGATCGATCTTCAAAAACCAATAACTTTCACACCCGCAAGTGGATTTGTTGATTTCGGATTTACAGAAACCTACCGGGGATATTGCTTAATATCGACAGGATGGTACAGGTTTGTCAAATTATCCTGAGTTGGTTTTCTCGTTGCTTTGGTCCTTGTGGCTGGCTCAACGGTCGCAGACTTCAATTTGTCAAGCTGTCTAAACGCAACGTTATTACTCTAAGATAAAATTACCTTATTGAGTACTTAGCTGCACATTCCGGATTGCATTTTTTAGTATGGCCGCAGCCAGAGCTTCGATACTTTACTTTATTTTATATGTCTTATTCCATATTATCTTTATAAATATTTTCATTATCTCATCTATAGTTCTGAAGAGCTGTTCCATAACATTACTTAAGTTACTTATCTTCCTCTGAATCAGATCAATAACGATCTAATAATCAATTGATCCAGAAACATTATATGGAGTAGCGAAACAATTGTAAACAGACATTATTATTCTTTACATTAAACTACAATTACACTCTTTATTCCTTACATTAAACTGCAACTATGCTTTAACTAATGTTTTCCATGTGAATTTTGAGGTCTTGTTTCGCTTAACTAATGAATATTTCCAGCTCTGTGCACCTAATCTCTGCATGAACCCGGTTCTCTAGCTGCCTCCCACTGCATATTGCACATCGAGCACAAGCCTTTACGCTTTTGGCTTCTAACATCTCACCAATCTCTCTTCTCCACTCCTATATCCATCTCTCTATTTAAGATTGGTTTACTCTTGAACTGTGTGTGTGTATATATATAATCATATATATATATATATATACTATATATATATATATATATATATATATATATATATATATATATATATATATATATATATATATATATATATATATATATATATATATATATGTATATATATAATCATATACATATATATATAATCATATATATATATATATATATATATATATATATATATATATATATATATATACATATATATACGATATATACGATATATATATGATATATTATACGTATATATATTACGTATATATGATATATTTTGTATTAACTAATTTCTTTTCGTTGTGTACTGTAAATTTGCATGTAACATACACAAATAATTAGGTGCATCTTAAAATCTTGGTTATTTCTCATATATATATATATATATACATTTTAATCACTAAATAGCGAGCCTTGTTACTCTGGAGTTTTGACTGTTTATCACAGGGTCGCCAGACCTGTGTTAATGAAGCGAAACTCCAGAGTGACGATCCCCACTATTTAGCCGTAATATAATTAATATTAAAACTCTACTTCGGTATCACATACGGATACACACACACACACACAGACACACACACACACACACACACACACATATATATATATATATATATATATATATATATATATATATATATATATATATATATATATATATATATATATATTTATATTTATATATATAGTTGTAATAAATTACTATATTTATATAATTATATATAGCTAAGGGTGAAAGCAGCGATTCTTTGCTGAAACTTTAATCTGTTATTATAATATATATATATACGCAGTGTAGCCCAGGAATTCGCCATCCCGGTTAATCACGGAATTTTCCTTAGAAGAACATAACTAATAATTGTTCGTGGAAACCGCATATTCACGAAATCGTAATTATCTTCCGCGAATTTTATTATGGCTTTTTCGTGGCAATATGTTTTTTGACGCTAAATTATCAATAACAGCATACTGCATTTGCCGGACTATTAGACACTCCGTCGCATAAGACTCTCCCTTTTTTTTTAAATTATATTTTACGTTACATTTTCACATTTATGGGCATTTTTATGGATCACGTCCAATATTCACGGATTTTCACTCTCCGTGGGTGCCCTAGTAAAGCAACCCCCTCGAATACCCGGGGACTACTGTATATATATATATATATATATATATAGAGAGAGAGAGAGAGAGAGAGAGAGAGAGAGATGAATGGACCTGTTATTTTTAACTATAGACATATTTTCAAATTCCATCCCACCCGTCCCCTCAATCTATCTTATTTCTCATTCTTTCTTCTGATGAAAGACTAGCGTCCGAAACGTTAAGACACTCTTCCTGCTATATCAAGCGTTAACCTAATATATAGCTTCCATATACTGTACTGATTGTGTTGTTATTTCTGTTTACCTTTTACATATATATATATATATATATATATATATATATATATATATATATATATACGTGTGTATAATGGTAGCTATGGAGCTTCTATAGGCGGTATGCCAGAATTAGCACTCAATATTGTTACAGAGCAGAGTGTGAATAGTATAAAAAACGAAAAATCAGTGATGCATCTGGACTCAGTTTATTGCGGGTTGCAATTGTTTCGCCGGCAGGTAGCTCGAGACATGATCACTGTATGGATGTGGCTGATTCTACGGCTGCAGGTTCCTTCGGACCGAAAGAATTGCATGTGTCCGAAGGAACCTGCAGCCGTAGAATCAGCCAGATCCATACAGTGATCATGTCTCGAGCTGCCTGCCGGCGAAACAATTGTAACACGCAATAAACTGAGTCCAGATGCATCACTGATTTTTCGTTTTTTATACTATATATATATATATATATATATATATATATTTATATATATATATATATATATATAGTAATGGCTTGCATTACCCGTATAGAAAGCCGAATGATACGCTTAATTACATAAGTAAGCATTCTAACCATCCTGCCAGCATAACCAAGAACCTGGTAAGAAACGTTTCTTTGAGGCTTTCCCGTCTATCTACTAACGAGCATATTTTCAACGTCCATTCCATATATTACAATGAAGCTCTTGCGTGGAGTGGATTTGTCGATAAGGTAGCATATACTGAGTAAGAGAATAGACCTAGAAGAAATAGATCCCGACGCATTATATGGTATAACCCACCATATAATATGGAGGTGGCCACACCATTAGCTAAGATCTTTCTTTCCCTTATTACGAAGCATTTTTCCCCTACACATAAATATAGTAAAATTTTTAATAGAAATACAATTAAAATTTCTTACTCTACGCCTCCTAACCTTGCACATAACATCACAGCTTCAAATTTAGCTAAACTACCTAGCCGTAGGAACACGTGTAACCCTGTAGTTAGTACTAACTGTAATTGTAGGAATCGGGTTGACTGCGCCTATCCGAGAAATGCCTCTCTAATAACATTGTCTACAAATGTAAGGTTGAAACACCCACGTCTCGTAGGCCTACATAGGGTTAACCGCCAATAGATTCAAGCAGCGTCTTTACATGCATACCCATTCTTTTCGTAACCCTTTAATAAGGAATATGACGTCACTTTCAGCTTATATCTAGAGTCTAAAAGACAACCACACCAAATATAAGTTACACTGGGAGATCCTAGCTAAGGCTAGATCGTATAACGGAAATAAATAACCATGTGCCCTCTGCGCCGCTGAGGCCCTGCAAATACTCTACGCCAAAGACCACATCTTAAACAAAAAATCTGAGGCAATTTCGGCTTGTAAACATAAATTGCACAAAACTTTCCTGTATTACAGCCCAACATTATACCCTAACGGATAGTACGAACTATACGCGGATATTTTACGTCTTGATGTGGTAGTTAAGTATATGTTATGTTTATACCATTACTTATATGTATAGGTAAGTATATATTACCTGTATGTTTTGTGAAGGTACGTATACTTTCTCGTATGTATATTTGATTGTATATGTTATGGCGTATATATTATATATTCTGGTACATATGTTTTTGGTTAATGTGTATGCGTGAGTTTTGCGTCTGTGTGAGTATGCGGGTTCGTATGTATGTAGGGTGTGTGTATATGTGTACTTTGTGTTTTGGTTGACGTACGTCTCCGAACATATGTGTATTTACATGTAGGTATGTGTGTGCGCTTGTTATATACGTATTTATTTATTTATATACGTTTATTTAATTATATGTATACACGCACACACACACACACACACACATACACACATATATATATATTTTTTTAAATATATATTTTTATGTGTATACATTCGTATGTGTATACATTCGTATGCGTGTGGGTACAGGTGTTGCGTGGGTTCTGTATGTGCGTGCGGGTTTTTTTTTGGTTTTTCTTCGTGTACGTGCGTGTATTTGTATACCTATGGCGTGTTTTCGCGTATGCTTGTGTATGTACATGGATGTATATGGATGCGTGTATGTATTTATTTAATTTCAATTACCTCTGTATTTTATTTACTTTATTCTTAACTCTGAAGCTGAGAATCATTCGGTTTCCTAGTTAGAATTTTAGTCTACGACTTCAGTTATACCATATACGTGGTTTTGTCTTTGCGTGCAATTGTTCTCCACGCTCCACATAATGACGTATTAACTTCGTTTTTTTTTCGTTCATTGCCAGAGAACGTCTCTATGAAGCACCTAATAGAATATTAGTCTACGACTTCTTTTATACCATAAACGTGGTTTTGTCTTTGCGTGTAATTGTTTTTCACCGCTCCAAATAATGACGTATTATATTCGTTTTTTCCCGTTCTTTGCCAGGGAACGTTTCCACAAACAAAGTATCGTTTTCGTGTCTTCCTCCGGTTGCAACGTTTTTTGAAATATTTACTTCTGTGTTCACAGATTGACTTTGTTAGTTTCAGAAGATCCCGTTAAGGGTGAAAGCAGCGATTCTTTGCTTAAACTTTAATCTGTTATTTTAATAAATAATTTATATATATATATATATATATATATATATATATATATATATGTGTGTGTGTGTGTGTGTGTGTGTGTGTGTGTACACACACACACACACATATATATAAACATATGACACGCATATATATGTATGGACGTACGTGTATTTATGTATATGTATCAATGCAGGTGTGTGTGCGCGTGTCAATGGTTTTCTGTGATTATTCATTTGTTTACTTATTAAATCTTTTTTTTTTTTTGCTGTATTTAAGCTAAAAGATAAACTAAAATATTTGGCATATATGTTGTCTCACTTTCTCTAAAATGTCCTTGAAATGTTTATTGGACCTTTTTCACAGAAGCTTGAATGTTCTCTGGACTAACATAGGCTTATCAATTTAGAATATACACACACACACACACACACACACACACATATATATATATATATATATATGTGTGTGTGTGTATATATATATATATATATAAATATATAATTATATATATATATATATAATTATATATATATGTATATATGAATATATATATATACAACGCACACACACACGCACACATATATATATATACACATAGATACATACATATATATATATATATATATATTATTATTATTTTTTTTTTTATTTTATTTTTTTTTAGAATTTAAATAAAATGGTCTCTGGTGGCGGAGAAGTAGAATGAGCACCCATGACCTTTGCAGGTCCTCGCAGACTGGTGAGATTGAAGTTCAACTTGAACTAAAAGTCTGGTTGGTGTCTGGATAGTCTAAAACATCAACATCAACAACAACAACAACAACAACAAATAGTGGGTGACAAGAGGAAGGGTTACACTGTGTCACTGCTCTGGGTGGGGGGTGGGGGGAAGAAAGGATTGGTTGGATGTAGTGTTAAAAGCTAAAATGTTGGTTGAAGGGGGTGAAATGGAATAGGGGTGGGGGTGGGATGGGTCTGGAAGTTGACACCAAGTAAGGGTGACAGGCAGGAGGATGAGAGATGTGTGGGTGGGTGGGAGAGGAAAAAGAGCTGGTTTGGTTCAGGTGATGGTGGTATGTAGATATTTAGGTGTGTATGTGTGTATGTGTGGGTGAATGTGTGAGTGAGTGATGGGGCATGTTAGTAAAGAATGAAGAGAGGGAGAGAGAGAGAGAGAGAGAGAGAGAGAGAGAGAGAGAGAGAGAGAGAAAGAGGGGCTGAGAGAGAGATAGAGGCAAGAGAGAGAGAGACAGACAGAGAGAAAAAGAAAGAAAGAAAGAAAGAAAGAAAGAAAGAAATAATTGTTTCTACTTTTTGGCACAAGGCCAGCAATTACCCAGTACATTAGAAAGAAATAATGAAAGAAAGAAAGACAGAGAGAGAGAGAGAGAGGAACCAGAACATCCATATCTGTAATTGAGACGTTTATAAGTCTATTGGTGATTGAAAAAGATTTGCTGGAATCATGTCATCATAGAGGCTATGACCTCAGGCTGGTAACAGTGAAGAAATAAATAAAGTAAATGAGTGCAACTCTCTCACTCTCATATACGTATACATGTTTATGTGCGTGTGTATGTATATATATAATTATATATATATATATATATATATATATATATATATATATATATATATATAGGAACAAGTAAGACCCCGGCGGCTGAGCTCAAGCCGTTTCGACGAATTAGCCGTCGAAACGGCTTGAGCTCAGCCGTCGGGGTCTTACTTGTTCCTATTACCCACTCTACTACCCTAAGTATTGAGTACTTTGGTACGTTATGGTTCACCTGGTTCCTTACCACATTTCCTTCGTTATATTCCTGTAGAAGCTCCTTCTATAAAATAAAAAAGCTCCTTCTATAAAATAAAAAATGTTTACTCTGCCATGTATTGAGTACCTTACTTACTGTGGTTATCCCCGACTCAACCCGGGACCTACGTATATATATATATATATATATATATATATATATATATATATATATATATATATATATATATATATATATATATATATATTGAAAATTTGCTCCACTAGTCCTGGCTGCGTTTGTTTTTTCTAGATGATTTTGGGAATATGGATTGCAGCATATACACACCCTAAGCGTCGGGTGCAGTAATGAAACCATGGCCGTGATCCTTCCCACGCAAGATCGCTTTTTACATCCAACTCATTGTGTGCTCTCTGATATATAGACTTATATTTCATAAATAGTTTCTGTAAACTCATGGAGCGAGTGTAAATTCGGCGAGCTGAGACAAATTCAATTTGTCTAGTTCAATAAATATATTTATACATACATACATATATAGATATAATAAGATTTCGCTTCAAGCATAGCTTTATACAATATGTATATAAATTTCGTATTTCTAAAGAAATACGGTTTAATGAAGCCGTAGCTATGTAAACACCGAGGGGGGGGGGGAAGGGAGCTAATATATATAAATATCATCGTTTAGCGTCCATTTTTCCATGATTGCATGGGTTAGATGGGTCGTCCACGTTGGGAGACAAGTCTTGTTCCAACGAGGACTGTAAATCTAGTTGGGAATTTTACAGTTGGAGGCCCTTCCTAACACCAACCGTGTTTATCTATATCTATATATATATAAAATATATGAAGAAAGGAGGCGGCTGTGAAGTTGCTGGAAGGTATACTTAAAAATAAGAAGAAAGCATGAATGGAGGTCTCCTTCTACCTACCTATTTTGTTGCTATCTACTCTTCCGTCTCTCCCTTTCACTCACCCACTCTCTGCTAGCCACCTCATTGTTTCCCTCGCCTGTCTATCTAGCAGTCTCTTTTCTCACTTACACTTGCAGAGGACAGCCGTGTCTTTTTTCTCGTCCGCACAACCTCGAACTTATGCTCAGTAATTGTCGTGGACTTTAATTTTCCCTCTTTGAGCTGCTTACACGTTCTTCAATTTGTTGTTTCCCGTTTTTCTTTCGCTGTTTTTCTCTTTTCTTCCCTTTTCCCTTCTGTTATCCTACACTTTCTTTCTCTCCCTCCTTTGTTTTCCCAATAACTTACCTAGTTATTGAACGCACTGGGGTAAGATATCTTGTCTTTAATGCGTAGAAATATCCGAGACGCCAGCAGACAACTGAAGAAGGAAAATTTTCTGCAGTTCATGCTTTCTTCTTATTTTTAAGTATATATATATATATATATATAATTAATACAATAACAGAGATAGTTTAAAGCTAAACTCTGACTGGTAACCATCTCACTCAACAAACATTAGGTTATATTAAAATATAAACCCAATTTAAGTGTTTGGGGTGCTAACAATATGTATAATGTGGAAAAACCAGTTGTATTATTTTATGAGATATAATTAAAGTTATATATATATATATATATATATATATATATATATATATATATATATATTACACACACACACATATGTACACATACATATACATATATATTTAATTATTTATGCAAATATACATATATACACATACGTAAGGCCATGTGTTTTATATGTTACATTGTCCACACCATAATTTAAAATGTAACAAAGTACAAAATTTATATACTGCGTAGAAAGTTAAAATTGTGTTGATAACATTAAAATATACACGCATCATTATACACATACGTGCGCGTGCACACACACACACACACACTCTCTCTCTATATATATATGTGTGTGTTTACAATGCACTGCGACGTAGATTCCCGTCAATATCAAACCCTGCCATGAATGTATTTTCACCCAGTTTGGCTGGTTATACTAACTTTGATTGACATTTGTACTAACGAATGCACCTTCTCTGAAGATCTTACATTACTGGTTGACGTAGGTGAAACATCTTGTAAGAAGCATAAACATATTTGTTCTAACGACTTACGATTCCTACATTTATTCACTTTATTTATACCTGCTCTGCTTGAACCCTCCACAAAATATTAACCCCTCTGTAATATCTAACACTGCTAACCCAAGCCTTCAGCCTACCTCGCTTCGGCTATCGGCATTTAGTATATTGTACGCACCTCGCTATCCCTCTCCTCTCTTACGATAAAATGAAGTACCAGTAATGCACTGGATAATTGCTGGCTTTGAGCCAAAAGTAGAAACAATTATATATATATATATATATATATATATATATATATATATATATATATATATATATATATATATATATACAGTATATATATAGTATAAGAATAAAGGAACAAAGAGTCAGTGTTGCATCATAACATATTTAATAACATATTACATATGTTTCACTGTCGATCAGCTTGAGGAACGATCTATTATTGATCGAACCTGACTCTGGAACCGAAAGATCCTCAGATATACCTTAGTATGTAAGCTCGTCTCAGATTACATCAATAATAGGTCAATAATAGATCGTTCCCGGAGTTGATCGACAGTGAAACATATGTAATGTGTTATGATGCAACACTGACTCTTTGTTCCTTCTTTCTTTACTATTATACTCAGCTCTGCGCGAGCATCGAGTGCTTACCCGCCATACCGCCTACGAACGCAATTTTCTTGCACCTACACACCTATATATATATATATATATATATATATATATAGAGAGAGAGAGAGAGAGATAGGTAGAGAGAGAGAAAGAGAGAGAGTGTGTTGGGAGTAAAGTTGGATGAGTCGCAGTTCGGTTTTGTGCCTGGGAGAAGTACTACAGATGCTGTCTTCCTAGTGACACAACTGCAAGAGAATTTCCTAGCCAAGAATAAGCCAGTATATTTAGCTTTTGTTGATCTAGAAAAGGTGTTTGATAGGCTATCTCGATCTGTCATCTGATAATCCCTAAGGAAACTAAGGGTAGAAGAATGGCTTGTGAGGGCAGTGCAAGCCTTGATAGAAGAACTGTAAGTAAAGTGAGACTAGGAAATGAGTTTAGTAAGTAATTTAAGGTCAGGCAGGAGTTCATCAGGGCTCAGCCGTCAGCCCACTGCTGTTATTCATAGTTCTCCAGGCCATAACAGAGGAGTTTAAGACTGGCAGTCCGTGGGAACTTCTTTCATCTGATGATCTGCTCCGCATAGCTGAAACCATGGAAGAACTGAAGTTTAAGTTCCAACTGTGGAAACAACATTTGCAATCAATGCAACTGAGAGTAAACTTAGC
>OZ024744.1:76516135-76546135 GCA_964016885.1 Eledone cirrhosa
GTTCCCTTTACCGAATCAGTTTCAAGTCTCAAAAAATAAATGGACAGTGCTTGCAGCCTTCCATTGAAAAGATAAGCTCTCGTCAGAAGGTTCTTTTCACTCGGAGAATATAAAGTTCCCGAGTTCAAATTACGAACTGGCGCTATTCAAAATTGTTCCCGAGATGAGAATGAATGATGTGGAAGCAATTCTGTCAAGTGCCGTGTGTAAAGATAGAAGCAGAAGCAGGGATGTCAGTCTACTACCACTATAAATAGCAGCAGTCAAAACGACCAAATTTTATCTCGTCCAAGAGGAAAATAATAATAATAAAGTATATATCCCTACACGCAAAAAGCGTCCAGGGACACATGTATTGTCCAACCATATGCTAATGTAACCTGCCATTGAACCACATTGGCATATGGTTGGACAATACATGTGTCCCTGGACGCTTTTTGCGTGTAGGGACATATACTTTATTATATATAATATATATATATATATATATATATATATATATATATATATATATATATATATATATATATATAGTATGCTAGGGAAAGGATCAGGGGTGTATAACACTCCACTTATCCAGCAGGCAGTATGAGAATAGGTTAGCTCAATGTCTAAGGACAGAGCCGTAATATATATATATAATAAATAAATAACAAAGAACGCTTATAGCATATGCATATCTTTACTTGCTAACATTGTTTCATCCACACTATAAGTGGGACTCATCAGAGCATAAAGGTTAATTACATACCATACAAGCAATAACAAATCCAAGACATTGAAGAATGAAAGGTAATAATAGACGATAGAGGATAAGAATAAAAATAAAAATAAAAATAAAAGTAAAATAAAAATAAAAATAAAAATAAAAATAAGGGGTGCTATCAGTCACAGTTGGGCGGTGTGCTGTCAACATATAGTTACATACAAGCATACACATGGATAAGAGAACAGACAAGAGTAGACACATGGATAAGAGAACAGACAAGAGTAGATAAGATAATGGGATTAGGTAAGAGTAGGTAAAAAATAGGTAAAAAATAGGTAAAAAACAGACTTATAATATATATAAAAAGAAATACAAAGAAATACATAACAAACTTACATATAAAATATAAAATATAGGGTAAGGAATGAGATAAAATAATATACAATTAAAAATTAAAAATTATATACATAGAACATAATATAGTATAATCGTAAAATAAGATAAAATAAGGTAAACTAAAATCAAATAACATAGACTAAATTAAAATTAAAATCAAATGTATAATTATAATTATATGTATAATTAAATGTAATTAAATGTAATTAAATAAATAAATAAATAAATAAATAAATAAATAAATAAAAATTAAAAATTAAAAATTAAAATTTAAATAAATAAATAAAATTAAAATTAAAATTTTAAAATTTTAAAATTAAAATCTAAATTTAAATATAAATAAATAAATAAATAAATAAATAAATAAATAAATAAATGGAGTCAAGTAAGTAAATAAATAAAATTAGATAACATGAAATGAAATAAAATAAAATGAAATAAAGTAAATTGAGATAAGATATATATTTTTTTAGAATATATCTCTTGAATATATCAGGGGCCCACGAAGGCACTAAATGTCACAGTTATGTGTATCACTTGACCAATTTTTCAAAATATATTTCTTGAAAACATCAGGGGCCCACGAAGGCACTAAGTGTCACAGTCACCAGTATCACTTGACCATTGCAAGGCAATGGAGGCGTCCCAGGTTGGGCAGTCTCGAAAGTTCACTCGAAAGTCATGGGTGTGCATTCACACAGTTGAGCGGTGGGGTAATCACAAACCGGTTCACACACCAATTTTTTTAAAATATATTTCTTGAAAACATCAGGGGCCCACGAAGGCACTAAGTGTCACAGTCACCAGTATCACTCGAGCGGTGGGGTAATCACAAACCGGTTCACACACGGGCAGGAGTCAAATGGTCAGAGAGGTGCATCAAAGGAGGTAGAAGAATTCACATGCATTAGCAAGCGTGAGGTTAAAGCAAGCAGATACAGTTGTAGCGCATACAAAATATAAAAAGATAGCTTCAAGAGCCATTAAGTCACCGCATTGGGACATCACAAGATTGTACACATCAATATGTTCAGCACGTATATGCACGTATATACACCACATGCATATGCAGAGACGGTATACATATATATATATATATTTTTTTTTATATATACACACAGACACATATAACCACCTACACCCATACACATATAAATGTATACACGGGCACACACGCACACACACACAGCGTAGGACACCCGGGTCAAAGCCGATATTAAATACAATATTAAACACCGAAATACCACATTAGATCAGACCCACCACCACAGGTAATATATTCAAAACAAATACATACGATGAGATGTATTAAAATAAAGTTGAAATCCTACGGAGATATTCATGTCTGCACGTGCCATTGACCGATTCGAGTGTACACAGACCGTTAGTAACTACGGAGGGCCATCGGGGCCAAAACGTTACTTTCGGGATCATAAAAACGACCGTCAATATAAGGAAGGCCGATCGTGCTAGAAAGACTACAACCCCGGGTAAGAGCTCCCAGAGGTCAGCCTGTAGATCTTGAACCACAGAATATGAGGGCAACACATATATGCGCCACGTATCCACTGCTTACGGCAGGATGGCACGGGTCCGCCACAGTTACAGGCTAAATTTCTACTAGTGCAGCCTAAATCACAGTACACGCTTTACATAAATACATTACATCACAACTCATGCGCATACAGAGGTACAGATCAACAAGATATACGTCAGGATAGGTCCACCAATGCACTAATGGTGGGTAGGCCAGCGTGGATGGGTTACATCCACTGTACCAAACAGGGGTGCTTATTAACATACACTCCCCTGCACACCCCAATATCAAGATCAATATCCTCCCACAGGCATACGTATACATTCACAGACTCGTATACATAGACGACCAACATTAGGAGACAGTTACACTCAGTCAGAGACAGTTACACAAGACAGCCCAACTGGAGGAATAAGGACGTGCTAGCTAACAGGTTTAAAGTAGAAGAAAGAGCTTAATATTCGGTGGGGGCAAGAGGAAAAAATTTCAGACTTTCTATTTAGTAGAGGGCATTTAGCAAATATAATAGAGTGGGATTCGGCAAGGCATTTATTTATTTAATTACATTTAATTACATTTAATTATACATATAATTATAATTATACATTTGATTTTAATTTTAATTTAGTCTATGTTATTTGATTTTAGTTTACCTTATTTTATCTTATTTTACGATTATACTATATTATGTTCTATGTATATAATTTTTAATTTTTAATTGTATATTATTTTATCTCATTCCTTACCCTATATTTTATATTTTATATGTAAGTTTGTTATGTATTTCTTTGTATTTCTTTTTATATATATTATAAGTCTGTTTTTTACCTATTTTTTACCTATTTTTTACCTACTCTTACCTAATCCCATTATCTTATCTACTCTTGTCTGTTCTCTTATCCATGTGTCTACTCTTGTATGTTCTCTTATCCATGTGTATGCTTGTATGTAACTATATGTTGACAGCACACCGCCCAAATGTGACTGATAGCACCCCTTATTTTTATTTTTATTTTTATTTTTACTTTTATTTTTATTTTTATTTTTATTTTTATTTTTATTTTTATTTTTATTTTTATTTTTATTCTTATCCTCTATCGTCTATTATTACCTTTCATTCTTCAATGTCTTGGATTTGTTATTGCTTGTATGGTATGTAATTAACCTTTATGCTCTGATGAGTCCCACTTATAGTGTGGATGAAACAATGTTAGCAAGTAAAGATATGCATATGCTATAAGCGTTCTTTGTTATTTATTTGTTATATATATATATATATATATATATATATATATATATATATATATATATATGTAGATAAATCTATCAAGAGTTTATGGTAGTGTCCAATCCGTATGAAGAACTCAATGTAATCCGGATATCATGGAAAGAAGAGATGCATTCAAAAATCACTTTCGGTGAAAGATAAACGGAATACAGAGTCAAGATAAAATATAAAAAAAAAAAATAATGAATAAAACAATGAAACAGTTCCTTATATTAAACAAAAAAAAGTTCATTATTTAACGATCGTTTCTAGGACATATATGTGTTAGAATTGGCATGCATATTCAACAGATCTATGTACAAAATTATACAAAATTATACAAACTATCAAATTTAATATACATACCAAAATATACATATGCCGTCTTCAGAAATAATTATTTCTGAAGACGGCATATGTATGTGTTGGTATGTATATTAAATTTGATAGTTTGTATAATTTTGTATAATTTTGTACATAGATCTGTTGAATATGCATGCCAATTCTAACACATATATGTCCTAGAAACGATCGTTAAATAATGAACTTTTTTTTTGTTTAATATAAGGAACTGTTTCATTGTTTTATTCATTATTTTTTTAATATTTTATATATATATATATATATATATGTTGTTTTTCGTTAATTCCTAAGCCGAAATACGATTCTCGGTAATTTATATTTGTATTAATCTCCAGAGTCTAGCTATTGACCAGTTAATTTTCTTGATATTTTTAGTTGATTCTATTGACTGATGAATAGCTTATGTTAACTTTAACCATTCTGTCGAGAGCTTTATTCGATTTGTGATATTTTGCATTCTTGCAATATTATACACAACTGAATTCATTCGCCTAAAATAAGTGTTGCCTCCCTTGCTGAAGTCCACGTGGAGTCAGTAATAGTCACACTTTGGATTAGCAATTGAGCAAAAACCTGTTGATAAAGTGGCTTCCTTGTTCAATCATCTTACCAGAAGCCTAACATTTTTTATGTAAGCGGACAGTACATGATTTAGGAGTCGCAGAAACCCAAATACTGGATTTTACCAAACTTCCAGGGGTCCGGGTAAATTTTTCAATCACATATATTTTTATTGTTTGACCCGAATTACTTGGTCGTTTCCTTGGCTGTGCGGATGATTTGTTTAACCATCATCTCAGTGTGTTTGGCCTTTTACGTATGTTGTAGCTCTGATTCATTCTGAATCATCGAGCGCTTGCCACACATCTCGGAAGTTGTTTTTCGTTAATTCCTAAGCCGAAATACGATTCTCGCTAATTATATATATATATATATATATATATATATTTGAATAAATTAACAGAGAACAAAAAAGAGAGAGGCAGTACAAATGATATGGTTTTTAGTTTCACGCTTCATAGTGGGGGGTGGGGGACATATATATATATATATATATATATATATATATATATATATATATATATATATATATATATATATATATATATATATATATATATATATATATATATATATACGAGTATATATATGGAAGTTTAGTAAAATCGAAGCTTCGGCTCTGGCGAAACCAACGAGATATAATGAGGAGTTGTGCAGCCAAGCACTCAATGAGGAATCTCAGAGTAATAACATTCGTTAGACGGCATGACAAATTGAAAACTGTGGCAGGCAAGCCTAGCCACGACACCGAAGCAACGAGAAAACCAACAGGTTAATAATACAAACCTGGACCATCTCAGAGGCAGATCGTCGTTTCTCCGATAGGTTTCTATGAATCCAAAATCAACAATCCTACATGCGCAAGTATACAAGTTTTGGTGTTTGAAGACCGAACTGGGGATTCATGATATCAACAGGTTTCCGTTCTGTGCCTTGACCCGGTGTGGTATGAAGTAGTCTATATATATCTGAAGAATTAGATACGATCTTTGTGCAGTACTTAAGTTTTCTGAAGCACCTGTCGTTAGAACTCACACAGTATAATTTCTCGTTCCGACCATTCTTGAGACAAAATATAGATATCCAAGGAACAAAAATAAAAATATAAAAACAACCAGAACTAACGAAAAACAGTATAAATCTAAAGATTGCTCATGGTTAGGGTCACATACATGAGTGTATGTCCGTGAAACATATATATATATATATATATATATATATATATATATATACACACAAGTTCCGAACACAAAGGAACCAAATTCCCACTGTCACTGCTTCCGTCTCTTCTGCTCTACCCATCTCTCATTATTATAAGTAAATAAGGGCGGTGGATTGGCAGTATCGGTAGAGGGTCGGACGCCATGCTTTCCAGCATAGTTGCGTCCCTTTACGATCTGAGTTCAAATCCCGCCGAGGTTGACTTTGCCTTGCATCCTTACGGGGTCGATAAAATAAAGTACCAGTAATGCACTGGGTAATTGCTGGCCTTGTGCCTAAAGTAGAAACAATTATTATAAGTAAATGGCTCCTTCACGACCTGAGTTCAAATCCTGCCGAGGTTAGCTTTGCCTTATATCCTTACGAGGTCGATAAAATAAAGTACCAGTAATGCACAGGGGTCGATTTAATCGACTTTCCCTACCCCCAAATTGTTGGTCTTGTGCCTAAATCAGAAACCATTATTATCAGTAAATGGGGATTCACTTGCTGGCCGCCCCGAGTGCCGCAGCGGACAGAATGGAGAAGCCGTTTCCCCGGAGGACGGTGAGGGGGGACGTTCTGGAAAAGCCAATAATTTTATTTTTTGTAAGTTGGGATATATCCCTCCGTTTGTGCATTTCCATTAGAAAAATACAAAAGTCTAGAAATAGTTATTTGTTTAGACAATGTAACTTTCTATCAGATACAATATATTGTCTGATATTAAGCCATGTTAATGTGTATAAAAAAGGTTTTGGGTGCAACTATTTTGTGTGAAAACGTGCATGTATATGCGAAGTCGAATTTGTTATGGTCTGTCTCAATAGGTTTGTTGTTGTTGATGTTGTTGTTGTTGTTGTTGTTGTTGTTGTTATCTGTACGTTTGAAAATAGTATATTGTTACTGTTATAGTATGTATAATGTTATTTAATATGAAAGTAATGTCTGACATGAAATATGAAAGTGTCTATTAAATGATATTTCGTTTATAGATTATTTATTTAGTATAGAGATAGCGGATGTTGTGTGCTGCCGGTTTACATGTTAGTCATGTGTTGGTGGGATTTTTCCAATTGGCTAGTATGAATTTGTCACTCTTTGGGCCACCCTTAAGGAAGTTAATCTTGTATTGTTTTTAATTGCTCAAAATATGAGCTTTCTGCATTGTATAAAGTTGGCATTTGCTTATTACGTTAGTCTATGGACTGCATTTTTCAAGAGCTCTTCACCTGATGTCGCCTTTATCAGTTTCAAAATATAGTTGTGGAAATTTGCTTGTTAACATATCTAAACATATCTGTCACAAAAATCTGTTTATGACCTTTTCTTAATGACATGGTACGGTTAAAAATCCTCAGATTGATTTTACTCTCAATCATGCTTATATAATTCTTCTTCCCAACAGTTTGACGAGATATGTTTGAGGTAACTTCAGTTTCAATCGATTCCATCTTTCATGCCTGCTGTACAGCGTATGTTTCAGACTTCCTATTCAGACAACAAAATTCATTCGCAATGGAACTGCAATAGTATGTTAATTCTCACACAAACTTTATCGAATTTCTTCCAATACCTGTGCGTTACCGAAATTTCATATCTATATTAATGTTAAAACTTCATAATGGCGAATGGAGAATGTACTGGATAATTTTTCCGGCCTTATCCCTGTACAAATATTGAGAGTGAATGAAGTTTTCACCATGAAATCACTGTTAGTTACAGCATTAGTGTATTAAGTGGTTACTTTGTCAAGAATATCTTTTGAGGAAGACTGGAAATAACATTAGCTGGTTGGATGGTTAACTGACTCGCTGGTTAGTTGGTTAAGGGGCTGGCTGGTTGGTTAGTTGACTGGCTGGTTGGCTGGTTGGTTAGTTAGTTGATTGGGTGGTTGGCTGGTTGGTTGGTTAGTTGACTGGCTGGTTGGCTGGTTGTCTGGTTAGCTAGTTGGTTGGTTGTTTGGTGATGTCTGGTTGGTTAGTTGGTTGGCTGGTTGGTTGGCTGGTTGGCTGGTTGGTTGGTTTGTTGGTTGGTTCACTGATTGGTTGGCTGTTTGGTTTGTTGGTTGGCTGGTTGTCTGGTTGTCTGGTTGGCTGGTTGATTGGTTGGCTCGTTGGCTGGGTGGCTGGCTGGTTGTTCGGTTGGTTAGTTGGTTAGTTGGTTAGTTGGTTGGTTGGCTGGTTGACTGGTTGGTTGGCAGGTTGACTAGTTGGTTGGATGTTTAAATACCTGGCTGGTTGGGTGGCTGGTTGGCTGGTTAGATGGTTGGTTGGTAAAAGCAAAGATATGTAGCTAGATAGATAGATAAGTAGAAAGATATATATATATATTATACCTTCAATGAGTTAGGACTTAGGATAACAGTAGCCACCAACCTCTCTAGCGTAGATTTCTTAGACATTAATTTATACTTTCGCACACACACCCACAGACCCTTCCATAAGCTAAACCAGAAACTAAATTACATTCACAAGGACTTATGCCACCCTCTCACTGTTTTTAGAAACTTCGTTAAGAATATCAGTACTAGAATCTCAAACCTCTCCTCTAATAAGGCTATCTTTGACAGGGCGGCACCCTACTATAACACGGCGTTGGCTAACAGCGGCTTCTCACAACCCATCACTTACTCTCCCACTAGCAACAACACCATTAGGAAAAGTAAGCGCAACAATAGACAAACTATCTGGTTCTCTCCTCCCTGCTCACTCAACGTTAAAATTAATGTAGGAAACACATTTCTAGCCCTCTTAGATAGACACTTTCCCATAGGTCATAAATACCGCTCCATCTTTAACCGACACAAAGTTAAACTAGGATACTCCTGCGCTAAGAACATGAAGGCCCACATCACCAGCAGCCCTAGGAGCAACACCCCACCAGGGTGTTCTTGCCGTAAGCCTGAAGCAATGCAACACACCAGCTGTAATTTACGAAGCTGTGGTCACTTCCAACCGACCAAACGAACCACAGGAGGTCAAATCCTATGTGGGAATGGCGGAGGGCCTATTTAATGAACGTTTTCTGAACCACCAGTCTACCTTCAGGTACCCGGACAGACGTTCATCCACGAAACTCGCGAGCCACGTATGGTCCCTCAAGGACTCAAGTATAGACTACTCCATTCAATAGAAAGCCATCACTAAGTCCAAGCCATACGCAAGGGGAAATCCGACGTGTGGCTTATGTATTTACGAACGAATAACTATTCTAAAGAGATTACGCAATAGTGATTGCCTAAACACGAGAAATGAATTTTTCACACGTTGTCCACATGTCGCCAAACACCTATTGCATAACTACAAGGCTCCGGACTGATTCTTTGTAATTTTATTTTTCAAATAAAAACTTTTCGGACTTTCGCAGTTATCTCCCTTACACCTCTCGCACGCATTCTAGTATTGCCTGTGTGAAGTGACCGGGTTTCTGCGCATGCGCGTTTGTACGGTTGTCCTTCCTGTTACTATAACCATGCCCATTCCGAGCTGAGGATCCGCTAAGGGGAAACAATTGTTCTCGGTATGGTGAACTAACTGTTGTGTAACCACTTCTCTCTCTCTCTCTCTCTCTCTCTATATATATATATATATATATATATATATATATATATATATATATATATATATATATATATATATATATATATATAGTAGAATAATCGAGTATCGAAAAATCGGCGCATGAGTTCACGATAAACAAAATTCAAAATGAGCGGCAGAGGGCTCAATAATTCAGATAAATCAGAGCTATAACTATCGTTAAAATACCGACACACATAGAACATGTCTAAAATCAACCATACGACCGAAAAATTACGATCTGGAAGATTCGGGACACTCAGATAAAATATCAATAAATCAATAAATCAAATGAATGTATATATATATATATATATATATATATATATATATATATATATATATATATATATATATATATATCTGTCTGCCTCTCTTATATACAGAGAGAGAGATGTTTTTTTTGTAGATAGATAGATAGATTACTTGTTTGGTTAGTTATGCACATTAATTGATTGATTAGCATAAAAATAAACAGATCAATAAAACTTGATAAATTGATTGATAGAAAATTCAATATATATTGGAAATATAGAGAAACTTTTTTACATAAACAGCAAACTAATCTTTCTTTATTTTTTTCTTTATCACAAGGTGGCACTATATGCCAGTAGGTATAAGTATCGGTCGCTCTCCGACAGGTTTGTGGTCGTGCCCCTAGCAGTGGAGACTTCTGGTGTCCTTGACCCTAGGGCTACCTCCCTACTTACCACCATAGGCGCTGAGCTGACCAACCGCACGTGTGAATGGAATGGTTTTCCGGAATATCTACCTCACCATCCTCCGGGGAAACGTTTTCTCCATTACGTCCGCCGGGGCTGTGGGGGGGGGGGGGAAGCCAGCACGTGGGACCCCATTTGCTCACTATACAGAGAGATGGGGAAGGGTGCAGGAGATGGAGGCGATGACAGTGGGAGTTCGGCTCCTCCACGTTCGGACTATATCCTTGTGATTGTGTTTATTATCTATATAGAAAATTATTTATTTCCTAATATAATATATATTGTAGATATGTATGGTAAGTAAGTAGGTAGGTAAGTAAGTATATGGAAATTCAGTGCTTACTTAATTAGAAAAGGAACTCTCAACAAAGTTGTCTTGGAGTCTTAAGAAAAACCATAAACGTATAGCATTATTCTTGAAAAACAATTAAACCAAGAAAAGTTGTCTTATAGAAAGTCTTTTTATTCTCAAGAGATCACTCACTCACTCTCTCTCTCCCTCCTTCACCTCTCTCTCCCCCCTCTTTTTCTTTCCCTCTCGCTCTCAACAGCTTCTTGATAAAACTAACATACATATATATATATATACATATGATTATATACACAAATGTATGTATGTATAAATATGAATGCGTGTGTATATATATATATATATACATTCACATATACGTATTATAAACACATGTAAAGGACAAAATGTAAATATTTATATTCATATCATATTCATATATATATATATATATATATATATATACATATATATATATGTGTTTGTGTGTGTGTGTGTATATGTATATATGTATATATATATATGTATATGTATATGTGCATATAGATAGATAGTTATACATTCACATATACATACATACATATATACATTACATTATATACATACATTATATACATACATAAGTACCGGTAATGCACTGGATAATTGCTGGCCTTGTGCCTAAAGTAGAAACAATTACATTATATACATACATACGAACGTACATACATACATACATACATACATACATACATACATACATACATACATACATACGTACGTACGTACATACATACATGCTCACTTACATACTTACATACATACATATGTACATACATACATACATGCACACTTACATACATACACTACAATACATTCTATACATATACACACATACACTTGCCTTTAAAAAAAACCCAAATCTCAGAAGACCTTCATCAGAGAGACAAAGAAAAAAAAAATGAAATTATTGACTCTGGTAAGATGATCCCGTACTTTGGGCAACAACCCCTGCAGATTTCTCTTATGACCATTAACTTAATTAACGGAACTACCCACTAGTTATATTATATTCTAAGTAAGTGGTCGAGTAATCTTCAGATATGTATACCATACCAACAATGTTACAATCTTGTAGAAGAAAGAATCAGCACAACATTGTGTACACATATATATATACACATATATAAAAACATATTTATATTAATACACATATATACACATATATAAACATATATATATATATATTGATACACACATACACACACATATATATATATATAAACATATATATATTGATACACATATATACACATATATATATATATATTGACACATATGTTGTGTGTTTGACAGGTTGGGCGCCCGCTATGAATGAGAAGGTACCACAAACACCCACACACTCACAAAAAGGGGAAGTACTCATAAAGCTTATGTTTATGTTCACCCTTTTCCTGCTCTTCCACCACACCACCCATCCACTGACCCATATATATATATATATATATGTATGACACATACACACACACACGCGCGCGCAAAACACATATACACACAAACAAAAGAGGAGAATACTCATAAAGTTTATGCTAATGTTCACCACGCTTCAGTCCTTCCACCATAAACCCCACCACTTTACTGATCGACCCCTAGCTGTTATGATAGAAGCTATTTGCTATTCGTTGAATGAATGTTATTGGAAATTGGGACCTTTTGCGTGATTTTGTGACCATTTTGTGACCATTTTGTGACCATTCCTGCGTGTGCATACACACACGCACACACACAAACACACACACTCACTTACATATATATTGAGACACACACATACACATACACACACACACGCACAAACATATACATTTACATACACATACACACATATAGGCACACAGACACACACATATATATATATATATATATATATATATATATATATATCAAGGTAATGAAGATAACATAGCGACATAATAATACAGAATATTATTAGTTTCACGCGGTGGATTGGCAGTATCGGTAGAGAGTCGGACGCCATGCTTTCCAGCATAGTTACGTCCCTTTACGGTCTGTGTTCAAATCCCGCTGAGGTTCACTTTGCCTTTCATCTTTTCGGGGTCGATAAAATAAAGTACCAGTAATGTACTGGGTAATTGCTGGCCTTGTGACAAAAGTAGAAACAATTATTAGTTCACGCTTGTTGGACAATGAAATATATATATATAAAATATATGGAGAATAGGATTGGCTGTGTAGTTCCTAGATAAGTTAGGCTTAGAAATGGAATGAGAATAAGAAGAAAGCAAGAACGTGGGGGGGGGGGTCCTCATCAGTTGTCTGCTGGGGGTTTCGGATATTTCAACTCTTTAATGACAATATATCTACCCCAGAGCGTTCAATAACTGGGTAAGTTATTGGGAAAACGGAGGAGGGAGGGAAGGAAGGGAAAGGGGAAAAAGGGAAGAAAAGAGAAAACAGCGAAAAAAAACAACAAACCAGGGAATGTGTGGGCAACTTAAGGTAAGAAAATCCAAGACCACAACGGTAACAGACCTTGAGTTCGAGAGCGTGTGGGCGAACGAAAAGACACGACTGACCCCACCGATTGTAAGTGAGAAAAGGATTGCTAGAGGGTCAGGCGAGGGAAACAATGAGGTGGTTGCCAGAGAGAGGGTGAGTGAAAGTGGGAGGGAGAACGGGGGAGGAAGAAAGAAGGTGAAGAGTAGATAGTAACGAAATAGGTAGGTATATATATACATATATATATAAGTATGTACACGTACATACATATATGTATACAGACGTACAGTAGTATGTATATATATACATACATGCACACATATATATATGTACTTATGGATTCACCGAACATTTATTATAATGCTCGGTGTGTTTACAAACACACCGAGCATTATAATAAATGTTCGGTGAATCCATAAGTACATGTATATATGTGTGCATGTATGTATATATATACATACTACTGTACGTCTGTATACATATATGTATGTACGTGTACATACTTATATTTAAGTAACAGCCGTACTAAGAGTGGGTAATGAAATTTCGTTTCATTTTTTTCCGTTTACATATATATATATATATAGGGATGAAAAATGGTGGGCTGCGTTGTTGCGGATGTGATACATATGAATTAAAAAATAGAGTAAGAAACCAGGACTAACCATCATCAGTGATCTTCTGGCCCTCATAGGTATTTCTTCGCATTAAAGATCATATACCTCAGGCCAGCACGAGCAATAACTAAATAAAGTTAATGGGATAAAAAGAATTGGATGGAGAAAGAGAGAGATGTAAACAAACAAGAATGGTAAGGCAACGTAAAGGGTGAACATAAAGAACTCGAAGTTTGAAAGCCACGACAATACGGGTTTGGACGGGAAATAATTAAATTGTAAGAAATAGGGATTGTTTTTTTACCTTAGTTTATTCATATATCCTGATATTTCCAGATTAATATCTCTTCTTCTGAGGAAAATAAAGGAATTATTCCAGTGTCCAATGTAGCTTGTTATACCATGCTAGTATAGGAAGCCACATCGGATAGAAGTCGTCTTCCTCACTGATTAACGAAAGTGTGCACACTGGCGGGCTGGGTTCAAATTTTAATAATACGATATATTGTATTTCTTTTACGATATATGGCCCTTTCTCTCTATATATAAACATGTAACTTTTACAATTGGTTATTACGTTTCTAGATAAAGTCTATTAAGCTTGCTTATTAAGAAACACAATTGTAAAGATATTTTAATATGTTTTGATTCATTATGAATTGGCAGTATCGGTAGAGGGTCGGATGCCATGCTTTCCAGCATAGTTACGTCCCTTTACGGTCTGAGTTCAAATCCCGTCGGGGTTAACTTTGCCTTTCATCCTTACGGGGTCGATAAAATAAAGTACCAGGAATGTACTGGGTAATTGCTGGCCTTGTGCCAAAAGTAGAAACAATTATTTGTATATATATATATATATATATATATATAGGGAGTGTAACTTGGAGTTACTGTAGGTTCACCCGGGTGAGCACTCGATGTTTAGGTTCACTTCTGTATCGAGGTGTAGAGCTATACAGAGTGTATTGGATTGGCAGTATCGGTAGTGGGTCGGACGCCATGCTTTCCAGCATAGTTACGTCCCTTTACGATCTGAGTTCAAATCCCGCCAAGGTTGACTTTGCCTTTCATCCTTACGGGGTCGATAAAATAAAGTACCAGTAATGCACTGGGTAATTGCTGGCCTTGTGCCTAAAGTAGAAACAATTATATTGAAAATATAACAAGGAGGATTGGTTACTCCTTCATTACCTTTATTGGTGGTAGGTGACGCGCGTTTCACCACTGATCAGCTCAAGTTTCGATCTGTATCGATCTTACCCGACTCAATAATCCGCAGCTCGTCGGACCCCTTAAAATGGTAGTAGAAAATTGAGTCGGGTAAGATCGATACAGCTCGAACCATGAGCCGATCAGTGGCGAAACGCGCGTCACCTATCAATAAATGTAATGAAGGAGTAACCAATCGTCCTTGTTATCTTTTCAATATATATATATATATATATATATATATATAAAACCAAATAATGTCTCTGATCGAGACGAAACAAGAATACATACAAAAATAAGAAAACTTATTACAACGATAGGCAAAAATACCTCAGATGACAGAGACCAGAGGCCAGTGGTCAACAGAGAGACAAACCATAAGGTGGGTTACAGGCAGATGAAATATAGAAAAAAAAACTGAAAGAGGAGGACAAGAGGTGCGCTGGTGCACAGAAGTGAACTGAAGAAGGAAATAAAGAAAGGCGATGTATAAAACAAGTTCACACGCACACACACACATCTTCACTCTCATCAGCTCTCAAACCAGTAAAATGGTTTCGCACGATTTAATATGTGTGTGCGTGTGTATGTGTGTGGTGCATGTGAATGTGTGTGTGTTGTGTTGTGTTGTGTGTGCGTGCGTGTGTGTGTGTTGTTTTCATTTACATGTTTTATGTCTTCACTCTCATCAGCTCTCAAACCAGTAAAATGGTTTCGCACGATTTAATATGTATGTGTGGGTGTGTGTGTGGGTGTGGTGCGTATGAGTGTGTGTGTGTCTGTGTTGTGTGCGCGTGCGTATGTGTATGTGTTGTGTTCATTTACATATTTTTTGTCTCCTAAAATAGTGGTACAACAAAAAAGAGATCGATAAATTAAGTACGAGATTTGAAATATATATTTTATATTATCGGAGTGGTTGATATAATCGACTAAACCCCTCATGCGGTGTCCGCCAGTGAATGACTGGAATCAGTAAATGAACAAATCAATATATTTACCATAGCATTACGGTCAAGGTTATGACAATGAAGGCGCGTGGCTTTGTGGTTAGTATAATCGGCTTACAAGCGTGAGGTTGTGAGTTCGATTTCCGGTGGCGAGTTGTGTTCTTGAGCAAGACACTTTATTTCACGTTGCTCCAGTACACTCAGCTGGCAAAAATGAGTTGTATATGTATTTCGAAGGGCCAGCCTTGTCACATTCTGTGTCACACTGAATCTCCCTGAGAACTACGTTAAGGGTACGCATGTCTATGGAATGCTCATCCACTAGCACGTTAATTTCACGAGCAGGCTGTTTTCTGTTGATCGTATCCACTGGAACACTCGTCGTCGTAACCGATGGAGTGCCTCAAACGGTGAATATGACTAATAGCATATTGATCATAACCATTTTCCATTTTTTAATTGCTTATTCTGTAGAGATATTGTGGTAATTTGGCGCCATAAATGGAGAATGCCATGGTTCCTTCAGTTTTATGAAAAAAAAATAATAATAAATAAATAAATGGCTCAAATTTCTATCTGTTTAAAGCATAATTTAATAGGTTGAGGATCATCACGTGGTTAGGCACTGAATTTGGTGGTACTTTGGAGCCATAAAAACCGTAGTGCCAAGGTTTATGGCAGAGATTGGCAACCTTTTGAGGTGTGCGGACCACATAGCTATGTAGTGTCTCGTCGGTGGGCCAGATAGCTATAAAGTGTCTCGTCGGTGGGCCACATAGCTATGCAGTGTCTCGTCGGCGGGCCACATAGCTATGAAGTGTCTCCTCGGCGGGCCACATAGCTATGAAGTGTCTCCTCGGTGGGCCACATAGCTATGCAATGTCTCGTCGACAGGCCATATAGCTATGAAGTGTCTCGTCGGTGGGCCACATAGCTATGCAGTGTCTCGTCGGTGGGCCACATAGCTATGCAGTGTCTCGTCGGCGGGCCACATAGCTATGCAATGTCTCGTCGACAGGCCATATAGCTATGCAGTGTCTCGTCGGTGGACCACATAGCTATGAAGTGTCTCCTCGGCGGGCCACATAGCTATGCAATGTCTCGTCGACAGGCCATATAGCTATGAAGTGTCTCGTCAGCGGGCCACATAGCTATGCAGTGTCTCGTCGGCGGGCCACATAGCTATGCAGTGTCTCGTCGACAGGCCATATAGCTATGCAGTGTCTCGTCGGCGGGCCACATAGCTATGCAGTGTCTCGTCGGCGGGCCTCATAGCTATGCAGTGTCTCGTGGCGGGCCACATAGCTATGCAGTGTCTCATCGGCGGGCCACATAGCTATGAAGTGTCTCGTCGGCGGGCCACATAGCTATGCAGTGTCTCGTCGGCAGGCCACATAGTTATACAGTGTCTCGTCGGCGGGCCACATAGCTATGCAGTGTCTCGTCGGTGGGCCACATAGCTATGAAGTGTCTCGTCGGCGGGCCATGATATCAAAATATAATAAATTGACTGGCAGTGTATTTAGATCAGGGTTGCCATTTGTTCGATGAAATAATTTACTATTAATAATACTGAACACTTAACATAGAACAATAAATAAACATTTATTATTATCGAATACAGTCACTTACAGATGTTTTACTACCAGACAGCTAACTAAAATAAAATATTTTGACGATGAAATGAAAGAACTGTATGCCAGACACGTTAACTTTTTTTAGGTAAGTCTGGGTCATTCCACATCGCTGCCATACACATACTATATATATACGTATATACACGAATACATACACACACTGTTTCCTTGACTTCGATGTCTGAGTTTGTTACTGTCACGCAAAAAATTACGTTCAGCTAGACGTGTTCTCTAGTCCAGCGGTTGCCAACCTTTCGGACCTCACGGACCACTAAATTCATAATTTTAATTCCCGCAGACCCCCTAATATGAATTAATGGTCAATATTCGAAACAATACTGAAGCATACGTGTGTCATATTGTCGATAGATGATACATATGTGTAAAATACTTTCATGGATGTTAATTCTTTACTGAAGAGAAACATTTTTTAGGGATGTTATAAAATATATTTTAACCGAATACTATTTTAATTGTGGATTGGCATTATCGGTAGAGGGTCAGACGCCATGTTTGCAGCAAAGAGTTACGGCCCTTTATGATCTGAGTTCAAATCCCGCGCAGGTTAACTTTACCATTCGTCCTTACGGGGTCGATAAAATGAAGTACCAGTAATGCACTGGGATAATTGCTGGCCTTGTTCCAAAAGTAGAAACAATTATTATTAATACATAAAAATTGCAAATAATGTTGATATTTTTCTGCGGATGACCAGCATTTTCCCTCGGACCACCGGTTGGCGACCAGTGCTCTAGTCGGTATTGTATCCAAAATAATTCAGAGCACTTTTTCAGTGATCACTTAGCCTAAGATTGAAACCTGTTGATGGGCCGGATAAAAATCCTTCGCGGGCCGAGGGTTGCCGACCCCTGCTTTAGGGAATATCGACAGTAGCAATTCATGTCTGTTTTTCGTGTGTTGGTAGTCATGGGAAGTTGGTATTGTCTCTGTGGAAATCCCCAACATTCAAAAGTACAGGAATGTTGTGTGTGTGTGTGTGTGTGTGTGTGTGTGTGCGCTCGTAGAACACGTTTTTGTTTCCTGCTTATCTGAGGACTCTGCCACCACGACCGTCTGAAGAAGAAGAAGAAGAAGAAGAAGAAGAAGAAGAAGAAGAAGAAGAAGAAGAAGAAGAAGAAGAAGAAGGCAAAGAAGAAGAAGAAGAAGAAGAAGAAGAAACAGCAGCAATAGCAGCAGCAGCTTTTACTGTTGCTCTCATTATTTTTATCCCTTCGATGTTACTTTTACCACTTGAAATGTTGATGTTCGCCTTAACGTTGTTGTTGTTGTTGTTGGTGGTGGTGGAGGTGGTGTTCTTAGCAGTGCCGAACTCTTTATCATTCTTGCGTTACACTACAGCAGTACCAAATAATGTCCAACTGCCCATACACATTATATATACACTTGCTAATACGCTTCAGTGAAAAATTTTTCGGATAAAGCCCACCATTTTCCATTTTCGCTTCGGCAAACAAAACTTTCAAAGCAGACGATAATCTTAACGCTACTACTACTACTATTACTACTACTACTACTGCTATTGCTGCTACTGCTACTACTACTACTACTACTACTACTACTACTACTACTACTACTACTACTACTACTACCACCACCACCACCACCACCACCACTACTACTACTACTACTGCTGCTGTTGATAGAGTCGTCAGTGAAGTTGCTGTATACCTGTGGCGGTGATGTTGTTGTTGTTGTTGGTGGACGCGGTGTTGGTGGTGGTTGTCGAGGTGATGATGGTGGTGGTGACGGTGGTGGTGGTGGTGGTGGCGGTGGTGGCGGCGCCGGTGGTAGTGTTGTTGGTGGTGTTAATGGTTGCGGTGGTGTTGTTGTTGGTGTGGTGGTGTGGTGGTGGTGGTGGTTAATGGTTGTGGTGGTGATGGCAATGTTGGTTGGTGTGTGTTGGGCTTATTACCGCTTATTGTTGGAATAGTGTTGTTGGTGTTGTTGTTATTGTTGTTGCTGGACAACAATATTCATTTTCATTGTTGTAAGTTGATACTGCCTTTTGTCGTCGTCGTCGTCGTCGTTATTGTTGTTGTTGTGACTGTTGTTGTTGACACCGTCTTTATAACTAGGCGAACGAATATTTTATTTATTTATGGAATATATCATGTAAACTATGTAAATATAGTTTGATAGAAAAAAAAAAAAGAAAGTTTAGATTGAGAAGAAAGAATAGAATGTAAAATAAGAAAATATAAAGGGAAAAAAAAAAAACGTAAAAGGAAGGGAATGGCAAGGACTTCAGTGTCACAGAAGAATGAGGAGGTGGAAGGGGGAGGGAGGGTGATTGGGCTTTAGGCCTAGTGCACGGTTATGTTTGGGCTGCGTCCCACGGACAAGACCACAACAAATTGCATTCCCCGCGGACAATGGCCAGCGCCACCCGCTGTAACAGATCACCACACCTCACGGGGAGCTCCTTCTTCAGACGGGCCGCTGACGTTGCCATCATCTTGCGGAGGAGCTCGACTGTACGGAATTCAAGTATGCCTGAGGTCTCGAGTGTTCTCCGCCTTCAAGTTAGTCGCTTCGGTCACAAACACCGGTACGAGGAGAACTTGAAAGTGTTTTTTTTTTCTTTTTTTTTTGGGGGGGGGGGGGTTGTCGGTAACAATCGCAAAGTTTATACTAATATTTTTTTATTATCAATGTAGGGAAAACTTTTATTATGTCAGCTATGGCAGTATCGGTATAGTGGGACACTATGCTTTGCAGCATAGAGTTACGCTCCTTTACGGTCTGAGTTCAAATTCCACCGAGGTTAACTTTTCCTTTCATCCTTACGGGGTCGATAAAATAAAGTACCAGTAACGTACTGGGGTCGATTTAATTGACTTTCCCTTCCCCTAAAATTACTGGCCTTATGCCTATACTAGAAATCACGTTTTACAAAAAGAAGTTACACTGATGGAAATATGAAAAAAAAAAGCAAGTAATAAGAAGGACAGATCTGGTTGTATGGGAAAATAGAGGAAAGGACTATAAATGGCATAAATTAGAGGAAAAGGAGGGGAAAATCAGGGACTTTTGGGTCACGGAAGAAAGGAAGGAGGAAGAGGAAAGGGTGACGGGCTCAATACCCAGGGTGGGGTGGTTTCTGGGCTGCATCCTACGGTTAAAACCTGCAGGGTCAGAAAAAAATGTTTTTGTTTTTTTAATTTTCTCGATATTCTTGTCTTTGGTTTTGCTTTTAGAATGTTGTTGTTGTAGTTGTTGTTGTTGTGGTGGTTGATGTTGCTGCTGTTGTTGTTGTTGTTGTTACTGTAGTTTCTGTTGTTGCTCTTGTTGCTGTTGCTGTTGCTGCTGTTGCTGTTGCTTTTGCTGCTGTTGCTGTTGCTGCTGCTGCTGTTGTTGCTGTTGCTGTTGCTGTTGTTGTTACTGTTGTTGCTGTTGTTGCTGTTGTTGTTGTTGTTGTTGTTGTTGTTGTTGTTGTTGTTGTTGTTGTTGTTGTTGTTGTTGTTGTTGTTGTTGTTGTTGTTGTTGTTGTTGTTGTTGTTGCTGATGTTGTTGTTACTGTTGTTGTTGTTGCTGTTGTTGTTGTTGCTGCTGCTGCTGCTGCTATTGTTGTTGTTGTTGTTGTTGTTGTTGTTGTTGTTGTTGTTGTTGTTGCTGCTGCTGTTGTTGTTGTTGTTGTTGTTGTTGTTCACAATGATATTATCAGAGCTGGGTCTGGATATTTTTAGCACCATAGGCTAGCTCTACATTGTGAACCTCTTTTCTCCCAGGTATACCCCGCCCCATTCGCCCAAGTATACGTCCCTCCCCTCATTCTCCTAAATACAGTAATTTCATCTTACAGTTTGATTAAGGTGACAAAAAACTAGTTTTTTTTAAATACTTGTTGATCTAATGACACTAAGAAAAGTACTAAGTCTATATTTACCATTTCAGTGTCCACGCTGATTGGTTTGATGCCGAGTGCTTCATGGCTGGAATGGAAATCAGTGCTGCGAAAACTGAAACACTCGTCCTCTCAAGAAAGCCGGCACAGTGCACTCTACATGTGAACGGAGTTCCACTGAAGCAGTTAGAGAACTTCAAGTACCTCGGGGTCGTTTTCACGAGTGATGAAAGGCAGAAGGCTGAATTAAGTGCAAGAATAACAAAAAGCTGGAGCAGTTTCAGCATTCAGCAATTAGAAGAAAGGTCAACAATTCTAACTTTCGAGATAACGCTAAACAATTGATGGGTAATACGAAAAAGAGGAAACTTATTAGGTGCCAGTACGACCAGGGTCAGATTTGTAGTAGGGTGGGCGGGGGATTTGCCCTCCACCCCTATCAGCTGGGGCCCTATCAGCTGTGGTGGGAACCTAGTAAGATAGATGTCCTCTGGGACAGCCAAAGGCTTGCTCCCCTCAAAATACTTAATTTCAATCCTGTAGTCAATTGATTGAAACTTCTCTACTCTAAAGACATCAAATCGTTACAAAAATAATTGTTTCTACGTTTGGAACAAGGCCAGAAATTACATTACTGGTACTTTATTTTATCGACCCCGTAAGGATGAAAGGCAAAGTTAACCTCGGCTGGATTTGAACTCAGATCATAAAGGGACTAAGCTTCAAATCATGGTGTCCGACTCTCTACCGATACTGCCAATCCACCGCCACAAAAATAATTGTTTCTACTTTATGCACAAGGCCAGCAATTACCCAGTGCATTACCACAAAAATAATATTAACAAAACATACTTATGGCAATTCATCAAAATTTCTTTACTTCAGAGACATCAGATGGTTGTTTTAGAAGGTAAGAGGGTGTAATCGTCTAGTTTTATGCAAGAATATGGTCTATGTGTGCATGTATGTATGGGTGTATTTGTAAATGTTTATCTATATATATCTCTGTGCTTGTATGTATTTTAAAGTACATTTAAGTGTAAAAAGTGCACTTAAAATGAAAGTGGTCAGATTTTTTTCTTTTAACATCAATATATATAATTTGATAATTTCAATTAGATTGTCAAGCTGACTTTGAAATGTAAACCTGAGGGTTTGTTGTGTATTTTAATTTTTTGTGTATGAGGGTCTCCTCACAACATCAAACTTGAAGTGCCCCGGGGTCCCCAAGTTATAAATCCGTGCCTGAGTAACTGAGTATCGCTTTCACCAGTGATCTGGGTCCGGGCGAGTTTGGGGAGCTTTCTCTTCTGTACGGGAACTCACGTGTAGGCCGCCTTAGTGTCGCAGCGCAGAGAATGGAGAAAACTTTGCCCCAGAAGATGGTGAGGGTAACGCGAAGGGATAGCTGACCCAACTCACCCGGATCGCTCATGCGGGTAGCCAGTCTTGCCTCACCCCGATAGTAGTGAGTAGGAATGTCCGGATGTAATAATGATTTCTAATTTAGGTACAAGACAAACATTTTGGAGGGAAAAGAAAATCGTTTATATCGAATGGACACCAGTACTTAACTGGTATTATATTTTATCGACTTCGAAAGGATGAAAGGTAAAGTTGTCCTTGGCGGGATTTGAACACAGAACCTAGAAAACCGTAACTAAATACCACAAAGCTTTTTGTCCGACACTCTAACGATTTTATTGGAAACTATTGTGGATGAGGAGGTGAATTGGCAGAATCGTTAGAACATCTGATAGAATTATTTACAGCATTCGTTTGGGATCTCTGCTCGCTGAGTTCAAATCCCGCCGAGGTCAACTGACTTTGCCTTTCATCCATTCAAGGTCGATAAAAAAAGTACCAGACTAGTACTAAGGTCGATTCTTCCGCTATATCTCGATCTCACTTCCATTCTCTCACTTTCTCTCCTTCTTTGTATCAGATCTGGAGAAGAAAGGAGATGGGCTCCACCAGGGTAAAAAAAAGAGTCCCCAGAAACGCTGTATGGCACTCCTACGACTTCCTCAAAAGTTACCGGTTTATATTTTAGGGGTATACATATATACATTATAGATGAGGAACAAAACTACGGTATTTTATCGGCATTTATTTTATCGACCTTAGAAATATAATTTGTAAAACTGACAGGGTGTAATTTAGACTAGAACTTAAAGGGTTGCAACTAAATACTACAAGGCAATTTGTATGCCTAACTACATATTGTGCTATCAACCACCCTCTGTAATAATAACAATAATGACGATTTCTTACATAGTCGCGAATAGAAAAAACATTTACAGTTCCGCAAGTTTGCTTAAACATTTTAAATGTTTCTTTAATACCGCACTATATAAATAGGCAAGACTGTAGTCTCAATGGGTGGTAGATCTAACACGCTGTCTGGTTCAACCTCACCACTTGATTCTTGGGTGTCTTTAATGGAATTCACACCGTTGAAGGCAATTGGAACAGATTGCCATCTACACGCGGTTGCCTCACCGCCCAGGGTTTTCTAAAAGACAAGGCTGAACGCCAGTCTTTATATCAGGCCTAACGAACATCAGTCACGTCAATCTCATTATTCTGAGGGGTTTTGCTAAGGTTTTTGAGGGTGCTGCTCCTCCTTCCTGACTATCTTACAAAAGAATAACAACACTTCACATACCAAGTAGCTTATATGTTACATGTCGGCTTCATATACAGCTTCTAAATCTGTATTAAAATAGAGTAGAAACAGAGTTACACATTTTCTCTACGTCTTTATGTACCATACGAGGACCGACTGATAGTTCATAGGTTAACTATGAAGGAGTAATGCTAGAGCTGTGAAATCTTGCTTGCATTTATTTCAACTCTTCTTATTAATAACTACATGTTTCTTTCAGCGATTATAAACCTCATTTGGTCATTCCATAAGAGTATCTTGGTAGGGTATCTATGAAGGATTGATGCTAGAACTGTGAAATCTTACATGCATTAATTTCAACACTTCTTATTAATAACTGCATTGTTTCTTTCCAGGGACTATATTTGAAAAATAAACCTCATTTGGTCATTCCATGAGAATATCTTGGTCAGCCTATGAAGAATTGATGATAGAGCTGTGAAATCCTGCATGCATTAATTTCAATTATTCTTATTAAACAACTGCATTGTTTCTTTCCAGGGACTATGTTGGAAAATAAACCTCATTTTCTCATTCCATGAGAGTAAGTCAATTAAAAGTGCCTGAAAAGAAAGGTTTCAAAGCCTCTTGAGTGTACTTCGTAATGCTTTGCAAATCTTTTACTTTCTAATTTTCTCGTTGTTATATTTACCTGACCTCTACCTAACTATCTGATATTGATTCTATCACACCACAATATCTTACATGCTCTCTAGACCCCTGTCTTAGCTTTTATGGCTCTAACCACTGTACCATTCCCACCAGGTTATTTTCCACCTGGCTAGAACTGCGATCTATATACATATCTGGTTTTATAGAAACTTCTAGTTACCTTCTGTATTATAGATCTCTATTCCCCACTATTACTTATTTGACCTTACGTCTGACCTGGGGATCTCTCAACTATCGTACTTTCCTTCTGCAGATTACACTGTAAAAAAAAAACGTGAGTTTTTAGTTAAATTTTATATCATTGTGTAACTTGACCACCCGTCTGGACCTTCAGGTGGTGGGTCAACTCATTTTCGCCCCTTCAGGGGCGGAATATCCATTTAAAAAATTTTTCTCCATCGAATCTTGGAAAAAATATTGTAAAATTTTGATTACGTTATGAACGCTGCGTCCAACGATAATGGTGGTGGAGAGGCGGTAAGACTACAAAGCTCGCAGTCAACAACGTCTTCTTCACTAGATACTATAGAGATGGAAAGACAAAATGAAAATAAAAAAACGAATTCATATCCAAACAACACAAATGACACCAAACAGTTCAATGACAACAAAAATAACAGCAAAACCAATAATGATGATAAAAGCAACAATGATAACAACAACAAAGAAAAAAAGAAAAACAACACCAAAACAACAACACCAAGGAAAATACGGATGATACCAACATCGGTGACAACAAGAATAACAACAACAATAACAACAATAATGACAACACCACCAATACGGATTCCACAAAGAAACCAAAAATCTCCTTTGCAGAGAAAGTTCAAAAGAAGGAAGAATTGATATATCTCGACATAACAAATGCTGAACAACTTTTAAAGGACGCTAAGAGATATGTCACTTTCGAAAAAAATGATGCTTTCAGCATCAATTCTCCGGTAGAAATTCGCAAGGAAACTGCTCTCAAAACGATAGTTTTTAGGACAGTTTCCAATTCTACCCGAAAACCAGCCCAATTGTCACAGAAAGAAATTGAACTGGTTTTCAAAAATTCAATGAATGATATTGCATTCATTCAAAGAAGCAAACTTTTTGGGAGTATTTCGGTACTCATGAAGTATCAATTGACGGCCCAAAATTACTCTGTGTCGCCAATTGTATCCAACTTGTACACCTTTTTCCCTACATTCATGGGAAAAAGGACACAAAAGATCAGAATCACGAGTGTCACACCAAAGGGTAACATATGGTGGATACTGTGCGGCTTCATCAATTTTGATGAAGACAGAATACTGTCAGTAGGAAAGTCCCCCAGAGATGTATTCAATGGGACTAGCATTGAAGTTCTGGTGCAAATGAGCCCAGAGCGAATAGCTATGATCCCACAGCGTGTACTCCTGGAGGAACTCACCTACATAAACTTTTTGGTTGAGGGTAGGCGGCCTTCATGTTACCATTGCTTTAGCAGGGGTCACCTGAGGGCTTCCTGTCCTAAATTAATGAACCAAAAAAAGGGCTCTTCTGCCGACACCCATCAAAACAACACAACCACCAACACCACCACAACAACAACAACTACACCAACACACAAAAATAACCACAACAAACACAGTCCCACCCAACCCCACTCCACGTAAAACCACTGCAAAATCACATACAGACACAACAGCTCCCCAAGACATACCCCTCCCCAATCACACAGACGATACAACAGATGAGGCTATCTCGCCATCACCCAGTGAAGACGAGGGAGAACCCCATCGCTCGAAAAGAAAGAAAAGACATCACAAAAGCAAAAAACCAGCAAACACTACCACAAACATACAATCACCAACACAAATAACAAAAATATCACAAACAAAACCCCCACCTCCTGAAAACAAAATACCTACAACAAAACGAAAGCACACACAAGAACTACAGACAAAAACAAACACAACACAAGAAAATTACACTTACACTTACATAAACACTGAAAACAAACACTAATGGAGACCATCACGAACGACCCTTCGGTGAAAACCGAAGGGAAAACTTTCGCCCACTCTATTAAAAATAGCAAAAAACTGAACCTAAAACTGATTAGGGTCCCTATACAAATTTATAGGTCCCTAAAAGAAACATTTGAGAAGGATGTGGGTAATTCCTGCGTGAAACCACTCAACCGCGTCCTTCTCAAATGTCTCCCCACCCCAGACACCCCCATCCCACCAGACCCCACCCCACCAAACATCTCCGTCCCCACTCCGCCGGAAACCACCACCCATCCAGACAACCCCTCCAACACCCCCATGGAAATCGTGCGGCCTGGTCCCCAGGAGACGAAGGGTGAGTGATCGCTTTTCCTCTTTTAACTTTTCAGCACCAACATGGCCAATATAAGAGTTGGATGTGTGAACGTACGCGGCCTGGGGATGCCCTGGAAACAGGGCAAACTCTTAAACGACCTCAGGTCGCACAGTATGGATGTGGTAGCCATTTGCGAGTCCAGGATCCACAGCAAGCGACAGCTGGCCTCCATCTTCGATGACTTTGAGATCTACGCATCTCTCTGTCAACCGGGGGGTTGGGGGCGGAGTTGCCGTTTTGCTGCGGAAACAACTGGGCCTCGTAACACAGACGGTACATCTGGACCCGGAGGGTCGACTGGTCGTCCTAGACGTTGACGATAGTGAAGGTGTAGCCTTCAGGCTGGTGGCCGCATATGCCCCATCCGGGACACTGCGGCCAGACTTCTTCAGACGTCTAGAGACTTTTCTGGGAACGTCCCGCTCCTTGCTTTTAGTGGGGGACTGGAATGGAATCCTAGATGCACGTTGGGACTATGTTGTGGGAGCCTGTCCCGATAAAGAGGGGTGTAACAGCCTCAAACAGTTAATCGACCGATTTGACCTGGCCGATAGATATTGACTAGATTTTCCGACTGCGCCACTGTGGACGTGGAGTAATCGTAGCGGAACATCTAGATCGTACTTAGATAGGGTTCTAGTTAGAAATAAGGATAGGGACATGTTAAGCTGTCCACAAATGTTCATGGTTGCCTATTCAGATCACAAACTAGTGACCTGCATGGCCAACCTTGATAGAACCCATAGACAAGGACCCGGCTACTGGAAGCTGAACTTGCCGTTACCGACAAGCAAAGCCTACAGTAGACGGATTAGCACTTTAATTAAACAGCACTTGACAGGGGCCATTGTCAACAACAGATGGTGGTACTCTCTCAAGAGGGCAGATAGATTAGACTCGATAGATTTTAGTAAAGAATTAGCGTTAGATAGAAATAGAACCGAGAAGGAACTGGTAGATAAAGTAGAAGAGGCAATTAGAAGTGGCAACGTAGCCAGCGTGCTAGCAACGAGAACGGCCTTGGACCAGTTCTTCGACTCAACGCACGAGGGCTGCGCTGTCAGAAGCAAAATAAGTTCTCTGGGAAACGAGGGAGCCAAAGCTGTTAGCTGGGCCCGAGTGACGGAGGCAAAAAGTGGCAACAAGTCCACGATTCGGCCTTTGAAGGACCAAAACGGACGCGTGATACGTGAGCCGAAGCAGTTCGGGGGGGGGGGGGAGAGGCTATGGATTTTGGTCCATACCTCGACGGCCTACCGCGACTCTCGGACAGCGGGGCAAAGTTCTGCGAAAAGCCGATTTCAGCCAATGAGATAGGGGACGCGCTGAGCCAATGCGGCAAACGCAAATCTCCAGGTCTCGACGGTCTACCCTACGAATTTTACGTAGCAATGCCGGACTTATTCTCCGGTCTCCTGGAAGCGGTCTACTACAACTGGCAACAGAACGGGAGAATTCCCAGTTCTGTAACCGGGGGGGGGGGGGGTCACACTAATCAGGAAGGACGAGAATAAGGGGGAATACATAGGAAACTTCCGGCCCATAACTCTGCTAAACACAGAGTTACAGATTTTGGCCAAGGTGTTGGCAAAGAGGCTGGCGCTTGTCGTCGAGAACCTGGTGGGAGAAGCGCAGACATGCGCAATCCCGACCAGGTCCATACACGACAACCTCCACATCATGCGATACATCATAGAGAGGGTAGGGTGTAAACCCGGCTTCGGTGGGGCCCTGATCAACTTGGATCAGTTTAAGGCTTTCGATAGGGTTGACCATCGTTACCTGGATGCGGTGCTCGAGGCGGCAGGCTTCGGACCCGTGTTCAGGGGCTGGATTGCTGCAATTCACAACAGCAACATCTGCTCAAGGGTCAAGGTGAACGGCTACCTCTCAGAGCCATTCCATATTACGCGATCCATTCGACAGGGATGCCTTATCTCCTCCCTCTGTACGTACTGACTCTCGAGCCACTACTGCGGAAGTTGGAGCTATTGCAGGGCATCCCTCTGGAACCGGGACTGAGGAAGGCGGCGTCGGCCTAAGCCGACGACGTGACTGTGATGGTGTCGAGCGCCTCGCAAATCGAGGAAGTCGCCACCTTACTGAAGGAATACGAAAGTTTCACAGGAGCGAAGCTGAACCGGGACAAGTTCATCGGTTTGCAACTCGGATCGTGGAGAGGCAAACCGATGCCTTCCGATGGCGTCGTCGGAGGCTGGACGGAAGGACCGGTAAAGCTGCTCGGGGTCTGGTTTGGTCCGCACCTCCAGGTGGAGAAGAACTGGAACGAAGTGACGGCCAAGGTGTTTGCACTCACCCAGAAGTGGGCCGAGTGCAAACTATCCTTGAAAGGTCGAGCGGAGGTGGCGAACACTTTTATAGCGTCCGGCATCTACTACCGCTTGACCGTCGTGCCTTGCCCAGCCAAAACGCTCGCCAAAATGGAACGCGCGCTCTTCCGATTCCTTTGGAAGAGGCGGGCTCCTTTGGTGAAAAGAGCCATCTGCTGCCAACACCCTTCTAACGGAGGGCTGGGGATGCCGTGGTTGACGATGCGCAAACACGCGCTCAGGCTGCGGCATCTCTACGTATTCCTCACCGGACAACCGGTGTGGGCCCCGTTCGTGAGGCGAGCCGCAGTCCTGGGTCAAGCAAAGACCGAGGAAAATTGGCGACTGGCACATCGAATGTGCTCAGGCGCTCACAGTCCTCTGGCTGGCGGTCCGGTGATCAGTGGAGACTCCACTTCGTCATTCTATAGGAGGTTGATCCGCAGCAAGTGCGACGACGCGCTCGGTGAAACTCTAGGCGTAGAGGAAGATGAACTGGCCAGTCTGTTCGATAGGACCTTTCGCCCGGGACCGATGGACAACTTCCAAAAGTCCCTGGCCTGGCAGTGCTACCGAGGA
>OZ024744.1:76551135-76558635 GCA_964016885.1 Eledone cirrhosa
TACTACCTCCCGATGAGACACGATGGGATAGCTAGAACCATCTGGAACGCACTTCGGAAAACAAAATTAACAACAAAAGAGGAAGAATATATTGAGACAGATGGCACTAAGGAATACTGGTGGAACCTGAAAATAAAAACTGCCACCAAATTAAAGCACAACCGGTCTGATATTGTTGTTTGGGACCACACATTGAAAACGTGTTCTGTTGTGGAGATCAGCTGCCCATTTGATGTAAACGTTGTCAGAAAAATACAGGAGAAGGGGGACATCTACGGACCATTGATGAGGAGTTTACAAATCCAGTATCCAAGATACACCTTTAGCTTCATACCCATCATTATTGGAGCTACGGGTTATATACCAACCCGCTTGGACCAATGTATGACTGAACTTGGATTTGCGGACAAAGAACGCAGCTCCCTAATTCATAGTCTACAAATGGCTGCGATAGCTGGCACCTTCAAAATATGCAAAACATTCTTGCGATTCAAGGGATGACAATTTCTTTTCTTTTACAACCTTGCCACCAGGAAGGTGGCCGGTCAAAAAAAATATACTCGAAATTAAGAGAAAGAGATAACATACATACATACAAACATACATACATACATACATACATACACATATACACATATACACATACATACCTACATACATACCTACATACATACATACATGCATACATACACACATATATACATATACACATACACACATACACACACACACATACATACATATATACATACATACCTACATGAATACATACATACGCACAAACACACACATACACACATACACACACACATTCACACATACATACATACATACATACATACATACATACATACATACATACATACATACATACATACATACATACATACATACATACATACATACATACATACATACATACATATATGATGATGATGATGATAGCTGCAACTCGATTTCGAGTAAAACCATCGCTTGATACTTAAGCATGAGTATGACAGGCGTTGTTCCCTAGTCCTGCTAAGGACTTGCCTATGGCCAGCAATACCATTCATCGCCAAAAATTGTCACCTATCAAGTGATAACTGTGCTTGAAGCTTTTTTTAAGTGAGGAAAGGCTTTGAACGGGGCCAATCCCACTCTCTGAACAATGAATGCGTTTACCCCAAAAGAAGAACTGGTCTACATCATTGGATGCAAACGAAGTCGCAAGTTTTATATCAGAGTTAACTTCTCCTACAGAGATGTCTTAATAAAGACTGGGAGTCTCTCGCTCTACAAAAAACAAAAACAAAAACAAAATTATTGGATGGCTGTTGACTCTGCTGAGTTCCTCCGCACTTTGGCGGGTTTTGTTTCTCATCACACAGAATGTCCCAAATCACCTTCCTCATCAAGTAAGCTTGGTGGGGTTGCCGGTTTATTCGCCAACGACCCGACCATCCACGGGTTATACTGGGTTACATGTTACCAGTAGCGCTGAAGAGCGACACGACATATCATACATGCATACATACATGCATACATACATACATACATGCATACATACATGCATACATACATACATACATACATGGTGGCTGCCAACTCGTTTTCGAGTACGGCTACTACTTTATATCCATGTAGGAGAACTCCTACCGATGCGCTGAACGAATGTGATATTTTAGTCCAGCCAGCGACTTGAAAACTCTGGTACAAACACTACACTTGTGACAATTATTGACACATAGTGCTGGGCCCATGGTACCATGTGACGACAAGTGCAGAGAGATCTCCAGATATAAAGCAATGCCTGTGTCGTGAAGCTTTTATAGTGAGCAAAGGCACTGCACAAAGCCAGTCCTACTCTCTTAACCAAGATGATATTTACCAAAAAGAAGAACAAGTCAACATCATTGGATACCATCAGGATTGCAGGTGTTATATCAGAGTTTTCCTTCTCCTAGAATTCTGCCTTGACAAAGGCTAAGGGGTCATCTCTCCCGGTGATTTTGGATGGCCATTGACTCTTAAGAGCTCCTTTGCCCTTTGACAGGTTTTGTTTTTAGTCCTGCAGGATGTCCAAAGTCACCCTCCTCACCAAGAAACCTTGGTGGGGTTGCCAGTTTAGTCGCCAACGACCCGACCATGGGACAGGTTGTTCTGGGATACATACATACATACACACATACATACATACATACATACATGGTGGCTGCCAACTCGTTTTCGAGTACGGCCACTACTTTATATCCATGTAGGAGAACTCCTACCGATGCGCTGAACGAGTGTGACTTTTTAGTCCAGCCAGCGACTTGAAAACTCTGGTACAAACACTACACCTGTGACAATTATTGACACATAGTGCTGGGCCCATGGTACCATGTGACGATAAGTGCAGAGAGATCTCCAGATATAAAGCAATGCCTGTGCCGTGAAGCTTTTATAGTGAGCAAAGGCACTGCACAAAGCCAGTCCCACTCTCTTAACCAAGATGATATTTACCAAAAAGAAGAACAAGTCAACATCATTGGATACCATCAGGATTGCAGGTGTTATATCAGAGTTTTCCTTCTCCTAGAATTCTGCCTTGACAAAGGCTAAGGGGTCATCTCTCCCGGTGATTTTGGATGGCCATTGACTCTTAAGAGCTCCTTTGCTCTTTGACAGGTTTTGTTTTTAGTCCTGCAGGATGTCCAAAGTCACCCTCCTCACCAAGAAACCTTGGTGGGGTTGCCAGTTTAGTCGCCAACGACCCGACCATGGGACAGGTTGTTCTGGGATACATACATACATACACACATACATACATACATACATACATACATACATGGTGGCTGCCAACTCGTTTTCGAGTACGGCCACTACTTTATATCCATGTAGGAGAACTCCTACCGATGCGCTGAACGAGTGTGACTTTTTAGTCCAGCCAGCGACTTGAAAACTCTGGTACAAACACTACACCTGTGACAATTATTGACACATAGTGCTGGGCCCATGGTACCATGTGACGATAAGTGCAGAGAGATCTCCAGATATAAAGCAATGCCTGTGCCGTGAAGCTTTTATAGTGAGCAAAGGCACTGCACAAAGCCAGTCCCACTCTCTTAACCAAGATGATATTTACCAAAAAGAAGAACAAGTCAACATCATTGGATACCATCAGGATTGCAGGTGTTATATCAGAGTTTTCCTTCTCCTAGAATTCTGCCTTGACAAAGGCTAAGGGGTCATCTCTCCCGGTGATTTTGGATGGCCATTGACTCTTAAGAGCTCCTTTGCTCTTTGACAGGTTTTGTTTTTAGTCCTGCAGGATGTCCAAAGTCACCCCCCTCACCAAGAAACCTTGGTGGGGTTGCCAGTTTAGTCGCCAACGACCCGACCATGGGACAGGTTGTTCTGGGATACATACATACATACACACATACATACATACATACATACATACATGGTGGCTGCCAACTCGTTTTCGAGTACGGCCACTACTTTATATCCATGTAGGAGAACTCCTACCGATGCGCTGAACGAGTGTGACTTTTTAGTCCAGCCAGCGACTTGAAAACTCTGGTACAAACACTACACCTGTGACAATTATTGACACATAGTGCTGGGCCCATGGTACCATGTGACGATAAGTGCAGAGAGATCTCCAGATATAAAGCAATGCCTGTGCCGTGAAGCTTTTATAGTGAGCAAAGGCACTGCACAAAGCCAGTCCCACTCTCTTAACCAAGATGATATTTACCAAAAAGAAGAACAAGTCAACATCATTGGATACCATCAGAGTTGCAGGTGTTATATCAGAGTTTTCCTTCCCCTAGAATTTTGCCTTGACAAAGGCTAAGGGGTCATCTCTCCCGGTGGTTTTGGATGGCTATTGACTCTTAAGAGCTCCTTTACCCTTTGACAGGTTTTGTTTTTAGTCCTGCAGGATGTCCAAAGTCACCCTCCTCACCAAGAAACCTTGGTGGGGTTGCCAGTTTAGTCGCCAACGACCCGACCATGAGACAGGTTGTACTGGGATAAATGTTACCAGTAGCACCAACTGGTGACCTGACATAGATACATACATATATACATACATACTTACATACATACATTACACACATACATACATGAATACATACATACATATATAGCCAGTCAACGCGATCAGTCGCATATTTTGGTGTGGGAGACTATTCATTATATTTTAAATGAATACTATCTCCGACCGTAATGCCACAACTACCAGTCATGTTGAATAATTGGTTATTCTTCTAACTATACCTACTGAAGACACCTTTTATTCGAATTCGTAGAGATATCCGACTAAATACATAATTCATTTTACAAGGATTTGCTACAATCAGCATGGCTGAACACAACATCAACAACAACAGCATCAGTGGAATACCGAAGAAAAACGAGAAAGGTAAACAAACTTTATTCAGTTGTAGCTACAGAAGAAACCGAAATTATAAATCGCATTTCTCTTGGGGTTGCGAACTTAAAGATAGTTTATTTAATTGTTATAAAATGGCAAAAAACAATTGGCTATATGAACAGAATGAAGCTACACTGGGACGAAATGCACCCAGAGCTAAATCGCTTCACAGCGAAACAATTACGCCAACAAGCGATGTTTGTTGAACGTAAAGATATGATAAATATTATTAATTGTAAGTCCTCCACAACAAACATGGAATCAACAACACGTGCTACAGGTCGCCATGCTACTAGACTTCCTAGCAGCCAGCTCGAACAGTGCCTTGAAACAACTATGCCTGTAAGAAATTTGACACCACGTGTACCATCTAAGTCTACCTCGAATGCTGAGGAAAACACTATCGATAATAATAATAATCCAATAAATTTGACACCACGTGTACCATTCGTGTCTACCTCGAATGTTGTGGAAAATACTATCGATAATGATAATAATCAAAAGTATAAACAATTGAAAATTTCCCTCAACGAAATCTTCCAGAGAGAAATTAATTCAGGTATAAACATTTCTCTTGCTGAACGTATTAAAACAACAATATTTAATAAAAAAAAAACTAAAAAACAAGTAATGAAATATTACGTGTTATTGACAAAATAGGGGATGAATATTTGCGACGGATAAAAGCCCCAACATTTTGGCAAATCAACGCCTTTTTATATGCCTTAGCAACGACAGTGAAGCATTATCTTGGTGATAGCAGAGATATTAACAAAAACAAAACACCAGGAAAAAACCATCATCTATATACCTAAAACAGAGAATGTCTGTCTGTCTGTCCAATCACTAAAACTCGAGAACTGCCCAACCGATTGTTTTCAAACTTTACACATGTAATACTTATGGTCCTGTAAGTGTTTTGAGCAAATCAAATTTCAATTTTTCAGTGCCTTAGGGACCGCATTAGGCGATTTAGCGATCTCTCTCTATAATTCTTAGTCTTTCTCTTTTTAGATAGATACATAGATATAACGTTTCACCCTTATAATATTTGTCTGTATGCCTGGCTGTCTGCATTACGTCTTTATGACGCGATCAGTGTGTGTGTGTGTATATATGTATATATAGTGTGTGTGTATATATATATATTCTTATGCCTGTGAACGTCTTCACGAACCAAAGTATCGTCTTCCTGTTTTCCTTCGGTTGCAACGTTTTTCGAAATATTTACATCTCCGTTCACAGATTGATTTTTTTAGTTTCAGAAGATCCCGTTAAGGTTGAAAGCAGCGATTCTTTGCTTAAACTTTAATATGTTATTTTAATATATATATATATATATTTTCATACACAAAAACAAAATATAAACAATCATGGCCAACGATTACATACGATGCATATACAAGAACAAAATATAAACAAACAAGGCCAACGATTACATACGATGCATACACAAGAACAAAATATAAACAAATAAAGCCGGCGATTACATAATCACATGCATCACTGACAGATATTTTTGCATACACAAAAAATATATATAAACAAACAAGGCCAATAATTGCATACGATTACATCAGTTAGTCTTAGTGTACTTCATACTGCTTTTAGGTAGAAGATCCCGTTAAGGGTGAAAGCAGCGATTTTTTGCTTAAACTTTAAGTCAACTGTTCGGATATCACATGCATCACTGACGAATTTACTCCTTACTCTACCAGTTAGTCTTAGTGTACTTCATACCACTTTTAGATCATGCCTCGAAGGAAGAGATACTTCATTGGCCGAAATACTGCGATAGTGGCAAGAGAAAGAACAAGGCGGGCAAACGAATCGTCAGTGGAATCTGCTATTCGACTGTCGCAAGATGCAGTTAGTACTGCCACCAGAAGAGCACTTGAAACATAAAAACAACGAACCAATCGCCGAACGGCTGATTTTTTATTTTAGTTTCAGATCTCGTTAAGGGTGAAAGCAGCGATTCTTTGCATAAACTTTAATCTGTTATTTTAATATATATATATAATTAGATATTCGTGTACAGATATTTTTGCATACACAATAACAAAATATAAACAAAAGTATTTATTTCGCGATAAAGTATTGATTTTCTTCGTACGGAAAAAACTCCTGGTATTCTACGACGAATTTTTTTTATAAGCACAAAATGTAGACACCATCCCGAGGCCGAGGTATTCCGTATTCTCTGTACTGTTATATATATATATATATATATATATATATATATATATATATATATATAATTATATATTCGTGTACAGATATTTTTGCATACACAATAACAAAATATAAACAAACGTATTTATTTCACGAGGCTCGATAAGGATAAATATATATCAAATATGTAATAACCCTAGAGCAAATCCCGAGTAACGCCGGGCCGTTCTGTTAGTATATAACTAAAATAGAAAAAAAGATTTTTAACCTACAAAAAACCATAGAATATGTGACAATGCTCCTTACATGCAAACAAACACAAAAAACCTCACTCCTCGCCAACAAAGAGTGAAAAATAAAATAGAGACTATGTTTGGTAACATATTCCTCTAAGATCACTGTGAAAATAATAACATCATCACAGAGGAACAAGCATCTGGAAAGAAAGGGGTTTGGGGATGTGCTGAACAACTCCTAATCAACAAAACTGCGATGTAGGAGGTGCGACAACTTAGGAGGAATATGGTTACAGTCTAGCTGGACTACAGGAAAGCTTTTGATTCTGTTCCCCACTCTTGGATTGTAGAGGCCCTTCGACTTGCTAAAGTCCCAGACATTATTATCAGAGCCATAGAGAAGCTGTCTTCTTCTTGGCCTACTATCCTAAGGTTGAAGACAGAGAGGGAGGACTCTATTTTCACTGATAAAATAAAATATTGCAGGGGTATATTTCAGGGAGACAGTCTCTCTGTGACATTATTCATCCTGTCATTAAACCCCTTGTCCTTTCTGCTCAAGAAATGTGAGGGATACATCATTGGCTCACAGGAGGACAGAAATATGAACCTAGCCCATAATTTCTTTGTGGATGATCTGAAACTCTATGCCAAGAACATGGATGGGATGAAGAAAAATCTTGG
>OZ024744.1:76563635-76583635 GCA_964016885.1 Eledone cirrhosa
GGTATATCTCATTGGAGGTATTTTGGGTGATTTAATGATAAGGACCACAGTCCTATCATCTCATTTCTACAGCTGAGTAAAATGGAGCAATGTGAAATAAAGTGTCTTGCTCAAGGAAACAACACAGCTCTGAGAATTGAACTCACAACCTTTCGATTGCAAGGCCAATGCTCTAACCACTAAGCCATGTGCCTTTACTCATACATATAAATATATGCATATACACACGCATATACACACGCAATATATATATACACATACACAAACCACATGCATATACACATATATACGCGTCAACGGGTTGAAAAAAAAATCCTCCTCGTATATTTGTGATAAAGCTGTCTATAGAAAATATACACTTTTACATGTTTACATGTTTGACAAATTCTCGGAACAAATTTCTGAGAATATTACATGCAATATTTCCTCTCAATGTATCTTTCAACAACAAACTATATCTTTTTTTTTTTTTTTTACAAACATTTCCGTTTATTTTTATATTCAGTAATTTAATTTAATTCAATTCAATTCAATTCATTTTTTTTCCTTTTTCTTTAAGAAATGTTCTACTTAATAGACTGGCTTTAATTTAAATATACAAAGACAGTAACCTAAGATATTGACCATATTTCTGTCGTAATAACATATTACCGTGAGAAAAAAAGACAGAAATTAAATTACTGATTTCTAAATATTTTATTATATTTTATTATATTTATTATATTTATTTATTATATTTTATTATATTTGTTATATTTATTATTATTAATTTTATTATATTTATTTACTATTATTTATTATATATATTTATTATTCTTTATTTTATTATATTTATTATTTATTTATTTCATTTTATTTATGTATTTATTTTATTTTATTTCTATTTATTTATTTATTTTATTTTTATTTTATTTATTTATTTAATTAATTATTTATTTAAATCTATTTTTATTTATTTGCTAGAAGCGTATTATTCAGTGCATATTTAAAACAAATGTTTTAATTAGTTGTTTGCGTGTATGTGTGTATGTGTTTGTGTGTGTGGCTGTGTCTCTCTGTGAGTGTGTGTATGTGGCGGTGTTTTTTTTTTACAATTATAAACTCCTTATCTAACGTGTCAATGAAGGAGCCTCTACATGATCACATGACTTGTTGAAAATAACAGCTAAATCCACATCAAATCACACTAGAGGTTTTCTTTAAAAAAAATTAAATAGGAGGAAGTACTTACATATTTGATCATGTAATCATAGACAATATAACTACTACTACTACTACTACTACTACTACTACTACTACTACTACTACTACTACTACTACTACTGCTGCTGCTGCTGCTGCTGCTGCTGCTGCTGCTACTTTTATTATCATTATTATTATTTCTATGGGCGGTGGATTGGCAGTATCGGTAGAGGGTCGGACGCCATGCTTTCCAGCATAGTTACGTCCCTTTACGATCTGAGTTCAAATCCCGCCGAGGTTGACTTTGCCTTTCATCCTTACGGGGTCGATAAAATAAAGTACCAGTAATGCACTGGATAATTGCTGGCCTTGTGCCTAAAGTAGAAACAATTATTATTATTTCTAATTTTGAGCACAAAGCCAACAATTTGAGAGGGGAGATAAGTCGTTTACATTATCCCCAGTACTTTACTAGTACTTCATTTAATCGATCTCCCCTCTCCCCGAAAGGGTGAAATACAAAGTTGATCTCCGTATGATTTGAACTCAGAAATTAAAGGGCTAGAACTAAATACCATAAGGCATTTTGTCCGGTGCTCTAGCGGTTCTGATAATCCACCATACACGTTACACACACACACACACATATATATACACACACACGCACATATATGTACATATACTATATCCATGTAATCTCTCAAAAAAAGCCTCCAACAGAAACAGCAAGCAACACGATTATCATTCATATTTGCATTCCCAGAGTTTAGAATGAAAAATGTTGTCGCTGTGGTGTGGTGGGGAGGATAGAGAGCGAGAGAGAGAGAGAGAGAGAGAGAGAGAGAGAGAGAGAGAGAGAGAGAGAGAAACCACAATAGAAACACAAACCCTCCATCTTAATTTTATTTTTGAAAATCATAAGAACTGTGAAACCGGTAAATATTCTTGAAAGACTGCAGTTGCATTTTCAATTTCTTTTCCTTATACTTTTACCCATGTGGGACATTTTGAAAAACCTTACTTTCTTATATATATTTTTTTTCTCCTTTTTTCTCCCCTTTTTCCCTTCTCTCTTTCTTCCTCTCTCCTCGCCATTTCCCCACCCCCTCTGTTCTTCTTCCTCTTTTTCCTCTTTTTCCTCTTTTTCCTCTTTTTCCTCTTTTTCCTCTTTTTCCTTCCTTTTTCTCTCCTTTCTCTCTTCTTTTCCTCCTGGCCTTTTGATTAATAAAAGGCCTTGGGCGCTCCCAATCGCTACAGATGTCCTGTAATTTAGCGCCGAAACATCTAGATCACGGACTTTTACAGCTGACGAAGGATTCTTTCCCTTTCTTCTTTTCTCCTCTTGTTCCGTCCTACCCACCATCCTAAACTCCACAGCTCCTTTCGTTTCGTATCATTTTTTTATATATATATATATATATAGGAACAAGTATGACCCCGACGGCAGAGCTCAAGCTGTTTCGACGGCTAATTCTGGACTAAATAAGAAATTTTAGCCTGGTAAATAAATAGCCGAACTTCTCAGGGGGTAATTCCTTATATGGAAAGATAGTAATTGTCAAAAGAATTGGTCAAAAGTTCGTTGTAAAGACAGATGATTCTATCATGGCATTTAGTGGGGGGGTAGGGGTCGCTGAACTTGCCGGTAGAACAAAGAGGGAGTGGGGGAAACCCAGCCAAGCGTTGAAAGTGAAATCTATACAGCAGATTCTAAGGATAGTGTATAGAAGGTAAAAAAAAGTGTACTGGAGAAGGGGAGGGGGAGTTGAAAGAATATGTAAATCGAACGGGAGTAAACAAAAAAAAAACATTATAAAAATGAGGAAATAAATATATTAAAAAAAACAATTTCTGGTTACTACTGCATCCCCAAAATCACCAAATCTCTCGTTGGTATTGCTAAGCTATAGAAAAGTTTAATAGGTGGAGAAAAATACAAAATACGAGATTGTAGTGAAAGAATTTTATAAAGCCGGCTTTACAGGGGGGGTCTAACACCATTGCTATAGTTAATAGTAATCAGCCAATGCTATCTTACAATGACAGCTTAATAAGTTGAGAACAAACATACTAAAATACTACTACAAAAAATACGAATACGAAATATTAATTCAGAATACTAATACATAAATACTAATACAAGAATACTAATACAAAAATACGACTAAGAAATTTAAAAATCACGGAAATGGAGCAGCAACCAGAAAGAAAACAATTTACTGGGGTCTAACAAACTGCTATAAAAAACGTAATCGGCCAATTCTATCTTAAAATTAGGGTGGGATGGGGGTACTGAGGCTACAGAGGACCGATGGGCTGCATCGAGGTGGGCGAAAAGGTGAAAAAAAGACAAGGAAAGAGATCTCGGGTGGAAGGACTAGGAAGAGATGGGGGAAGAAGGAAATATAGCGGAAAAGATAAAAAAAAAGTTACGTCTACCATTGTAAGCAGGGGTTACCCCTTACAAAATCGGCAAGTGGGGTGTTTCAGCCCTTGCTTAACTCCCCCCCCCCCCTCCGGGTCATTATTGGGTTTGAGGGCGAGGTAAGTCCTACGCAATCTGGGTTTGCATGCAGTTACCAGTTCGTCTTTCTTGTTTTGGAGTTGGTCCTTCGAAAACAGCATTTGTAATGTTTCCTCCGAGCATAAGTTACACGGACGGCGTCCTCCTGTGTAAGAGTTAGCTCTGGACAGTAAGCTCCAAGTGAGATTGTAGGTTATATTATTATCTTTGAGGTCCCAGATGTGGCCCGAAAGTGTAGTGGCATAACGCCGGGTCGGGTTTCGGAAAGTATGTCTGTCTAGGTAGAGCCGGGTCTTGAAGTCACACGCGGTTAATCCTATATAAGCTTAGTTGGAGGTGTCCGTCCTCACGTTGCACTGGTAGATCACATTACGATCTCGGCATCTGTTGTTGAGGGGGCAAAGTGATATATCAGGGCAGTTACACTTCCTGGTCGGCTCTCCACTGCTGTCTAGGTTATTTCTTCCATAGAGGTTGAGTTTTTTTGTTGTTTGAGGAGACGATGTTTTGTGCGAACTTAGGTGTGGTGCTGTAGGAGAGTTTGGTGGTGTTTTTGTTGATTATGTTGTGGTAGAAGTGTTGTAGTGGGAAGTGTTTTTCGATGAGCCTAAAGAAGATTTTCCCGATAAGTGTTGTCACCTCAGCATTGTGGGGAGGATTGAACCACGTTACGTTGCGTGAGCGGCGGTGTCGCCTGCTGGTTCCGCTAATGGAAGCTGGATAATAGGATATTTCCTCCCCGAAGACACTCCGCTTGAGGGCCTAGTTGTAATAAGGCGCATGTTCGTCGAATATCTGCTCATCAGCGGACAAACGAGATATGCGGAGGGAGATGTTTTTAACCAGGTTATTGGTGATGTTTCTAGGATGGTGCGACCGGCGGTGGATGTAATGCAGGTTGTCGTTTGGTTTCCTGTATGGGTAGTACATATCATTATCGAGGTTAAGGGTAACGTCCAGGAAGTTTACTCGGGTAAAGGGCGTTTGTAGGGTTATTTTAAATCCCCAGTCGCGGAAGAAACTGATTAATTGTTTACGGACCCGGTCTGTACTACTGGGGTTGTACCCTTTGAGGGTAAGGAGCCCATCATCACGGTACAATCCACTGCCGAATGCAGAAAACTTTTCGGTGAGTTTAAAGTAGGAATACTCCTATAAGATCTGTGACCTCAGCCGAATCCGTCGCGCCCATACTGACGTCGAAGGGGGAGTCAGGAACTCTCTTTATCCATTTGGAGTTGTCGAAAAGTATGACTGTCTTCCTGGCGTGGAGGATGATGTCTCTTTCCTGGTCGGTGATGGGCGTGAGTGTTTCGGCAAAGTCCAAGGCGGCCGTAAGGAGCGGTAAGGTAATTAATGCATAGTAACTCTCTATGTCAAACTGGATGAATTTTGTGTCTCGTTTGTCCTCCATATTGCTGACCCATGAGATTACTTCCTGGGTATTGACCCGTAGGCTAGGTCTCGCGTTTTGCTTAACTTTTGGTATAACGCGGTCATACATGTTCCTATTACCCACTCTACTACCCTAAGTATTGACTAATTTGGTGCGCTATGGTCCATCTGGTTCCTTACCACATTTCCTTCGTTATATATATATATATATATATATAGGAAAAAGTCAGGACTTCGACGGCTGAGCTCCGGCCGTTTCGACAGCTAGACCCGTTCGGAACTAGCTGTCGAAATGGCCAGAGCTCAGCCGCCGGGATCCTTACTCTTTTCTTATTACCCACACTACTATCCTAAGTATTGAGTACTCTGGTGCGTTATGGTCCACCTGGTATCTTACTACATCCTCTTTCTAATATATATATATATATATATATATATATATATATATATTGGTAAACGGAATAGAAAATGCTGACAAATTGTTCACAGTTGAAAAATGGTTTAATTAGGAATAAAAGAGTATTAGTGATTGTATGGGTTAGTATTCAGTTGTGGTTTTAAGTTTTTAAGTTTTTACCGGTTGCGCATTTCTAAATGCTTTTCAAAAATAATTTTGAGATAGAGTGTCCGTGCTGTTTGTTCTGATCTGATTAGTTTTGGGAATTCTACCTGTTTTTATGTTAAAAAAATGGCTCCAGCGTTATTTTTGTGTTGTAAAAATGCTTGTGGTCAAAACAATTTTGATTGGTCGGTAGAGGTCATGTGAATGTAAAAAGTTGATTTTGCGCCAAGACTGTTTTTATGTTAAAATGTTAGAAAAGTGGCTCCAGCAAAAATTATGGTCAAAACAATTTTGATTGGTCGGTAGAGGTCATGTGGATAAAAAATTGGTTTTGCGCCAAGATTGAGAAATGACTCTTTCACAACATTTGTTGTGAAAGAGTCATTTCTCAATCTTGGCGCAAAACCAATTTTTTATCCACATGACCTCTACCGACCAATCAAAATTGTTTTGACCATAATTTTTGCTGGAGCCACTTTTCTAACATTTTAACATAAAAACAGTCTTGGCGCAAAATCAACTTTTTACATTCACATGACCTCTACCGACCAATCAAAATTGTTTTGACCACAAGCATTTTTACAACACAAAAATAACGCTGGAGCCATTTTTTTAACATAAAAACAGGTAGAATTCCCAAAACTAATCAGATCAGAACAAACAGCACGGACACTCTATCTCAAAATTATTTTTGAAAAGCATTTAGAAATGCGCAACCGGTAAAAACTTAAAAACTTAAAACCACAACTGAATACTAACCCATACAATCACTAATACTCTTTTATTCCTAATTAAACCATTTTTCAACTGTGAACAATTTGTCAGCATTTTCTATTCCGTTTACCAATATATAATAACTTGTGTGTTACACCTCTATTCTTTTAACTATATATATATATATATATATATATATATATATATATATATATATATATATATATATATATATATATATATATATATATATATATATATAAGTTTATCTTGGAGTAATAATATTGAAAAAGTGAAGAATAACATGGTCAACTGTACAAAAAAGGGTTTTATTTACAGTATGACAATTGTTTCACTGATTAATTGTCAGACTGTAAATAAAACCCTTTTTTATACTGTTGACCATGTTATTCTTCACTTTTTCAATATATATATATATATATATATATATATATATATATATATATATAAGAAAGAGGATGTAGTAAGATACCAGGTGGACCATAACGCACCAGAGTACTCAATACTTAGGATAGTAGTGTGGGTAATAAGAAAAGAGTCAGGACCCCGGCGGCTGAGCTCTGGCCATTTCGACAGCTAGTTCTGAACGGATCTAGCTGTCGAAACGGCCGGAGCTCAGCCGTCGAGGTCCTGACTTTTTCCTATATATATATATATATATATAACGAAGGTAATGTGGTAAGGAACCAGATGGCCCATAATGCACCAAAGTGATCAATACTTAGTGTAGTAGAGTGGGTAATAGGAACATGTATGACCGCGTTATACCAAAAGTTAAGCAAAACACGAGACCTAGCCTATGGGACGTAATCTCATGGTTCAGCAATATGGAGGACAAACGAGACACAAAATTCATCCAGTTTGACATAGAGAGTTACTATGCATCAATTAACTTACCACTCCTTACGTATATATATACAATGAAATTAAATAAATGGAATCCATATTTATAAAACCATATTTATTCTATTATATATATTTCAATGGTACCAAAAACTTTGGTACGCTTTCATCAGATAAAATCAGATAAAATACAAAATGTGTTTTATAAATTTTGACATAGCCAAGGAACATACCTTATCAGTTCAATATTCCTTGGATAGTGAATTTAAAGAACGGATTTTTCAAAATTGTTAGGATCAGTATGCAAATGAATATTTAAATGAGGTTGAGGTATATCATTGAAAAACCGTTATTTTAAACGCTATGGAAAATTTAGATATAAGTTTACATTAGTAAGAGAGAAAGAAAGAAAAAGAAAAAGGAAAAAGAAAAAGAAGACCACTTATATACGTTAATATTGGGATAAAAATTTGAATATTTATCTATATTATGTATATAGTTATATGGAGAATTATGTTTGTAAGTATTTATCTTTTTACAATATTGTAGTGGGTTAAATATATAAATATCTATATATATTTTAATAATAGCATATGTATTATTATTAAAGAGATATAGATAAGTTGCAATTATTAGTTGTTTATAATATGAGTTACGAGGGAAGTTGATTTTGTATTTTATGTAAATAAAAAGTAGTTAAAATTATGAATTTATATATTTGAATATCTTGTTCGGCTTTGAGGATGTTTTAATTTAATTTAATATTACGTATATAATAATATAATAAGTTTATTCCATTTATTTAATTTCATTGAATATTTACTCCAGAAATTCTGTCGAGTGCTCTGAATCAGTTATAAACATTTATATTTGTTGAATTTCCAACAAATTAAGTATATATATATGTATAAGTGTATATATATATTATTAGAAATGTTAGCTATCGCCGTATTTTGACTAAAGAAATTAAAGAAATTATTTAGCCTGATAGTGGGGTTAAGAACCCTCGGAGAAATGGAAAAAGATGAGTATTTACGTACATGTACGTCAATATATATATAGGAACGAGCAGGGATCCTATTCGTTCCTATTACCCTCTCTACTACCCTAAGTATTGAGTACTTTGGTGCGTTATGGTCCATCTGGTTCCGTACCACATTTCCTTCGTTATATATATATATATATAAAAATGTAAACAGAAATAACAACACAATCGGTACAGTATATGGAAGGTATGTATTAGGTTAACACTTGATATAGCAGGAAGAGGGTTTTAACGTTTCGGACGCTAGTCCTTCATCAGAAGAAAGAATGAGAAATAAAATAGATTGGGGCGACGGGCGGGATGGAATTGGAATCAATGTCTTTAGTTAAATATAACAGGTCCATTCATGTTGACATCTCTTGCAAAACATACATCCGTACGAAGCTAAGAATAAATGTGTGTATATATGTGAGTAGAAGAGTGTGTGTGCATGAAAGTACGAAGCTATATAAGGGTGTGTATCGGCATGTATTAGTTGTAAGTGAAGCTGCTAATGATCAAGAGAAAGCGATAGGAATCTAGGGGTGTGATAATGGACGGGGTATTAGAGAAATTGGGGAGGTGATTTGAGTGCAAGAGGGGAATAGGACCCAAGTTGGTGAATCAGACTTTGTTCAGACCTGGTGCGCGAGGCCTGTGATTCATGATGTAAAAGGACACCCAGGACTGAAACATGTAGGGAAGAATGACCAGAACAGAAATGACGGACGACAGGAGTATCCAAACCGAGTCGTATGTCCCTCAAATGCTCGGCAAAACGATCCGCCATACGGCGTCCCTTTCGTCCGATATATAAAGACCCGCAAACGGAACACCGGAGGGCATAGACAATGTGGGTGGATGTGCAGGTGAAGAAATGGCGGATACGGAAAGACCCGTTAGGACCTGTAAGAGTGGTGAGGGTGGAAATAAAGGGACAAGTGTTGCAGCGGGAACGGGAACAAGGATGAGAGCCGGAACCTTAAGCCTAAACTGTTTCTAACATTGACTCTCACGCACTCATCTTTCTACATCTCTACCTTCCTCTAAAGTTTAGGGATTAAACGAACAGTAAAACACAAAACGTATACTGTTTTTTAAAAACACGTTTTATGTCGTTTACTATTGTATTTTATTACCTTATAGCTCTCCTCAGTTCTCTGTAGCTTACTCTTCTTGCGTTGCCCTGAACCACATGCACTACAAAAGAAATTCAACCTACTACATATATATATATATATATATATATATATATATATACATATATATATATATATATATATATATATATATATATATATATATATATATATATATATATATATATACATATATATATATATATATATATACATATATATATATATGTATATATATATATATATATATAATATATGTATATATATATATATGTATATATATATATATATATATATATATATATATGTGTGTGTGTGTGTGTGTGTGTGTGTGTGTGTGTGTGTGTGTGTGTGTGTGTATGTGTGTGTGTGTGTGTGTGTGTGTGTGTGTAGAAGGTAAACAGAAATAACAACACAATCGGTACAGTATATGGAAGGGATATATTACCTTAACGCTAGGAAGAGGGTCTTAACGTTTCGGACGCTAGTCCTTCATCAGAAGAAAGAATGAGAAATAAGATAGATTGAGGGGACGAGCGGGATGGAACTGGAAAAAATGTCTTTAGATAAAAATAAATGAACTTTTTTTTAATTAAAAAAAAACCCAGTAAAATTATAAGGAAAAGAAATCGAAAATGCAACTGGAGTCTTTTTAAGAATAAATATTTGTTTCCTTTACCGGTTTCACAGTTCTTATGCATTTCAAAAGTAGAATAGCGGTGGAGGGTTTGTGGTTTTTCTCGCATCTGGTTGGTGTTCGAACGTTATTTCTGTTTTATGTGGAAAGAGTGGCTCGAATTGGTGATTTAAAAAATAAAAAATGTGGTTGGTTGATAACTGTCACGCAAATAAGTATGATAAATTTCGAGCCTGTTCGTGTTCTTCCTCCTATTTTCGAGACAGTGTGAGATTTTATTTAGAACTGCTGGACTAACAACCTAGCAGCTCCCTCAAGCGCTGATGGTGAGTATCGCTAAATATTGATGTTGATTTGGTTATCAATATTAATATTATTGGGCATCCACTGAAGAATTATAAGAGCCCACTTGAATAAGTATCTGTTGATCTTATACAAGCTTCTACATAACTTAGTATAATTTCACCCAACTTGTAGAAATCTTATAATGAAACGAGTCGTCTGGGAAGTGATATATTTTATATATCTCATATGAAATGATACAGCCAATTTTCCACACAATACAATTAGTTAGCACCCCGAACGTTTAATTAGGAATATACTCGGCTATTTCCTAATGTTTGTTGAGTGAGTTGGAATTTGGCCGGAGTATCGCTATTAGCTTTCTCCGATTATATATATATATATATATATATAAATTGAAACAAAATGAAAAAGAAATTTCATTTCTCACTCTTAGTATGGCACTTACTTAAATGTAAGTATGCATGTACATGTACATACATATATGTATACAGACGTACAGTAGCATGCACATATATATATATATATACATATATATATACATATGCATACAGGTACACATACATATATGCACGTATCAGTTTAGCGGCGCTTATTATAACGTCGCTTTGTTCGTTTGTAAACAAACTGAACAGCCTGAATTTATGCCATACGGTGTTAAGGCAACCATTCATAAATTCAGGCTGTTCAGTGTGTTTACAAACGAACAAAGCGACGTTATAATAAGCGCCGCTAAACTGATACGTGCATATATGTATGTGTACCTGTATGCATATGTATATATATATGTATATATATATATATATGTGCATGCTACTGTACGTCTGTATACATATATGTATGTACGTGTACATGCATACTTACATTTAAGTAAGTGCCATACTAAGAGTGAGAAATGAAATTTCTTTTTCATTTTGTTTCAATTTATCATTTTCGGTATGCCTGACCGATTTAACTCACTCAATATGCAAATTAGGCTGCTCAGCCGTTAATTTTCATAAGGAAAGTATATACTTTCGAACGTTCAACTATCTGGCAGATGGGTAAACGGTGCTGATGATAGCTAACAAGCTTGAAACTAGTACATCGTTCCTGTGTCAGTGTTGAACAAAAAGGTGACGTGGTTGCCTTAACACCGTATGGCATAAATTCAGGCTGTTCAGTTTGTTTACAAACGAACAAAGCGACGTTATAATAAGCGCCGCTAAACTGATACGTGCATATATGTATGTGTACCTGTATGCATATGTATATATATATGTATATATATATATATGTGCATGCTACTGTACGTCTGTATACATATATGTATGTACGTGTACATGCATACTTACATTTAAGTAAGTGCCATACTAAGAGTGAGAAATGAAATTTCTTTTTCATTTTGTTTCAATTTATCATTTTCGGTATGCCTGACCGATTTAACTCACTCAATATGCAAATTAGGCTGCTCAGCCGTTAATTTTCATAAGGAAAGTATATACTTTCGAACGTTCAACTATCTGGCAGATGGGTAAAAGGTGCTGATGATAGCTAACAAGCTTGAAACTAGTACATCGTTCCTGTGTCAGTGTTGAACAAAAAGGTGACGTGGTTGCCTTAACACCGTATGGCATAAATTCAGGCTGTTCAGTTTGTTTACAAACGAACAAAGCGACGTTATAATAAGCGCCGCTAAACTGATACGTGCATATATGTATGTGTACCTGTATGCATATGTATATATATATGTATATATATATATATATATATATATGTGCATGCTACTGTACGTCTGTATACATATATGTATGTACGTGTACATGCATACTTACATATATATATATATATATATAGTGAAAAATTTAACGGGAACAAAACAGAAAGGCAGTACGAACAAAGGTTTATTAGTTTCACGCTCTTGAGAGTGGGGTGGTGGTGGGGAACAACGTTTCGGGCATAAGCCCTTCTTCAGTGAAAAGTGTGTGGGAAGAGAGTTCCAAGGGTGTGTGGGTGAGTGGGGGAGAGACATTTAGAAAAAAGGGGGTGAGAGGAAACGGAACAAATGAAAATAAATATAAAAGCAAAATAAAAATAAAAATAAAGATGAAGTTAAACAAGTGGTAGAAGGATGTGGGGCGTGTAGGGGTGTGGTGGGTGGATTGGGGAGAGGGAAGCGGGGTGTCCGAGCGGGGAGGGCTGAAGGTGGTGTGTGTGTGTAGGTGTACGTGTGTGTGCGTGTGTATGTGAATGTGAGAGTTGGGGGAAGAACGGGGTTGCATGTTCAGTAAAAGGTGTGTGTGGGGTGGGGTGTAGGTCGGTGTGTGTGTGCGTGTGTGGATGGAGAGGGGTCAGAGGGGTAGGGGAGGAGGGAGAGGATTCCGGAGGATGAGTGTGTAAATACGTGGTGGTACGCACGTGTGTGTGGTGTTTATACGTGTTGCGGATGTAGGTGGCGTGTGAGAAAAAAAGTTTGTTGAGTGTATGTCCGTGGGTAAGTTCCTAAGGTAGTTCCGTAGATGATGTAGTGGAATGCCGGATAATTTCCTTGTGATGGAGTTGATTCGTGGGAGCGATGTCCAATGTGTGTAATTCGTGGTTGGGTTGGTCGGATGAGGGGAGATGTGGGGTACGCGCGCAACAGAAAGTGGTCAGAGGGTCAAGGCAGGAGGAGGGTTGTGTGTCTGTGTGTGCGGAGAGGTGGTCAGAGATTTAGGGCATAGCAGCAGTCGGGGAGAATGACAGGTGGAGAAAGTCGGTGTGTCAGTGTGTGCGGAGGTGCGGTGGACAGGGGAGGGGATGGGTATGTGTGAAAGGTGAGTGATGAGGGTGTGTATTAGTAGAGGTGTTAGTGGGATGTGTGTGTGAGAAGGGGTGTGGTTGGAGGGGAGAGAGGGAGGGGTTAGTGTTATTAGTTGTGGGGTGGTGGGAGTGGATGTGTGGGTGAGGGTTAGTGGTGGTAGTAGGGTGTGTGGTTAGTGTGTGTGCGTGTATATATGTACCGGTGGGTGTGTGCGTGATATATATATATATATAACACGAACTATATATATATATATATATATAAATTAAAAGTGATAAATGCGCTGTGTGATCTTTATATATATATAAAAGCGAGGATGTGTGTGTGTCTCTGTACACCTTTGCATAGTTAAGGCTTTTACAATTACCAACTGAATTTAACCAAATTTTCTGTGCACATTGCACAGGTCGCTAAGATTGTGACATCACAAACATTTTTCAAATCAACCAACGTTGAGCAATAAAAAATCGATATCAAAATTATCGGTAGAAAAATTGATGTAAGGGAGATAACAAACTTTATTGACAATCCTTATAAAAAAGGGAGATAACCAACTTTTCAGAAATACAAACATCACATTCATTTGAACAACTTTTTGTACTTTAGCAAAACTGCCTGATTTTTTTACAGATTTGCAACGTGTATTGTCTTTAATCATTTGTATAACTACATCCTGTTCAGTGTTTTCCTTCATTATCAGCATAGTTTTATGTGTACAAAGATTGCACTAAATAATCGTTTGCATTAATTATTGAAGACTTCTGCTTATTTTGACAGGTTGGGGACAAATAATGTTCTTCTTTTACTTCCTAGCTGTATATTCTTAGCATAATTTCAAACCCGAGCAACGCCGGGTAAATCTGGTAGTTACTAATAAATATAGTTTAGAAAACGTAAGAGAAACACAAACATAAGGACAATTGCCGCTCTTCGGTTGTCTCCTGTGCGTCGCTGATTTTCGACGCAGCGTCGAAACAGCAGCGACCGAATGAAATAGTTCAAGTCCTGAAGAAGTCATTTCTCTCTCTCTCTCTCTCTCTCTCTCTCTCTCTCTCTCTCTCTCTCTCTCTCTCTCTCTCTCTCTCTCTCTCTCTCTCTCTCTATATTTCTCTCTCTCTCTCTCTCTCTCGCTCGCTCGCTCTCTCTCTCTCCCTCTCTCTCTCGTTCCCTCTCACTCTCTCTCTTGGACCTGTTATTTTTATCTAAAGACATTTTTTCTAATTCCAACCCGCCCGTCCCCTCAATCTATCTTATTTCTCATTCTTTCTTCTGATGATGGACTAGCGTCCGAAACGTTAAGACCCTCATCCTGCTATATCAAACGTTAAACTAATATATTTCTTCCATATACTGTACTGATTGTGTTGTTATTTCTGTTTAGCTTTTACACACACACACACACACACACACACACACACACACACATATATATATATACATACACACACACACACACACACACACACACACACACACACACACACACACACACACACACACACACACACACACATATATATATATATATATATATATATATATATATATATATGTGTATATATATATATATATATATACACACACACAACGGACTTCATACACTTTCTGTCTTCCAATTTCACTAACATGGCAGCAGCCGGAAGCTATAGGAAAAGATGGTTGTCAAAGATGCCACACAGACAGAACATGAAATCTTGTGGTTGCAAAGCGAGCTTCTTAACCACACACACACACACACACACACACACACCCACTTACATATATATACATATATATATATATAGTGATAAAGGGAAGACTAACATGGTTGGCTGTACAAGAAGGGTTTATTTACAGTATTGACAATTGTTTCATTATATTTGGCAGTATCGGTAGAGGGTTGGACGCCATGCTTTCCAGCATAGTTACGGCCCTTTACGATCTGAGTTCAAATCCCGCCGAGGTTAACTTTGCCTTTCATCCTTACGGGGTCGATAAAATAAACTACCAGTAATGTACTGGGTAATTGCTGGCCTTGTGCCAAAAGTAGAAACAATTATATATATATATATATAAATTAATAAATATTTATGCAGAATATAGCATATATTAAGAATTGAGATACATTCTAGATATAGCTATAGTTTGTTAATTAAAGCTCTGCTGTGAGAAGAAGGAAATGTAAACACATCTTCATCTATTCCCCTCTGTACTTAGAAAAACTTGAGATTACCTTTATGCATTTCAGAGATTATTGTCTCCCCGTTAGATGGTAACCAACCACCATATAATTCTGCATATTGAAGGGCCTGGATAACATTGCTAATGATATATTCATATATGTTTATATCATCATCATCATCACATCATCATCATCATCATCATCATCATCATCATCATCATCATCATCATTCAACGTCTATTTTTCAACATTAGCATAGGTTAGACTAGTTGTCCCCTTGTGAGACAAGTCAGATCAGATGGCCATGTCCTGCTCATACAGAACATATATATATATACATATATATGTGTATGAATGTATGCATATAATATGGGTGTGTTGTGTGTTTGTGTGTGTATATATATATATAAACTGATGAATGGACTTATATGTGATCACTTAACATGCTAGAAATAATTGTTTCTACTTTAGGCACAAGGCCAGCAATTACTCAGTACATTACTGGTACTTTATGTTATCGACCCCGTAAGGATGAAAGGCAAAGTTAACCTCGACGGGATTTGAACTCAGACTGTAAAGGGACGTAACTATGCTAGAAATCATGGCGTCCAACCCTCTACCGATACTGCCAATTCATCGCCCTCACATGCTAGAAATAATAGCCAAATCTCACTCTCACATCATTTTCCAGCTTAAACAGAAAAATTATCATTCATTAGATCATTTATACCAGACATATATCTTGGAATTTATTTCCTCATCTGTGTATGAATGTATGGTATGGTATGATCTGCTATGATATGATATCATAAGGTATGGTCTCGTCTGGTCTGGAATGATATGGAATGGTATGGAAAGGTATGGTATGGTATGGTATGGTATGGTATGGTATGATATGGTATGGTATGGTATGATATGGTATGGCATGGTATGGTCTGATATGGTATGGTATTAATAGGGTATGATATGGTATGGCATGGTATGGTATGTTATCGTATCGTCTGATATGGTATGATATGGTATGGAATGGTATGATATAGTATGATATGGTATGATATGATATGATATGGTATGGTGTCGTCTGGTATGGTATGATATGGTATGGTATGATATGTGTTACATATGTGTTGTCTGAGGGCCTCACATAACAACTAATTGCACACATAACAACTAATTTTTTAAATTTTCTATTACGAAGATAAGACATGCTCGCACTGTAGAAACCCAACAACACAAACAATACCAACAACAATGACAACAATAACAACTATTTGACATAAAATTATAATGATTCTGATACACATTTCATTTCTGTTCTGTCTGGAAAACAAGCTGCATTCCTATACATTGGAAAATAAATATAATTACTTAATTATTTAATTAATCGGATATCTAATTTGGTATTAATTAGAAGCTACTGCTATTTCCCAGTGTGTTTAAGCCATTAGTTTAAATCCAACAACCACCTACAAAACATAGTCTGATAGTATGATATCCTCATCATTGTTTCTAACATTTACATGGGTGAGAGTCTAGGTCTCTGAGTCTGTCTCGAACTAGAAGGCTCATCAGGCCAGTGCTTATCCCGGTTTCGTGGCGTGAAATGACTGAGAGTACAAGACTCCCCAGCCTAGGAAACGAACCCATGACACTCTTATTCTACAATACCTAGATGAGTTAATATCGTAAAACCATGTGGTGTGTTGGGGTTAAATATATTTAGCCTTAGTATTTTACACTGCTTAGTTTAAATCCTGCATTCAAATCCCACAGAGATTTATTATGGTTGTCGGTCGATCTTCCTTTTGCAATTTCCGTTTGCAATTTCCTCATTCATGACGACACCTCCGATGGCTAGCAGCTGGCATGGCTGATTTTTTGAATTTTTCCATGGAAATATTCTCCACTTAAGTTACATCTAATGGTTGGCAGAGGCCTTAGTTTGAGTCGTCAAATCTTCCATCGGAACCATTGTCCATCCTCTTCAATTCTTTGGGAATTTTCTTCAGAATATTCTGTACTAATCTTGGTAAGATGGTGCGATGCTGTTCTATCTTCTCCATGTTATTCCCAGGGCGGTGGTTGAGCGGTGGATTAGCAGTTGGTAGAGCGCCGGACAACATGCTTTGCGGTGTATAGTTATGACTCTTTACCTTCTTAGTTGAAACTCCGCCGAAGTTAGGTTTGCCTTTCATCCTTTCGGGGTCGATAAAATAAAGCACCAGTAATGCACTGGGGTCAATTTAATCGACTTTCCCCTCTTTCTCGTCTGTTTCATTGGGTATTTATAGCATTGCATAGGGGCGACCTTATGATCCCTTACTTATGGTGAGTTCGCTGTAAATCATAGCTGCTGGATCATGGTTGACTTAGGGCTAAATTACAACTAAAACAGTACACACAAGCCACCCGCACACACACACACATATATATATATATATATATATTCTATTCTTTTGATCTCGTTACTGGTTTCAACCAACTCAGTGATGTAATGAACGTGGTATGTAATTATGTGCATGCAACTGTGTGTGCATATGTGTAGGTATGTGTGTCTCTGTGTTGGCTGTGGGATGTGGTCTGTGTGTGTGTGAGTGTGTGTGTGTGTATCTTTTTTATTTTAATTATTTTCTTCTTCCTATAAACAAGTAGCTGGATTGTAAATAAGAAACGAAGCACTCTCACTGGAATGTATATAACAACAACAATGACAACAACAGCAGCAGTAAAGAATTATTTATATACTGAGTGATAAATTTGAGAAAAGGTTTGCATATTTTCATTATTTCACTTACGGGGCGGCGGATTAGGAGTGTTGGTAGATCGCCGGACAACATACGTTGCGGTATTTAGTTATAACCCTTTACGTTCTAAGCTGAAACCTCGCCAAGGTTAGCTTATTCTTTCATCCTTACGGGGTAGATAAAATAAAGTACCAGTAATGCACTGGCGTCGATTTAATCGACTCTCCCATCCGACAGAATTGTTGACCATGTACCTAAATCAGAAACCATTATTATTATCTTCGGTCAAGTGGATTGGCAGTATCGGTAGAGAGTCGGACACCATGCTTTGAAGTATAGAGTTACGTCCCTTTATGATCTGAGTTCAAATCCCGCCGAGGTTAACTTTGCCTTTCATCATTACGTGGTCGATAAAATAAAGTACCAGTAATGCACTGGGTAATTGCTGGCCTTGTGTCAAAAAGTAGACACAATTATTATTATCTTCGGTCAAGAGTGGTGGATTAGCAGTATCGGTAGAGCGTCGGACAGCATGCTTTGCAGCATATAGTATTCTAAGTTCAAACCTCACCAAAGTCAGCTTTGCCTTTCATCATTACGGGGTTGATAAAGATGAAGCACCTATAACGCACAGGAATCGATTTAAGCGACTTTCCCCTCCCCTATAAATTGCTGGCTTTGTGCCTAAAGTAGCAACAGTTATTTATTAAGGGGCATTATTTTGACAGTGGATTGGCAGTATCGGTAGAAGGTCGGACGCCATGCTTTCCAGCATAGTTACGTCCCTTTACGATCTGAGTTCAAATCCCGCCGAGGTTGACTTTGCCTTTCATCTTTACGGGGTCGATAAAATAAAAGTACCAGTAATGCACTGGTTATTTGCTGGCCTTGTGCCTAAAGTAGAAACAATTATTTTGACATTTTACATGTGCAGTTAGTCTCAGTTAATTTAGTTGTTCAACATGTTAGATGTTTTATGCTGTATATACTATTATATAAGAACATGAGAATTTTTATTAAATAGTTTGTTGAATACAAGATGGGTGGTTGCTTTTTTTAATCTAAAAAAATTGAGATTTTCAAGATTATTACTTTAAACACTTACTAACATAAATATATTTAACTAGCAGAATGGCCCGGCGTTGCTCGGGATTTGCTCTAAGGTTCTTATATATTTGATATATATTTAACTTTATCGAGCCTCGTGAAATAAATATATTTTGTTATTGTGTATGCAAAAATATATGTACACGAATATATAATTATATATATATATATATATATATATATATATATATATATATATATATAGTATATATATATATATATATATATATATATATATATATATATATATATATATATATATATATATTAAAATAACAGATTAAAGTTTAAGCAAAGAATCGCTGCTTTCACCCTTAACCGGATCTTCTGAAACTAAAAAAGTCAATCTGTGAACGCAGAAGTAAATATTTCGAAAAACGTTACACACACTATATATATATATATATATATATATATATATATATATATATATATATATATATATATATATATATATATATATATATATACCCACTATATATATACATATATATACACACACGCACAGATAGTGTCATAATGTTGTAAAGCAGACAGCCAGATATACAGACAGATATTATAAGGGCGCGTAAGGGCGCGGCGTCGTAGCTATGTATCTATCTAAAAAGACAGACTAAGGAAAGACAGAGAGATCGCTAAATCGCCTAATGCGGTCCCTAGGGCATTGAAAATTTGAAATATTTTTTGCTCAAAACACGCACGTAATACACATGTAATACTTATACCATAAGTAGTACATGTGAAAAAGTTTGAAAACAATCGATTGGGTGGTTCTTGAGTCTGAGGGAGTCAGACAGGCAGACATTCTCTGTTTTAGATATATAGATAATTATTATAGACAAAAAATGATGACTGTTGGATG